>WOXC01003282.1:0-423394 GCA_011680675.1 Gymnobelideus leadbeateri
ACTCTTTTTTTTTTAAAACAAATGCTTTATTAACTTATGTTTTACATCATTCATTTCCGCCAGATTTTGAGTTACAATCATTCCCCCCCCCATTATTCCCCTACCCAACCTCCCAGAATAGCAGTCCCACAAGATATCGCTTCCTCCAATCTGCTCTCTCCCATACCTTTTCCCATACCCCCTTCGACTTTTCCATTAGAGGAAGGTGAATCTCTGTGTCCCAATGCCTGCACATGTTATCTCCCAATTACAAGCAAAAGAGTATTAATAATAGTATTTATATATATTTGAAACATTTAATTTTAAGACCTTGAATTTCAGATCCATTCCCTTCCTCCCTTGTCACCCATTCCCTCTGGGAAGATAAGTAATTCAGTATATGTTGTACATGTCTAGCTATGCAATACATCACCATAGTAGATATATTGTACAAGGCTGCTTATAATTCCCTCCCACTCATCCCATCCCCCCACTTGGTCCATTCCCTACTTGATCCTGTCCCTCTTCTATAGTGGGTACTTCCAACCTCCCCTCCCCCAGGGATGCCCTCCCATCCATCATCCCTCCTCTCATCCCCCTTCCCCCTATTCTGCTGCAGGTTGAGACATCCCATTTAGTATGTATGTCATTCTCTCCCTGAACCAAATTCAATGAGAATGTGGTTTTGCCTTTTTGCCCTCCCTTGCAACCACTTCCCCTTGCTTCTTCTACATGAGATAGTTTACCCTATCCTGTCTCTCCCCATCTCCTTTTGCCACTTTCCTCTCTCACCTCATAATTTCATCCCTTGAGTATCCTCCCTTCCAAACAAATTCAACCTATGCCCTCTATCCATATATAACTGTAAACATATATACATACATTCACATATGTATTCATATGACCATACACCCTTCTTCCATTATTTTCATACTGAGAAAGATTTCATCAGTCACAGTTATTGTTTTTCCATATAGGAATGTAAATAGTTCAACTTTGAAGTTCCTTTTGATTTCTTTTCCCTGATTACCTTCTCAGGCATCTCTTGCTTTTTGAGTCTGGATGTCAAATTTTCTATTCAATTCTGGTTTTTTACTCAAGAATGCTTGAAAGTCCTCTATTCCACTGAATGACCATATTTTCCCCTGAAACAAAAGACTCAGTTTTGCTGGATAGGTGACCCTTGGGTTCAGTCCCAGCTCTTTTGCCTTCTGGAATATCATATTCCATGTCCTTCAATCCCTCAGTGTAGAAGCTGCCAGGTCCTGTGCTATTCTGATTGTGTTTCCACAATATTGAAATTGTTTCTTCCTGGCTGATTAGAGTATTTTCTCCTTGATCTGGGAATTCTGGAACCTGGCTACAATATTCCTGGGAGTTTTCTTTTTGGGATCTTTTTCAGGAGGTGATTGGTGGATTCTTTCAACCTCTATTTTGCCCTCTGGATCTAAAACATCAGGGCAGTTTTCCTTGAGAATTTCTTGAAGGGTGATTTCTAGGTTCTTTCCTTGATCATGGCTTTCAGGTAGTCCAATAATTTTTAAATTGTCTCTCCTGAATCTATTTTCCAGGTCAGTGGTTTTTCCCATGAGATATTTCACATTGCCTTCTATTCTTTCATTTGTTTGATCTGCTTAACAGCATCTTGATTTCTCATAAAGTCACTAGCTTCCATTTGCTCCATTCTAACTCTGAAGGAATGAATCTCCTCAGTGAACTTTTGAGATTCTTTTTCCATCTGGCAAATTCGACTTTTTAAGGCATTCTTCTCCTCATTGCCCTTTGGGCCTCCTTTGCCATTTGAGTTAGTCTATTTTTTAAGGTGTTGTTTTCCTCAGTCAGGCTGTTGACCCTCATTTCATACTTTCCTGCATCCTTCTCATTTCTCTTTCCAATTTTTCCTCCACTTCTCTTATTTGATTTTTAAAGTCCTTCTTAAGGTCCTCTATGGCCTGTAACCCACTCATGTTTTCCTTTGGGGCTTTTGGAGCAGGATTTCTGACCTCACAGCCCTCCTCCTGTTCTATGCTTCAATCCTCTTTGCCCCCAAAGTAGGAGTCTAAGGTTGCATTTTTCTGTTTAATTTGTTTCCTTTGCCTTGGCATGTTGCCACTTAATTACTTGACTTTTGGGCTTGTTGCCACAGTATGGCTGGGCCGCCAGACAGGGGAACTTTCCTCCTGAATGTGTGGGGGGACAACTTCCGTTTCTGGCAAGCTGGAAACCCACCCACGACCTCCACCCCAGATCACAATCCAGATCCAGGGAGGTTAAAGCAAGAGTGATTACCCCAAGGCTGATCGCTGGATCTCCCTACAGTTAGCAGGCCAGGAGCTGGAGTTACCTCTGAAAACTACAAAATGGCCTGTCTCCTCAGTGGCTTCTAGCCCCCAGGGGAGGAAGCCGACGCGCTCCCCAAATACTGGTCCCAAAGTCCACAGGGCACTAACCTCTCACTTTGTCCTAGGCATGTCTATGTTGATAATTCTGGAATCACCACAGCTGCTGGTGTTCTGGGGTCCCTCCAGCCCACTGCTGGCCCAGCCGCCCTGGGGCTAACACTGCGACTCAGGCAGACCTGTGCTCGGCTCCCCGCACACTGCGCACTGTGCTGCTGGCTCCCAGAGCGCTGCGCTGGTCCTTCCTGCAGGGCTGTTGGGCTGTCCTCAGTGGGAGGTTAGCTTCTCTGTGTCGTTCTGTGGGTGCTGGGGCTCCAGAAGTTGTTCAGAGTCCCCTTTTACATATTTTGGAGGTGATCTGGGGGGAGAGTGGCTTGGACACGCTGTTTCTACTCCACCATCTTGGCCGTTAAATTCTACTCTTGAATCACTTATTCCTTTGTCCTCTTGCTCCTCATACCTTTCCCAATGACACCTCTGAATTATTCTCATCATCTGCCATTTTTGCACCTGCTCACATACTGTTGAATGGAGATGGAGGAGGTCACAAAAATGGGTCCACACCCATTTGATGCTGTCCCATCTCTAATGGGACCCCACAGCAGCAAGACAATCTTTTACTCCTCCCTCATTGATTCTCTATCCCACTCACCACAGCGACAGTTCCAGACTAATCCTCAAACCTCTCACTGCATACTCCCACCTGCCCTCTCAGCTGAGGACCTCCTCTCTTAATCTATGGAGAAAACAGACCATTTACATGAAGTTTCCTCTTTTCCCCTCTTCCTTGCCTCACAGGTCCTTGATTTCATCCCCTACTATTTTCTCCTGTCTTCTAGTCTCTGAGGTAAACTCTCTTTTCATCATCTATGCCAACTCTACATATGCAATTAGACACATCCCTTCCAGTCTTTGCCAATCAATAATTGATTGCCTTCCCCACCTACAAACGTCTGTATTTTGGCATTTTTTTTTTTTGCTGTTTTTTTTTTTGGAGGAGGGAGGGCAAGGTAATTGGGGTGAAGTGACCTGCCCAAGATCACATGGCTAGTAAGTGTTAAGTCTGAGGCCACATTTGAACTCAGGTCCTGACTCTAGGTCCCATGCTTTACTCATTGCACCACCTAGCTGCCCCCTATCTTGGCATTCTCAAGAAAATATTAGGTTCGCCTCCCTGACAGGAAGTAAGGGAAATGGCTTCTGAGAGCTAAGGCCTAGTAGTGGCTCCTCCTCCGAAGAACCCCAGAATATCCATCATCTATGATTCAGCCTATACCTGAACAAGAAAATACTTTCAGAAACATCCTGGAGAAGTGCTCATCCAGCTTTTGCTTGAAGGCCTGGAGTGAAAAGGAACTAACAGCTAGATTATAAGGAATATGTGTTTGAATATTGCAGAATTCTTTTAGTGTGAGTTCTAAAATGATACCACATTGCATTTAATGCAAGTAAAAATTTAATATGACAAGGGAGCTAAACAATGTTATTAAATGCCTAAATCATCATTCTGTACTTGCCTATCACTGAGTGTAAATGTGATGTGCCATTGCATACTGTAATGGAAATGCAAATTTAAAGATCTTCCCTGCCCCAGCTTAAGTGCACCTGGAGCCTGTGATGGGAGGCTTGTTTTTCAGGAAAGCCCACACCTTGATACTTTGTGATTGGGCAGTGGGTCCAGAAGGTTGTTACATTCTCTGAGCCAGGAGAAGGCTATATAAACCCTGAGGAGAGGCTTTGCTTTGGGGCTCACTTTGAGAAGTGTTGTGTGATTTGACCAGACGAGACTCTGGGAAGCCGTTGTTGAGAGCCCCCCGGCTTTGAAAACCCAGATGTTGATGCTTCCCTCTCTGGTAACTGTGATTTGGTATTGATATAATGGTAGGACAGTTTGGAAGCCTGTCTGTTTGATCTGTAAGTTCTGCAACTCTGAAGTTTGGGGTGCTGACCTTTTTCCCCTGAACTAGGTAATGTGTGTTTGTTTGATTAAAGTAAGCTTGTTGACCCATTTTGAGTTGCTTTCCTTTTGAAAAGCAGATCTAAGAACCTGTGTTGGCAGTCACCCTGGGGATATTGGGGTGCTTGCTGCTACACATACCATAATCAATAGTTTTTTGTTAATTTTTCAAAAAGGAGCCCTTAATAAAATGGACAAAAGAAAAAATACTTCAGATAGCAACACTGCCAACACAAAAAAGAAGAGACTTTGTTATTACATTAGAACAAAAATTTGATGTAATGGAACGGCATGAGCGTGATCATAGTAACTCTAAAATAGGAGGAGATATAGGAATGCCTGAATCTACAGCACAGAATATTATAAAACATGCAGGTGAAATTTTTAAAAAAGGGAAAGTTCAAATGAAGGAGTTCACTCTCAAGGGGTTTGAAGATATTTTTCGAGCTGTAGAAGTCATGAAGCAAAAAATTATGAATGCTGATCCTAACGTCAGTCGAAGTATACAAATTCGCCAAGATGTGGATAAAGCTCTCTGTACCTACCAGCATATGTATGAAAATTTAAAGAAAAAGACAATTTAGCCTACTCTACTAAAATATATTAAACAAGACTAAAGACATTTTTGTCATATCATTATAGGCTTATCTTTACATATAATAAGTAATTTTTAAATTTTGCTTTCTATTATTTCTTTGTAATAAACTCAAATCAGAAATAAAAAAAAAAGAAAAAAAGAAAAAAAATATTAGGTTCTATCATTCCTGCTAGCTATCCTCCTGTATGTCTCCTCTTTTCTCAGAGTCCTTGAGAAAGTTGGCCATATTCAGTGCCTACCCATCCTCTCCCTTTCATTCTTTTCTTAACCTTCTACAATCTGGTCTCTGGCCTCATCATTCAATTGAAACTGCTGTCTCCAAAGTCATCAATTTTATCTTTTAATTGTGAAATTAAATGGCCTTTTTTCAGTCTTCATCCTTCTCGACCTCTCTACCTTTAGCCTACATTGTTCCTGTCCTTCTCTTCAGGGTCATCCTCTCCCTTCTACATTTTTGTGACTCTTGTTCTCTCTTGGCTCTCTGACTATCCATCTGGCCACTCTCACAGTTTCCTGTGCTGAATTCTCATCCTTGTCACATCTTCTTATCACTTTGTCATCTCTTGCCTATAAAATTGCAATAGCCTCCTAACTGGTCTGCCTTCGTTAAGTCTTCCCACTTTATGGGTCCTTTTTTCACAGCTTCTAGCCAGTGATTTTTTTCCTAAATCACAGGACCATGCCACTTATCTCTACTCAATAAACTCCAATGGATCCCTACTATCCCTAAAATAAAGCTAAATTCTTCTGGAATTTCAGCTCTTCATGACTTGGCCCTTTCCTACCTTCTTTCCAGTCTATTTACATATTACTCCCCACTCTATTCTCCCAGGTTCTGCCATGCTGATCATTTGCTATTCATTAAGCACAACACTTCATGTCCCATCTCCATACCTTTGCACAGGCTGTCTCCTGTTCCCATGATGCTCTCTGATTGTTCCTCTGCCTCCTCTAATATCCAGCTTCCTTTAAGCCTCAGCTCCAGTGCTACCATCTGCATGAGACCTTCCCTGCCCCTCCCCTCCATTAGTGCCTTCCCTTCCAAGGTAACCTTGTGTCTGATTTGCATATGTCTAGTACATGTACATATGTATGTATAATATGCCTGTATATGTTCTCTTCCCTGTTGGAAGGCAAATTCATTGAGGGCAAGTATGGTTTTGTTTTCATAATTATATCCCTAGCACTTAGCATAGAGCTTGGCTCATAGTAAGCCCCTAATAAATGCTATTTCATTCATCCATTCATCAACTAATACAGTGTCATTTTCCTTCCTGATCAATGCTGAAGTTAACGTCATATTTATTGTTCCACTGTTACTTATCTGAAAGAAGTAATTTAGTTTGCTCAATAATTATGTATCCCTAACTCTTTTAAACATCTCTCATCATCTCTAAATAATTCTTTTAAATTATCAAGAGAGAGTCTATGGTTTCAATGATCATCAATTATTTTTCTTATCCCCAAAAGTTGTTAATCAGCAAAAATGACCTTTCAATTTCAGCACTCCTTCTTGGCAGTAAGAGGATGAATTCACACACTTTCTTTAACAGTTGGAATACTAATGTTCTCATGATAAAAATCCTTGAGTATATCAAGCCATCTCTGATCTGTAAGTACTATTCTCTCATTACATTTGGCTTGGAAATTCTTATTAAAATATGATCTGAGGACATAAAATCTATTTAAAAGATCATCTTACATCAACGTGGAAAGAAGATTCATCATTTCCCCAAAAAGCCTTCCCCAACACAGACCTTCCCTATTCTTCTTTATGGCATGTACTACCATCTTCCCAGTCACTCAGACTCGATACTGGGGCTTCTTTCTCTCCCCTCAAACCCTGCACACGATCAATTGATAATTCCTATTGAATCTACCTCCACATCATCTTTTGCATCTTCTCTTCTTCAATTACATAGATGCCAACCTAGGATCAAGGACTACCTCCTACATTAAACCCCAAGCTAAATGTGATGTGTCTTTGCAAATCTTCTTCTAGCATTTTACTTGACTCTCTCCTTTGCTCTTACCTTCTCTGGGCTGTTGCAAAGAAAGCATCTTGAGAACACTAAAGAATTGTAGGAACATGAGCTATTATCACATTCAATCTTTTCAAATTTTTTTTACTTTTTTCCAATCTAATAGCATTTTATTTTTTTCCAATTACATGTAAATATAGTTTTCAATATTCATTTTTATATCCAAATTTTTCTCCCTACCTCCTTCCTTAAGATAGCAAGAATCTGATATATGCTATACATATGCAGTGATATTAAATATATTTCTATATTAGTCATGTTGTGAAAGAAGAATCAGAACAAAAGGGAAAAAACAATGATAGAAAAAACAAAATAAAGTGACAATAGTATGCTTCCATCTCCTTTCAGACTCGATAGTTCTTTCTCTGTATGTGTTACATTCAATCTTGAATCAGACTTTGTGTGTATATCATAGCTCCCTTGTAAAATTGTAAGCTCCTTAAGGGCAAAGACTATAGTCTTTTTCATTTTTGCTCATTAGTACCTATTAGAGTGCCTTGCACATAATAGGTAATTAGCAAATGGCTATTGGATACTGGTGGCTCAGGGGATGAGAGGGCCGAATCTGGAATCAAGGAGACCTGAGTTCAAATTTGTCCTCAGATACTAGCATGTGACCTTGGGCAAATCACTTAACCTCTCTAACTGCCTCATTTTCCTCAACTGTAAAATGAGAATAATAGCATTAACCTCCCTAGGTTATTGTGAGGATAAAATGAGGGAATATTTATAAAGTACTTTGCAAACCTTAAAGCACTCTCTCTCTCTCTCTCTCTCTCTCTCTCTCTCTCTCTCTCTCTCTCTCTCTATGCTAGCTATTATTATTATTATTATTACTGAATTAAATTGAATTATTCTTTCCAAAAGGGTTCATGTCTTCTCTGGATTTTTGTCGTTCAATTATTTTTCAGTCCTGTCTGATTCTTTGTGACCACATTTGGAGTTTTCTTGGCAAAGACACAGGAGTGATTTGTCATTTCCTTCTCCAGCTCATTTTACAGATGAGGAAACTGAGGCAATTAGAGTTGAATGATTTGCCTAAGGTCCCATAGCTAGTAAGTGTCTGAGGTCAAATTGGAACTCAGAAAGATGAGTCTTTCTGACTCCAGACCCAGCACCCCCTAGCAGCCAATTCTTCTCTAGATAATGTCTTTCTAAGCTATTTTTTTTAACAGAATCGAGAGTAATTGATAAAGGTTATGAAGATTCTACTTCCAAAGCTTCAGAATTTGAGAACAAGCATAATCCAGACCTTCCCATTTAAGGGAGAGAGGGGATCTGGACCCCTAAAAGCCCCTCAACTGGTAACTTGCCTGAGGCATCTGGAACTTCCCCAGTCTAACTAGATACTCAATAATCCTTTTAACTGTCCTTTCACTGTGGTTTTCCAACCACTTAACTCCTTTCATTGTCTGTACCTGGCCCACCCCAGGCTATTTACCATTCTTTAATCCCTTCCAGATTTTCTCACTGACTTTTCTTGTATAGTAGTATCAGTCTTATCCCTACTAAGCCACAGATTGACTAGGAATTTTGTCCATCATACTGGTGTTATGATAAAACCTCACTACTTTGAAAGAAGACCTGAGTGGACAAATTCTTTCAAGGCAGACTCACCCTGTACCCTTACATTTCAGGGTTCCCAACACCCCAAACTGCAACACCATGAGCACCATTCCTAGCAATTTTCTTCTCAAATTGTCTTCTTTGAACAACAAGGCCTTGGGATTTCTTCTCCAAAATTCTGATATAACTGCAACTAATGATGTATAGATTCTGATGCTGGATGAAGTATGGGCTCTGGGAGCCCCCTCTAGCTATCCTTGAGTCCTTGAGGTACAAGCTCTGGGACCCCCACCCCACCTTGGGACTCAGATTAAATCATCCCATTTGATAAGGCATTTGCAAGAGGCCAGAAGCCTTACATTGTGGCTGAGCCCAAGCCTTTGTTCCTAGACTTCCCACCCTCGAGCCAATCAAAATATCAATCCACCCTTGAACTGGCCTAGACCACCATTGTCTGTAGTCTCCAGATAGCTTCCCACTCTTAATCACTCATGGACCTCATTAACTCCTCCTCTAGACCACCCCTAGATTGCTCCCTCAATCTTCTGTATATAAGACCCCATCTTGTCTCCATAGAATAGTGAGAGGGCTGAGAGAGCCATAGAATGACCTAGCACAGACTTAGTCTGTGTCTAATACAAGTGAACTTTCAATAAACTTCACTATTCTTTGGCTGAGAGAAGACTTGAGTCAAATTCATTCGTCAGGACCCGGTATTTTGGTATTTTGGGGTCTCCTCTTTATGGGTAACGTCTTCAGTAATATGTTGAACTTTTCCATGTTGGAAATAGCATCATGGAAAATGATAGCACCTTTTTTTGCAAATAAACAAAAAAACCCCAACAAAGTAATGACCTAGAATATTCAAAAAGTTAATAAGAGCAACATGATCGAACATATGTAACCCATTTTTCCATTGTAAAGAGGGAAAAAGTGAAGAAAATAAGGGAGAAAATTGGGAACTCAAATTTTTTTTTCTTTGTTTATTGAAGGGGGAATGCAGGGCAATTTGGGTTAAGTGACTTTCCCAAGGTCACGTGGCTAGTTTTGTGTTAAGTGTCTGAAGCTGTATTTGAACTCAGGTTCTCCTGACTCCAGGGCCGGTGCTCTATTTACTGAGCCACCTAGCTGCCTCAAGAACTCAAAATTTTTAAAAATTAAATGTTAAAAATTATCTTTACCCATAATTGGGAAAAATAAAATATTATTAAAAACATTAAGTAATGATAAAATAAAAGAATAACAGTAGGGGGGCGGAGCCAAGATGGCGGAGTAGAAACAGCTCATCCAAGCCTCTCTGCCCCCAGATTCTCCACAAACTATGTAAAAAAGGACTCTGAACAACTTCTGGAGCCCCAGCACCCACAGAATGACACAGAGAAGCTAACCTCCCGCTGAGGACAGCCCAGCTGCCCTGCAGGAAGGACCAGCGCAGCGGTCTGGGAGCCGGCAGCGTGCAGAGCGCAGGAGCCGAGCCAAGCCGAGCGGAGCCCAGGTCCATGTGAGCTGAGGTTTTAGCCCCAGGGCGGCAGGGCCAGCAGCCAGCTGGAGGAACCCCAGAACACCAGGAGCTGTGGAGACTCCAGAATTATCAACATAGACTTGCCTAGGACAAAGTAAGAGGTTAGTGTCCTATGGACTTTGGGACCTGTATCTGGGGAATGCGTCAGCTCCCTCCCCTGGGGGCTAGAAGCCACTGAGGACAAACGCCATTGTGTAGTTTTCATAGGCATTTCCAGCTCCCAGCCTACAAATCGTGGGGAGATCCAGCGATCAGTCTTGGGGGGTAATCGCTCTTGCTTTAACCTCCCTGGATCTGGATTGTGATCTAGGGTGGAAGTTGTGGGTGGGTTTACAGCTTGCCAGAAACGGAAGTTGCCCCCCACACGTTCGGGACGAAAATTCCTCTATCTGGCCTTAAAGCCATAGCGTGGCAACAAGCCCAAAAGTCAAGCAATTAAGTGGCAACATGCCAAGGCAAAGGAAACAGAAAAATGCAACCCTAGACTCCTATTTTGGGGGCATAGAGCGGGAAAAGGACTGTGAGGTCAGAAGTCCTGCTCCAAAAGCCCCAGGGGAAAACATGAGCCGGTTGCAGGCCATAGAGGACCTTAAGAAGGACTTTAAAAATCAAATAAGAGAAGTGGAGGAAAAATTAGAAAGAGAAATGAGAAGGATGCAGGAAAAGTATGAAATGAGGGTCAACAGCCTGACTGAGGAAAACACCACCTTAAAAAATAGACTAGCTCAAATGGCAAAGGAGGCATCCTTGGGGTGAGGGGAGGTTGGAAGTACCCACTATAGAAGAGGGACAGGATCATGTAGGGAATGGACCAGGTGGGGGGTGGGATGAGTGGGAGGGAATTATAAGCAGCCTTGTACAATATATCTACCATGATAATGTTTTGCATAGCTAGACATGTACAACATATACTGAATTACTTATATCCCAAGAAGGAATGGGTGACAAGGGAGGAAGGAAATGGATCTGAAATTCGAGGTCGTAACATTAAATGTTTCAAATATATATATAAATACTATTATTAATAAAAAAAAATAAAACTATAAAAAAAAAGAATAACAGTAACATCAACTGAAAAAATAAATCTCATTATTAGAATTCTTTTAAAAATAGCTTATCTTCTCAGATATCTTGTGTTAAAGTAACAAAATTTGCCTGTTCTCTTTGACAAATCACAAAAGGATTTCAGCATCTCCATTTGTAATGTATAAATGTGAAGAAAAAATTTGAATATTTGTACAATCTCCACTTCCACGTCAACTAGAACATTGGATGTGTTATTAATCCAACTGTTGCAAATTTATGCAACCACTCCTCACCCGTACTCTATTGCAGTTAATTGACCTTTTCTGGAAAAGGGGATTCAAACTTGTATTTTGGGCACTTCTTAAGTCAGTATTACTAGCTGACATGGCTGCAATCTTATCAACAAGTCTACTGCAGTTCAGAATAGAGAACCATTAGTCAAATTGTCACCTGCTTCACCTGGCAGGATATCCAATTCAACAATTTTCACATTAAAATTGGGATTTCCATGAAAATATCTCCCTAAGAAAAGAAAATTCCTCTGATCTTTGGTATGAGATGAATCTTTTGCAAAGCCAAGACACAAATTCTCAGTTCTGGTCATAAAGATATTTTGAGATTCTGGAGCAAGAGCATTTCTCAAAATTGCCTTGCTCAATTTTCATGGTAGCAAAAATCTGGAAACAAAAGTGGGTGTGCCTTGTTGGGAGAATGACTCCAACGAATACATTGTGGCAGGCATATGAATAATTCAAAAAAACATGGAAACACATATCAATTGTTTCAAAGAGATAAAAGCAAAACCAGGAGAATGATATACATACAATAGCCATGATGCTGTAAATGAAAACAAGACTGAAAGAGAACTGCACTCAAATTAAATGAAATTACCAATCTTTGTCCCCAGAAGACAACATACCTCTGCCCTTCTCTGGGTAGATTATAAAAGAAAAGAGAAGTAAAATGTCACATACTCTGTCAATTGCAGTTTTGTTGTTCAGTTTTTCTTAACTGTCCTTTGTTACAAAGGAGCATTCTGGTGGAAGAAGGTGGGTTATGTCAGGAATTGATATATAAAATGCAAAAAGCAGCAATAAAACTTAAAATGAAAATGCCTTCTTTTTATTCATGCTAATGGAAATTTAGATTCAAACAACGTAGGAAGAAGTTCAATCTCAAGATGTGAAACTGGGATTATGTTTTACAGTGTGATATATAATTACTGCTTCCTTTCCCACAAACCCTATTTTAATAAAATCATCTTTTAGAATTTCTTCATTGGAAAACTAAAGTTACAGAGCTGACACCTAACTGATGTTTCTTTGATTGAATATGTAAATGTAAGACTTCCTGCCATGAGCAACATTTCTCCCACTACCATTTGGATGCAAAATGTTAAGTATTGATCCTCACTTTGATGGGGTATGGACTCTGAAAACCTCCTTGACTCTCCTAGAATCTTCCCACTAGATCTGGTGTTAGCCTGAGGTATCTACCCTTCCCAGTTAACTGACCTTTCATTGTCTGCACCTGGCCCCACCTAGACTTCCAACTTGGACCCTATCTAGACCTCATTCTCCCTTGGCTTCTTGGTCCAGGTCCCTGGTGTTACCTCATAGCCACCCCAGCCTATTGGCCATTCCTATCACAATCCTCCCTAGACTCCTTCTCCAGTTACCCCATACTACTTGGCCACTACTAGAAACCCCTTCCCCACTACAATCTTTCTTAATATAAAATCTATCTTGCTTCCTTGAAAGTTCTCAGATTCAATCTGACTGGCTTGCATTAGCAATATAAATGTCCAGATTCCTTAAGAGTACCCAACATGGCAGATCTTTAATAAACCTCGTTTTCTTTGGCTGAAAGAAGGCTTGGGTTGAATTCATTCGGACAGGACCCATGTGTTGCTATTTTGGGGTCCCAGCACCCCTAAACCTCAACAATGTTTCTTAATCTTTTTATTTTTTTCTCATTTCTTTTCAAAAGCATATTGTTTTATAAGCTTTGCTTATTAAAATTCTACTTTCTTTTCTTGACTTTGGCACTGATTTGAACACTAAAGTGAGATTTTAAAATAATTTGAAATGCATTTAAAGCAATTTCAAAATATGGCAAAGTAACAGCATGAAGACAATCACTTATCATCATAACTCATATTTCTGTAGCATTTCAAGGTTTACAAAGTGCTCTCCTCACACCCCATCCTGTCAGATAGGTAGTACTATTATCCTCATTTTAAATGAGGATACTGAAAATCCATTGATTTTCCCAGGGTCCCACAGTGTCAGAGGCAGGATTTGAAACCAGACCTTCTGATTCTAAATTCCCTACACTTTGCACTACACAATGATGCAGCTTCACAACTATGATTGCATGAATTTGTATATTATTCCATACAGTACAGTATCCATGGGATTTATGATTAGAAATGCCATGGCTTTTTGTGATAACCACCACACTTTGCCAAGCCACTTTGGCTCAGGTCCCATATGCAAATATCTACACTCGTACATTACTATAAACATACATAGAATGGGTATATGTGCGTGTTACTAAGTAGATGACTTTTGTTACCTTTAGTTTTGACATCAGTCAAGTTCTAAGCTATAACCATTTCCTATCCCCTTCCAGGAAAGAATCTCTTTTATTAACAAAGACTTTTTTTTTTTTTAAAGAGAGAAATAAGAAAAAAAAACTTTTACAACCTATTCACTATATCAAAAGAAATCTGACATTATATAGAATGTTCCACATCCATGGATACCCAACTCTATAAAGGAAGGAGCAGGCTAGGAAAAGATTATTTTCTTTTTTGGGGGGGGGGCCAAGCTTGGTATTTTAATTTAGCATCATTCACTTTCAGTTGTTTTGTGGTGGTTATTTTTACCATTTACATTATTGTAATCATTGTGTATGTTGTTTTTATAACTCTGCTTAATTCACTCTGAATCAGTTCACATTAGATTTACCATGTTTCTCTACATTCATAATCCTTGTTATTTCTTATGGCACAGTAACATTCCATTGCATTCATGTATGGCAGTTTGTTTAAGCTTTCCCCAATTGATAGGCATCTACTTTTTTTTTCTAGTTCTTTGCATCACCAAAAGTGCTATTATAAACATTTTGGGATACATGACATCTTTCTTTTAAAAAAAATTACCCTTTTGGGGGCATACACATAGGATGGAATCTCTTTAAACACCTTATTTTCATAATTCCAGTTTGCTAGATGATGATCGCTAAGAAAAATCATTTTTCAAGCGTCCAGAATGGTTGGTTATATACTTCAAAGCTCCACCAGTAATGTCTTTGTCTCTTCATAACACTTAACTATTCTTGTCTTTCATCATGTCTGCCAAATTTGGAGGGGGAGGGGTGAAAGAATGTAATGTTCATAGAATAGAAGCTCTTCCCCGTCCATTAATAGGTCTATATGACCACGTGTGTCTTTTCATTTGGAACAAGAGTCATGTTCCCAGGTCTAAAGGTACACAGGTATTTCAGTTACAGCTGTGATGCATCCTAAGTCACATAGAGCCCACTGTGGGAGGAACTTGCCTAAGAAGGAGCTTGCTTATGGGGAAGTTTGCTTACAGGGAGGCTTGCTTGTAGGAAGGCTTTCTCACCCTTGAAAACTATATATACTGGTGAAGAGGTTACCTATAAAGAGGGTTAGGGCTGCTCTGGAGGCCCAAAAATACCTACATGCCAGGTCCTGCTAAATGAATTTGACTCAAATCTTTTCTCAAACAAAGAAAAATAAAGTTTATTAAAAGTTCGCTTGTATTGGACACAGAGTAAGTCTATGCTAGGTGATTCTATGGAGCTCTCACTATTCTGTGACACTCTGTGGGGCTCTCACAGCACATGGTGTGAAATGGGGTAT
This sequence comes from Gymnobelideus leadbeateri, assembly GCA_011680675.1. NCBI lineage: Eukaryota > Metazoa > Chordata > Mammalia > Diprotodontia > Petauridae > Gymnobelideus > Gymnobelideus leadbeateri. The sequence continues at coordinate 14,982 of WOXC01003282.1, forward strand.
TATATACAGAAGGTTGTGAGAGGAATCTAGGGGTGGTCTAGAGGAGGAGTTTGGGGAGGGTCTTCAGGAGGAGTTAATGAGGTCAATGAGTGATTAAGGGTGGGAAGCCACCTAGAGACCACAAACAATGGTAATAAATTTTACTTTTCTTTGGCTGAGAAGACTTGAATGGAATTCATTCAGCAGGACCTGGCATGTTGGTATTTTGGGGTCTCCAGATCAACCCTAACCCTCTTAGTGGGTCTTCAGGAACCCCCTTCAACTCTGATTGAATCTTCCCATTTGATGAGGCATTTGCATGAGGCCATAAGCCTTTCACTGTGGCTCTGCCCAAACCTTTGCTTGACCCTCCATTATCCAGCTAGCCCACTACCCTTGATCCTCAACAGTTACACCCTTGAACTGGCCTAGCCAACCATTGTGTGTTGTCTCCAGGTAACCTCCAGCAACTTCACTTATATACTGAAGTCTGACCTCATTGACTCCTCCTGAAGACCTTCCCCAAACTCCTCCTCTAGACCACCCCTAGATTCCTCCCACAACCTTTCTATATGTAAGACCCCATCTTACCTCCATGTGTGTGAGAGTGCCATAGAATTTCATCTTGCCTCCATGAAAGGAGGAAGGCCTGAGAATTATCTAGTGCAGACTCACTCTGTGTAAGATGATTCTGGCCCACTTGCCCAATGCAAGCATCACAGATACTGAGGTTCCTTAAAGAGTATACCCAATATGGTTGTGGGGTACTTGGGATGTATATATGTTTGTAACATCAATCTATGTAACATCAGTCTGTAATATCAATCTGTAATATCAGTTTGTAAATGGGGTGCTTTGGGATCTATGTAAAATCAATTTGTAAAACCAGTCTGTACAATCACAATTCCACTCCCCCAGCCTCAGAGCATTGACTCTGCCCCTTCCCCCTTCCAGCACTCTGCCCAGCAACAACTCATAACCTGTTTATCTCTGCTTGAAACAATAAGTTATCTATGAATCCTTCACTAAATGTTATCTCCCTTAGAGTGGCCAGCTGCACCATAAATTCCTCAGTACCCTATCTATAGGGTAACTCCTTAGTCAATTGTCCTTTAGGCACCGACCACTCCTTAACTCCTCCCTCTTTGCCTGCTGTTCTCTGCAGAGTAACAATAAACTTTACAATCTCGGCTCCAAAGTTTGCTTGAGACTGTGAATTCCTTCCAGACTGAATTGCAGGGTTTCTGGTCACTGATAGTGATCAGGGTCCCTGGCAGAACCTATTACCCTTCCCTGTCCTTATCCCCTTTTCCTCTCCATGGTGAACTTTTAATAAACTTTGCTTTTTTTTGGCTGAGAGAAGGCTTGAGTCGAATTCATTCAGCAGGACCCAGAGTGTTGGTATTTTGGGGTCTCAAGCACCCCTAACCCTATATCTTGTCATCATTTTATGACGACCCTCTTCAATTCCTTTTAGCAAGGCAAATCAAAGAACCTGTGCTAGCAGGCTATCCTGGGTGTGTTAGGGTGCTTACTAGTACAGAACAAACCTTAAGGTTGTTCTGATTTGCATGTCTGTTAGTATTAGTGATATGGAACAATTTTTTACATGTTAATAGTTTGCAATTCTTTGGAGATGTGTTTGTTTATATCTTTTAACAACTCTTCTTTTGGGGAATGGCTTTTAGGAATACATTTCTATTGACTGTCTATATATCTTAGCTATCAAAACCTTTTCAGGAATTTATGATACAAAGAATTTTTTTCTTCTGTTGATTTATTCCCTTCTTATCCTAGATGCATTCATTTTGTTTGAGCAAAAGCTTTTCCATTTAATATAATCAAAATTATAGGCTTTATCTTTTGTAATTGCCTTTCTCTATCCCTTGGTTAAGAATTCATCTACCTATAACTGTGAAAAGTAGATGATGTGCCTCTCTTCCTATTTTTTATGTTATCTTTAATATTCAGGTTATGTATTGTGAAAAGTTATTTTTATTAGTAATCATTATCTTGGAGACTTAAAGCTGCTCCTCTTCACCCCCACCCCCACCCCCCTCTTTCAAAGTTGTTTCTTCTTCAGAAGGATTCTATTGATAGATACTGAGATTGCATTGAGTCTCCTTATCTTGGTCAAAACCCAACCCAAGCTCTGAACTAATTTTAATTGAAGTTACTGAAGCTCCATTGTGTTCTGCCTAGGCTTGGATGGAGACAGATTCTTTTGTCTAGATAGCCCAAGACTGGGAGTGGTCTGGTATGGTTGGGGGATGGAGTGATATTAGCCCCAGCTGAAGGTTGAAAAGATGTATAAACTGTGTACCCCAACCCCTAAATGGTCTCCATTCCAACACTGCAGCCCCCCTCCCCCTTCCATGCCTGCCTGTTTGTATAGACGGACATAATTTAATCATGTTTGTCTTTCTTAGATGAAACTCTGGAGGTTGACAGTCTCTATTTTAAATTGGTTATAGAACATGATCTAAGATGTTGGCCTAAGCCCAATTTCTGCCAGACTGTTTTCTAGTTATCCCATCAGTTCTTATCAAATAGGTAGTTTTTTTCCATAGATAATTACATTTTGGGGGCTTATCTAACACAAGCTTATTTGTTGTTTGTGATTCCTCCTTGTCTAATTTATTCTACTGATCAACTTTTCTATTTTTTAACCAGTGACACATGATTTTGATGATTACTCCTTTATATTGTAATATGAGGTCTGGGAATGCTATTCCCCTTTCATTATTACATTTTAAAAATTATTTCCCTTCACATTCTAGATAATTTTTTCCTCCAAATAAATTTTGTTATTATTTTGTCTAGCTCTGAGCACTAAATCTATAAATTAACTTTGAAAGCATTGTCATTTTGTACTATATTGGCATGGCCTAGCCTTCAGCACTGAATATAACTCTAGCAATTTAAATTTTTATTTGTTTAAGGGAAATTTTATAATTGAATCTACATAGGTATCAAGTATGTTTTAATAGACTGAGTCCCAAATACTGTAAGCATTTTTTAATCATTTGATTGGGATTCACATTTCTATTATTATCTCCTGGATTTTGTTGTTATATTTATAACATATATATACACACATATACACATATATATTATTATTATATAAAAATGCTGTGGATTTTTGTGGGTTTGTTTTGTAGCCTGCAAATTTGCTAAATTATTATCTCAAGTTATAAACAAGAACAGTTTTGGTTTCTCTTTGTCAATCTTAATGTATTTCATTTCTTTCTTTTATTTTATTACTATCATCAGCATTTCTAGAACTCTATCACATAATAGCAGGAGAAATGGTGGTTCATTATAGCTAGACCCAAATCTCTTACTCTTACTAGCCTAGCCCTCCATTATCCAGCTAGCCCCTACCCTTGATCCTCCAAAAATATCTATACCCAAATCAACTTATACCCTTGAACTGGCCTAGCCCACCATTGTTTGTGGTCTCCAGTGGCCTCCCACCCTTAATCACTCATTGACCTCATTAACTCCTCCTGAAGACCCTCCCCAAGCTCCTCCTCTAGACCACCCCTAGATTCCTCCCACCTTTCTGTATATAAGACTCCATCTTGCCTCCATGTGGTGTTGCTCTGTGTCCAATATAAGCCTTACAGATACCAAGGCTCCTTAAGATTCTACCCAGCATGGCAGACTTTCAATAAACTTTGCTTTTCTTTGGCTGAGAGAAGACTTGAGTCAAATTCATTTGGCGGGACCTGGTGTATTGGTATTTCGGAGTCTTGAACACCTCTAACCCTATATGACTATAGGTCATAAATTTATGATGACTCTCTTCAAAGGCAAGATGGATCTTATATACAGAAAGACTGTGGGAGGACTCTAGGGGTCTAGACAAGGGGGTTGGGGAAGATCTTGAGGAGTCTAAGGAGGATCTTTGATGGCACTGAACTCAGACTCCAGGAATGGGATTAATGGTGGGAAATACCTGAAGCCTACCTGGAGATGATTGACAATGGAGGGCTAGGCTAGTTTAAGGGTAACAGGTTTGGGTATAGATATTTTGATAGGATCTAGGTTGGGAAGTAGCTGGACAATGGAGGGCTAGGCTTATGTTAAGATCTGGGTGTAGCAATAATGAAAGGCTTATGGTCTCAGGCAAATGCCTCATCAAGTGGGAAGATTCAATCAGTTCAAGGGGTTTCCTAGAACCTATACCCCATCACTCATATGCTTGATTTTTGGTTTTGGATAAGTCCTTTTGTTAAGGTCTAGGGTTAGACTCCAAAATACCAACACACCAGGTCCTACCAAATGAATTCTACTCAAGTCTTCTCTCAGCCAAAGTAAAGCAAAGTTTATTAAAGGTTCACCATGATGGGTATACTCTTAAGGAGCCTTGATATTGTTGTGAAGAGAATAAGAGAGAGACCAAGACCTGGCTTTAAGATAAATTTAGATGTGTATTTATTTATTGATCAAGTGTGCTGCCTAGAGTATACACTTAAATCAGGCAGTCCTGAGTTGGGATATAGGCAATGCTTATAAAGGAAAAACCCACAAAAACCACAATTGGGGAGGGGAGCTAGCATAAGCAATGATATACAGAAGATACGAACAGCCATTGGCTGGATCAACAGGGGTGACAGGGGTTCCTCCTAGAACAGGGTAGAGGGTACAGGGGCAGTGAAATTCCCTGAATGGGCTGGGTGAAGGGTGTGGGGTACCCTGCTTGGTGATCATTCCGGGTGAAGAAACTTGCTGGGTCAGTATCCTAGAACAAGGTGGTCTCTTGCATGGGATAGACTTGCCCCATGATCTCTATGCACACTTGTACCATAATCCTTATACAAAATGCTGCTTCAAGGATTATGGATTTAGGAAAGCACTAACTCAGGGGAAAGATAAGGGAGCTGGGGACTTTATGCCTTGGGTGATTTACTCTTACCCAGGACTATGCCTTTAAGCTGGTATAAGCAGTTACAGGGTTTAGGATAAAGACAAAAACAAAAGGGGTTTAATGGTGCCTTAATGGTGGGCTCCAAATCAGGTGGCATGTGATTTGGGTAACCTTACATTTTCAAATCAGGCAGTCCCTCAGAGGGGGAGAAAGAGAGAAAAAGGAGATCGATTTGTAACTGACTGTGAACAATCAATTGAGATAACTCACTACCTTTGAACCTTGGGTCTGAAGCTTGTACTGGACAAGCAGGCCAGAATAAATCTGACAGAGTGAGTCTACATTAGAAAACTCTCTGGCCTCTTTTTTCTAATGGAGGCAAGATGGGCTCTTATATACAGAAAGCTTGTGGGAGGAATCTAGGGGTGGTCTAGAGGAGGAGTTTGGGGAGAGTCTTCAGGAGGAGTCAAGTGAGGTCATACTCCAGTGATGAGAGATTAAGGGTGGGAAGTAGCTGGAGGCTTCCTGGAGATGAGAGAGACAACAGAGGGCTAGTTAGTCTAAGGGTAACAAGATTTGGGTATAGATATTTTGGGAGGACCAAGGTTGGGGCCTAGATGGACAAAGGAGAGTAAGGCTAGTAACAGATTTGGGCAGAGCTAATAAGGCTTATGGCCTCAGGCAAATGCCTAGTCAAATGGGAAAATTCAATCAGTTTCAGGGGGTTCCCAGAGTCTGTACCTCATCACTTTTATCTTCAATTTAATTCAATAAATATTTATGAAGCACCTACTATGTGGGAAGCACTGTGCTAAGTACTGGGGACACAAATAAGAAAAAGAAAGCCACTCCTTGTCCTCAGGATGCTTACAATTTGATGGAGGAAAACTGTTGGACAGGACTCCACCTTTCTGCTTCCCTTCATTAATTTGTAAAGCAGACAACTCCACCTTCCCCTCACCTAATTGTTCTGTAAGCAAGCACAACCCTCACTCCTCCCCTTCCCTAATTGATCTGTGGGCGGGAGTTTGAGCCTATGGCTTCCCATGTGGGCAGGAAATTCAAATGTACACTGACCAATCACTGTAGTTTCAGCTTACATAACCTGGCTATGGAACCTCTATAAAAACCATTGCACTGTTTGTGCCAAACCATTGTCTGATTTGGGACCATGCACCCTGACAGTCCCATGGTAATAAATCCATGCAAATTCTAATTTCTGGGATCTTCTGTCTTGCTTTATTCGGGTATAACAAAAATAACACATAAAAGGAAGCTGGAAAGGGTGGAGATCTACACCAAGGGTACCTTCCAAGGTGGCATCATGTTCTGTAGAGTTCAAACCAAGTAGGGTTGCACATAGAAAGCAGAGATTTAGCTATAAAGTTCAGTTCCCAGCCCTCTGTAAAGGAAATATTTGGGAGGGGTTTAATGCTCCACTCCAGCCCTCCAATCAGAGGGGAGAGGAGGCTGAAAAAGTTGTATTTTATTTTTTGAAAATTGCTTTAAGCCTAAATTCATAGGGTTTTTAGCATAAACAAGAGATATACTCTTCAAAAAGTTTTTTTTTTTGGACATCTATTGAGTATCTAATTTTGGATGTTTTGGGTTTAAATATGATTGATTATATTGGTTATTTTTATGATATTAAACAAACCTTACATTTCTTGTATAATTTTAACTTGGTCATAATAAATGTTTTTAAAAATAAATTGCTGAGATCTTTTTGCCAGGATTTTATATAAATTTCTTGAATCAATATTCATTGATAATATTGGTCTATGGTTCTCTTTCTTTGAATTATCCTTCCATGGTTTAGAAATATATTTGCCTTTTTTTTTTTTTGCTTTTTGGAGGGCAATTGGGGTTAAGTAACTTGCCCAAGGTCATACAGCTAGGTTTTTTTGTTTGTTTGTTCGTTTGTGTGTGTTAAGTGTCTGAGGCCAGGATCCGAACTCAGGTCCTTCTGACTCCAGGGCCAACGCTCTACACACTCGCCATCTAGCCACCCCTATATTTGCCTTTTAATAGGAGTTTGACATCCTGTTTTATTTCTCAGTCTTTGGTAATAATTTGTGTACCATATATATTAATCGTTCTTTTAATCTTTGCTAGAATTCTTTAACTCAATCTCTACCTGAAAAAAAATTTTAAACAACCTTTCTTGTACTTTTAAAGCAAATACTATTTTATTTCCCTGAGATTATATTATTTAACATCCCTATCTGGTGTTCTATTACTTTGAGAATTTTCTATTTTTGAAAATAATTTACTTTTTTTTGGTGTTCTTTCCCCCTCCTTCTCTCCAACTGTACATAATAGTTTCTTTTGTTGTTGTTGTTGGGAGGAAGGCAGGGCAACTGGGATTAAATGACTTGCCCAAAGTCACAAGGCTAGTAAGTGTTAAGTAAGTGTAACTTAACTAGTAAGTTAAGTAAGTGTCTGAGACCAGATTTGAACTCAGGTTCTCCTGATTCTAGGGCTGGTGCTCTATTCACTGTGCCACCTAGTCACCCCAGTAGTTTCAGATCATTCTTTTTCTTTTGGTTTTGCTGAGATTTCAACTTGTTAATTTTTCATTTTATTGATTTTATTTTCTGCCTTCTTTTAAAATAATTTGGTTGGCCAACAGTTTATCAATTTTGTTAGTCACTTCAAAGAACCACCGTTTAGTTTCATATGTCAGTTCTATAGTTTTGATTTCTAACTTCTCTGTTTCTCCTCTAATTTTTCAAGATTTGCTCTTTTGTGCTTTTATGTTGACTTTCTAGTTTTAAAAATGCATATTCCATTCTCTGGCCATTGCAAAATTTGTTATTGGAATTATTACATTTAATCACTATGTGTTTTGGAGTTTGAAGTATGGTGTTTTGCTCTGTTGTTTTTCCTAGAAATAATATATGAATTCTTTTGAATTCTCTTGAATTCTTTTTTTAATATTCAGAATTTCTGGACAGTTTTTTTTGTATTATTTCCTGAATTACAGTGTCCAGATTTTTCCATTTTTCATGTTTTTCTTAGAGACCTATAATTCTTAAACTGATACTGTGCAACCTGTCTTCAAGATGAATAGCTTTTGCTTACAGAAAGGTCAGGTGTTTGTTTTTTTAATCATTTAAAAAAATGTTTTGCTTCATTTCATCTAGGTTCTCCTTTGTTTTAGCTATTTGCCTTCTAAATCTGTTGTTCTCTCTTTGACTTTTTTGAAGATTTGCCACTGTGGATTCAAGTTTTTCTATTCTGTTAATTATTTCTCTTCTGTTATTCAATTGCTTCTAACCTGTTCTCTTATGATTTTCTATCTCTTTTGAACTATTCTGGAATGTCTTGTTTGTCCACACTTTCTTGGCATTTCACAGGGCTCCATGTTTCATTAGGCATTGGTTCAATTTCCTTTTCCTTAAACTATCTAGAGATGGGTATGAGTTTTTATTTTTTAGTGCTCATGCTTCCTTCTAATTTTAGTGTTCTTTTTGTTAATTTATGTGCTTGTATCCAAGGCTTTTAATTGAATTTTCTTCCCCTTGAAATCTTGGCTGGTTTTTCTTATATTCTCTTTCATTCACTTTTTGACTCCTCCCCCCTTTGATTGTAGAGATACCCTGCAGCTAAGTTGCAAAACTGTCTCAGGCTCCTTCCTTGTTGAAGAATTGACTTTTCATAGACCTTGGTCCCTGAACCAATGATGCCTAAACTGTCTTCCATTCCCCTTCCTTTTCGACCTTATGTAGCCATCCATATCAGTCCCTTCCCTCAGTTCTCTCCTGTTTTCTTGTTCTATCCTTCTCTGGTGAGGCTTTTTTCCAGCATCAGGAGAAGAGAAGGTAGGTATTTAACTTTCTTCTTTTCTGATTCTCTTGAAACATACCCATGTTTTTTGTTTTTTTGCAATACTTACTGACTTGATACATTCTATATGAGTCCAAACCCAGTAGAAATGGTTGAGTTAGGAGAAGAATGGAAGATCCCATCTATGACTATGCTGGCATATCAGCACCAGGCAGAGGTGAGGGATTCAAGCAATTATATGTAAGTCATTCTGGCCAAGCTTGGATTGGCTGCTTTGCTAGGAGGGCTAAATTGCTAATGACCCCGAAAGCTGTATTTCTTCCCAGCTTGGGGAGAGACTGAACTATTGTAGAATTCAAAGGCTAGCACAACGTTTTCCATTGCAACAGTGACTTTAGATATCTCTTGACAGAGGTATGGAGAGAAAATTAGAATAAGGGGGCAGCCCACTGCATAGGGCATGAGAATAGAAAAGGAAAAACAAAAGATGTAAAAATTCACTTCTTTTATATAATTTATTCCACTTTTTGCTTTTCCTTTCTGTTCTTTTGTCACATGCATGGACAGCATGATCATTACTAAGTATTTCTCCGTGATTTTAAATTTACTTGCTAGTCAATTTGTATTTTTTAAAGCTTTAATTGCATCTTGAGTTGGTGGTGTCAGTATAGGATGTGTAATAAAGGGGGTATGGATATCTTATACCATATCTGACTGGCTAGGAAATCTTTCTGGCTTAGTGATTGTCAATGTGAATTTTAAATGAAAGTAGTTGTAAGAATGAATATCATTTAATCTTTTTTTGCTCCCACAAATGTTCTTGAGCTTGTGATAAACATACATAACCTGTTTTGCAAGGACAATGGTTGAGTGCATTCTGGCTTCAGGGGAAACTAGATGGGTGAGGATATGACAAACAGCTTGGACCAGACCATAGGGGTCATGGCTCAGACTCTAGTGGTCATGTCCCGGTAGCAAGTATCCTCAATACTGAAGAAATATATGGTTAGGGGTGCTTGACACCCTAAAATACTAACATGCCGGGTCCTGCCAAATGAATTTGACTCATCTTTTCTCAGCCAAAGAAAAGCAAAGTTTATTAAAGATTTGCCATATTGGGTAGACTCTTAAGGAGCCTCAGCATCTGTGAGGCTTACATTGGGTAAGCAGGCCAGAATAAATAATCTAACACAGAGTAAATCTGTACTTGATCATTCTTCAGCACTCTCACATCTCATGGAGACAAGATGGGGTCTTATATACAGAAAGGTTGTGGGAGGAATCTAGGGGTGGTCTAGTGGAGGAGTTTGGGGAGGATCTTCAGGAAGAGTCAATGAGGTCAGACTCCAGTGATGAGAGATTAAGGGTGGGAGGTAGCTGGAGGCTACCTGGAGATGAGACCATGGAGGGTTTGGGAGGATCTAGGGTGGGAGCTAGCTGGACAAAGGAGGGCTAGGCTAGTAACTGAGGTTTGGTCCGAGCTATAATGACAGGCTTATGGCCTTGGGCAAATGCCTCATCAAATGGGAAGATTCAATCAGAGTTCAAGGGGGTTCCCAGAACCTGTACCTCATCAACTACTATGCCTGGGTAATTAACTTCATGTATAAGGAGGGAATGTAAAAGAATGAAGAGTGTAACCCTGAGGAATCTGGACCAATCCTTACTCTGATGGGAAGGCAGGTCTATTTAAACTCACTCCTGCTTCTGTATCAGTGTGGGTGTTCCTAGTGAGCACCACACCTGCTTCCTTTGGAGAAGTGTGCCCACTCTGCCTACTCTGTTTCTGAGTTCTTTCAATGAGAATGGGTCTGTCATGTAGATCTTCCATCGGGCATGTCACCAGGGAAGCAGTGGACAGCCGGAGCTCATCCAGGCTAACTCCCTGACCTTGCCTCGGAAGTCTTGAAATCTCCACAGGTTGTTTCTCACATAGCCAATTATAACAAAACTGAAGTATTTAATCAGGGTGAGTGAGTGCAGCTTGGCAGGCCATATGGCAAGTACTGGGGACCCAAGGAGAGGAGTGGGAACAGGGAACAACTAGGCTGCAGGTAGGAGGGGTTGGGCATCTCAGTTCCACAAGGTCAATTGTTTTATGTAACAAGCAAAAAGTCTGTTGAGAAAGATTGGGAATCTTCAGAGGGGACAGTTTGGGAGATCTACAAAATAATAATAAGCTGGAAGTGAAGGTGTCTGGTCAGCCCCAGGCAATTCAATGGCCTAAGAACCAATACCAGGGCAACTTGAGTCTATTTTTAGTCAACTGTGTTTGATGAGGTCAAAAGAATCACCTGGGGGCTCCTTAGTTCATGAATTTTCTTAATCTGTATTGTTAAACTTTCTAATTTTTCAGAGAAGAGAAATCTTCAAGACCTGGGGGCCTTTGCCCTAGATTAAGACTCTTACAAAATTATCTCATTTACTTCTACTGATGGATCATTTGGATTTTCCCCACTCCTTACCCTAAGGCAAAAGAGGAGAGGAAGAATTGAGGCTGAGACCTCAAAAGAAGGTCATGCCCCGAACCAGATGCAGCTGGTGGAAACCGGAGTAGTCTGGGAGAATCAGTTCCACTCACTTCCCCCAAATTGGGGTGGTGGGGGTGAAAAGTGCTCCTCATCCAAACATCACAGCATATGAAGATGGAAGAAAATATTCTGACCCCTCACTTATCTAGAAGCCACTTATGTAGTAGCTTCAACTATCCAGGACACAATTAAGAGCTCTTTGAATGGACTACATATATATTAAAAATCCATATACTTAACTTACCAGAGAGATGCACCTTGCAGTGAATATTGTTGTATACATGTTGGGGTTTAAAATGTTGAGGTTTAGGGGTGCTCAGGACCCCAAAATACTGACCATTGGTCCTGCCCAAATGAATTTGACCCAGATCTTTCAAAGAAAAACAAAGTTTATTAAAGATTCTCCATAATTGGTACACTCTTAAGGAGCCTAACCATTTGTGCAGGCCACCATCAGGGAGACAAGATAAATCTTATATACAGAAAGATTGTGGGAGGGATCTAGGGGTGGCAAAGTAGTCAGGTGTGACTAGAGAAGGGGCTTAGGAGGGTCTTGAGAAGGAGTCTTGACAGGACTGGAGTGACCAGAGGTCAGATTCCAGGAACTAAGAGAATGGGATTTTGATGGGATCTAGGGTGGGAAGCAGCAATACTGAGGTAACTGACCATGGTGGGCTAGGCTACATTAAGGGTGACAGATTTGGGCATGAAAAATCCAGATCAAATGAGAAAATTCAGGGAGAATTCAAGATGGAGGTTTCCCAGGGCCTGTGGACAAATGCAACTCAAATTTGTTTGGACTAAAGGGAAAAGGTCTCCACTTTAGGCCCGTACCTTGTCACACATAGGCAAAATGGACTCAGCGAGAGGGACTTATGGGCTGTGGGATGGTCATGTTGGGAAGATCTTTGGGTGTTTATGAGGAAGTGTAGAATGATTTGAACATGATGAGGCAAGAGACTATTTTGAATATGCTGAACCAGAGGTAATGGTTAGATAAGACTATAACTGTGCCAAAGTGCAAAGTATTAGTGTTGGACTGATGATGGGGAGGGAGAGGGGAATGCTGTTTGAGTATGGATTACCATGCAATTTAAGTGTGTATTTTAGTGCTTTAGGTCCAAGTCCCTGAGGCTGATTCTATATTCATAGTGAGTATGGCTTGAGTTACAGTTGCTTGCAAAGAATGGTTTCTAGGGTGAGGGAGAGACAATTGTCCTCTGCCTATATAACTGGTCAATAGGTTATATGTCCTTGGGACCTTGTGCAGATCCCCATAGACTGGTGCCATTATTCTGGGATCTCTGAGGAGTTAACCAGCCCTGGTCAATGCTATATCTGAATGGCACAATTTTGAGTCCTGTTCCCCCTCCCCAGTCTCCCAGTGAGACTATAGAATATCCCCTCAGAGGAGGCAGAAAGCCTACCCAAAGTCAGAGTACAAAAACACAAGAGTGAGCCCAAGTCTTCAGTAAAACCCTTCTGGGAAGGTTAGAGACAGCTAGGTGACATAGTAGAGAGAATACTAGGTCTGGAACCAGAAAGACTTGAGTTCAAATTTGGCCTTAAATACTTAGTGGTTGTGTGACCCTGGACAAGTAACTTCTGTCTGTCTCAGTTTCCTCAGCTATAAAATGGGGATAATAAGAGCACCTATTTCCCAGGGTTGTTGTGAGGATTAAATAATATTTGTAAAGTGCTTAGCAAAATGCCTGAGGCATAGTAGGTGCCTAATAAATGCTTGTTCCCTTCCTTATAGACAATCCTAATAGGCTTAGTTATATAACTTTACAGTCTTGGTTCAGATCATGAATAGCAAATTAGAAAGAAGAACACTAGAGGCATCTGAATTTAGAGCAGCAAGAATTGAAAGCTGACAGATCCTGGAATAGGAGGGACAATAGTAGAAGACAGACAAAATCTAGATTGAGCAATCTAGATCAATCAGAAAATCCCACCAGCTAGAGAGCCATGTTGTGGAGGAGCAAGCAGCCCTGTTCGGTTGAATTGACCTTTGGAAGGAATTGCTCCAAAGGACAATAAATGACCATCATAAGGATTGCGTGGGGATATGGGGTCCCCAAAAGTCCCCTACCCAGAGAAATTAAAAGTCAGAGGTATTTTGAGGAAGGAACAGGAAGTTTTTATTCTCTTCCCCCCCTGGGAAGAGGGCGGTTCTCTCCATAGTGGATCAGGGAGAGGAGGCCAGTTACAGAAGATGAACAGGAATTTATACCCTAAGGCAGTCAAGCCCCCCCCACCCCCCCACCGCTGTCCCTTCTTCCATTAGCTGGCAGGCAGGTTTATAATCTAAGCAAATTCTCCAATGATAAGGAACAAAGAAGCCAGCCACTATCTCTCAGTGGGCTTACAAAGAACAAGGAAATAGGGGATAGCCAATTCAAATCTACCTATTTTTATATGGCGAACACCGGAGTGAAGAAGGGAGGGGCTAGGAGCTTAATGCTGATTAACCGAAAGGGAAAGGGGGAAGGGTCTTGAAGCTAGGGAGGGGGAAAAGGTCACCAGCAAGGTTGGAGGTTGAAAACTCCTAAAGGGCCTAATGCTGATATGGCAGCAGTAAAGTGGGGGAGGGGGAGAAGGGGAGGGGGAGTGGAGAAGGGGAGGGGGAGTGGAGAAGGGAGAAACCTAACTCTGGCTTACTTCCACAAAACTTAATGGTCTGAGAAGTTTCACTTTTCCCATTCAGGATGGTTTTCATTCAGCCAGAAGAGGCTAAATTATGCTCATGAGGAAGAGGAAGGGAAGGAGGGAGGGTGGGGAAAAAACACATTTATTAAGCACCTACTAAGTGCCAAGGGCTTGGGTTTTTTTGTTGTTTTGGGGTACTCTAGGTTCTGTATTCCCAGCAGGGTTTGAGTTAGAGTTACTTAGGAAGACTGGGGAGGCAGTTGTCCTCTGCCTCTGCAAATGGCCAGGAGGTTGTGTGATCCTGGGTCCTTGTGTGCCACATACTGTGTCAAGAACTTTACAAATATTATCGCATTTAATCCTCACAAGAACCCTGGCAGGTAGGTACTATTAACTGGGGAAACTGAGGTGGAGAGAGGTTAAATAATTTATCCAAGGTCATTATTATTAGGAAAGTAGGGAAGCATATATCCCATTTAGGAAGATTTCCATCAAAGGGGAAAGAAAGAAAGAAACAGGATGATGGGTAATTAATTATAATGATCAAGCTGGACCCCAAAGAAAAGAGATAAATAAGGTAAAATTAAACTTTAAAAAGAGACAAAATAAAAGAGACTTCTCGAACCTCTCACTTTACAGAGGTGGTGGACTATGGGTATATACCATTGTATGTATTGTCATTTTTGGTTCATAAGAGTGTTTTGTTTTGCTGAACTGCTTTTTTTTTTCTTTCTCCATCTTTATTACAAGGAATCACTTTCTGGGAAAGGGATAGAGGAGAGAATCTATTTAGAAAGGAAGGTGACATGAAAAAAAATCAGTATTTACAATTTTTTTTATCAAAATGGTTAAACAATTTTACTTCTAAGAGACAGATCTCAGTTATGTAGGAAATTCCTTTATTTAGATATAGAAAAAATTCTGAATAAAGTGTGATAATAATGGAGTTAGTTGATTTTCCATGTCACTTAGTAACTTTATTTTTTTCCTTTTTTTTTTTTGGAGGTCAGTTGGGATTAAGTGACTTGCCCAAGGTTACACGGCTAGTTTTTGTGTTAAGTGTCTGAGGCTGGATCTGAACCCAGGTCCTCCCGACTCCAGGGCTGGTGCTCTATTTACTGTGCCACCTAGCTGCCCAAAATATCAGTATTTCTTTCTTTTTTGCCTTTTGGAGGGCAATTAGGGTTAAGTGACTTGCCCAAATCACCTAGGGTAGGGATAGCTAGGTGGCACAGTGAATAGAGTACCAGCCCTGGAGTTAAGAGGACCTGGGTTGGAATTTGGCCGCAGACACTTAACACTTACTGAGGTACAGGCTCTGGGAACCTACCTTGGACTCTTGATTAAATTTTCTCATTTGATTAGGCATTTGCATGAGGCCAGTCTGTTACTAGACTTCCCACCCTTGAGCCTATCAAAGTGTTGATCCACCTTTGAACTGGCCTAGCCCATCATTGTTTGTGGTCTCCAGTGGCCTCCCACCCTTAATCACTCGACCTCATTAACTCCTCCTCAAGACCCTCCCCAAACTCCTCTTCTAGACCACCCCTGCATTCCTCTCACAACCTTCTGTATATAAAACCCCATCCTGTTTTCATGTTTGTGAGAGAGCCATGGAATAGTGAGAGTGCCAAAGAATACCTAGCACAGACTTACTCTTGTGTCTAATGTAAGTGAACTTTTAATCAACTTTACTTTCCTTTGGCTGAGAGAAGACTTGAGTCGAATTCATTTGGCAGAATTGGGCGTGTTGGTATTTTGGAGTCTCCAGAGCAACCCTAACCCTCTTTATGGGTAACCTTTTCATTACTAGCCATGTGACCTTGGGCAAGTCACTTAACCCCAATTGCCTTGCCTTCCCGCCTCCAAAAAAAATTACCTAGGGTAAAAATGTTTAAGTCTAATCATTCTTGCTAATGTCAGCCTTCATGTCCTTCTCTGTGTATTAGGAAGGTGAATAGTCTCTGCCCATGTTCATTCAGCTACACATTGCTGGTGAAAAGTGTTAAGATAATAGTAGCTACTGAGATTTTCTGAATTCTCGGAGGAAGAGAAACCTAGACTTTGTGTCTCATGCATTTCCATTACCTACTTATTAATTAGTTAAAACTAATGTTTGTATTGGGATTATGTATGTAAATTTTTTTCCTCTAGAGAACAGTGACTTGGGATTGACTAAGTGATGTGGTAATATATCATAGTCCTGAGCCAAGGTTACTTATCAATACTGGAAAAGGCTCTCTCCTTCCAAAGGTACTTTAGTCACTTCATGCTTGAAAGAACTTTGGAGAAGTTAGTGATTTCCAATTATAAATTAAAAGACCACATATTTGCTTTAGCACTATTCCAAAATTTCAAATGAGAAAAGAAACTCCAAAGTTCTCCTTCACTGATGTTTCTGTTTAATAGTCTAATGAAGCAACATTTGTCCTGAGAATTTAGAGCAGTCCTACTACTGACATAAATGAAGAGGTTGCCCACTAAGAGGGTTAGGGTTGCTCTGGAGACCCCAAAATACCAACAACGCCCAGTTCTGCCGAATGAATTTGACTCAAGTCTTCTCTCAGCCAAAGAAAAGTAAAGTTGATTATAAGTTCACTTGCATTAGACAGAGTAAGTCTGTGCTAGGTCATTCAATGGTACTCTCACTATTCTATGGCATTCTCTGACACTCTCACTCTTCCATGGCTCTCTCACAGACATGAAGACAGGATGGGGTCTTATATACAGAAGGTTGTGGGAGGAATCTAGGGGTGGTCTAGAGGAGGAGTTTGGGGAGGGTCTTGAGGAGGAGTTAATGAGGTCAATGAGTGATTAAGGGTGGGAGGCCACTGGAGACCACAAACAGTGGTGGGCTATATTTTGATAGGCTGAAGGATAAGTAGTAGATGAAAAATGGAGGGCTAGGCTAGTAGTCAGCAGTTAGTAACTAGGCACAATGTAAGGTTTATTGCCTCATCAAATGAGATAATTTAATCAAGAGTCTAATGGAGGTTCACAGAGCCTGTACCTCAAGGACTCAAGAAGAGCTGAGGGGGCTCCCAGAGCCCATATCTCATCAATAAAGAAATGAAACACTCTTTAAAGAGTTGGTATGGAGGCTGCTAGGTGGTACAGTGAATAGAGCACAGGTCCTGGAATCAGGAGGACCTGAGTTCAAATGTGACCTCAGACACTTAACACAGAACTAGCCATGTGATATTGGCAAGTCACTTAACCCTAATTGCCCTACCTTACCCCCTCCAAAAAGGGGAAAAAAGGAGTTGGTATGGTGTAGAAGAAGGAGCCCTGGATGGGGCATCAGGAGATCTAGGTGTGAGAAAAAGACCTACTTATTTCTTTTTTAACTAGCTTTATGAATTTGTGAAGAGGTTACCCAAAAAGAGGGTTAGGGTTGCTCTGGAAGCCCCCAAATACCAATATGCTGGGTCATGCTGAATGAATTCGACTTAAGTCCTCTCTCAGCCAAAGAAAAGTAAAGTTTATTAAAAGTTTACTTGTAATTCCCCAATTGATAAGTGGTCAAAGGATATGAACAGGAAATTTTCAGAGAAAGAAATTAAAGATATCTATAAGCATATGAAGAAATTCTCTAAATCACTATTAATTAGAGAAATGCAAATCAAAACAACTCTGAGATACCACATCCCTCCAGTCAGATTGGCTAAGATGACAAAACAAGAAAGTGACAAATGCTGGAGAGGATGTGGACAAATTGGAACACTAATACATTGCTGGTGGAGTTGTGAACTTATCCAACCATTCTGGAGAGCAATCTGGAATTATGCCCAAAGGATTATAAATAATTTCATACCCTTTGACCCAGCCATACCACTTCTAGGGTTATATCCCAAAGAGATCATAGAAGTGGGAGGAAGACCCATATGTACAAAAATATTTTTAGCAGCCCTTTTTGTGGTTGCAAAGAATTGGAAACTGAAGGGGTGCCCATCAATTGGGGAATGGCTAAACAAGTTGTGGTATATGAATGTAATGGAATATTATTGTGCTATAAGAAATGAAGAGGTAACAGATTTCATAATTACCTGGAGAGACTTATACAAACTGATGCTGAGCGAGAAGAGTAGAATCAGAAGAAATCTGTATACAATCACAGACATACCATATCTGTGATGACCAACTATGACAGACTGGACTCTTTTCAGCAATGCAGTGATATAAGTTAATCCCAAAAGACTCAAGAAAGTGAGAAAAGCGCCATCCAGAGATATAACTAGAAAGAACTGAACCTAAATCCTGATGGAAGCAAACTAAATGATCTTGTTCTTTTCATTGTTTGGTTTTATTTCTTCCTTACCATCTTTCATCCCACCTAGTACAATACGCCTTTGTAATTGGAATAATGTCTAATATGAATGCATTTGCAGATCGTATACTGGACTATATGCTGTCGTGTGGGGAGGGGGGAGGGAAATAAAGGAAATTTGAAAATCAAGGAACTATGGAATTGAAACTTGTTAACTGAAACTAAACTAATAAATTAATTTAAAAAAATGTTAAGCACAAAAAGAAAAGTTTACTTGTATTGGACACAGGGTAAGCCTGTGCTAGGTCATTCTATGGCACTCTCACATACATGGAGACAAGATGGGGTCTTATATACAGAAGGTTGTGGGAGGAATCTAGGGGTGGTCTAGAGGAGGAGTTTGGGGAGGGTCTTGAGGAGGAGTTAATGAGGTCCATGAGTGATTTAAGAGTGGGAAATTTTGGGAGGCTACCGGAATACTACAGACAATGGTGGGCTAGGCCAGTTCAAGGGTGGATTGATATTTTGATAGGCTCAAGGGTGGGAAGTAGATGAACAATGGAGGGCTAGGCTAGTATCAGAGGTCTGGGCCCAGCCACAAAGGGTGTAATGCAAATGCTTCATCAAATGGGAGGATTTAATCAGAGTTCAAGGGGGGCCCAGATCCTATACCTCAAGGACTCAAGGAGAGCTCAAGGGGCTCAAGCTTAGCATAGTACCTGGCACATAGTAGGCAATTAATAAATATTCTCTGATTGATTGATCAAATGAGATACTATATATATGTGTGAATGATGGGATGCTTGGTGTATATATATATATATACATATATATATATACACATATATATACATAATATATATATTTGCAACATCAATCTATGTTTCTAACATCAGTCTGTAATATCAGTTTGTAACATCAGTTTGTAAAAGGGGTGCTTTGGGATCTATGTCTATAAAATCAATTTGTAAAACCAGTCTGTAAAATCACATTTCCCCTCCCCAGCCTCAGAGCATTAAATCTGCCCCTTCCCCCTGCCAGCACTCTGCCCAGCAACAACTCATGAACTGTTTATCTCTGCTTGGAACAATAACAAGCTACCTATGAATCCTTCAGTAAACTATCTATAAACATTTTAGCTTAGGCAAATGTTATCTCCCTTAGAGTGGCCAGCTGCACCATGAATCCTTCAGTGCCCTATCTATAGGTTAACTTCTTAACCAATTATACCCTTACTGTGTCTCCGTTGGCCTTGGTTCCCAACATCCATCTTGTCAAGCTTGACATTGATGGGTGGCAGACTGGGCCCTCCTCAGTCGGCCTTGACTGCTGGCTGACTTAGTGACATGTCAGGCCTAAAACCACACCTCCAGGTAGCCCCCCCTTGGGCTATTTCCCAGTGAATTATGGGCAATATGCCTGAGCAGCTGATATTAAAAGTGCATATTCCTTTAAGCACGGACCACTCCTTAACTCCTCCCTAATCCCACCCTTACTCACCTAGTTAGCATAATTGACACCTGATTTACTGTCTTGACTCCTTAAAACTATACTTGTGATTTCTGTAAGGTTGCAGGTTCCATAAGAATCCTTGCCCACTGTGCTGTACAGTGTAACAATAAACTTTTACAATCTCAGCTTCCAAGTTTGCTTGAGCCTGGTGAATTCTTTCCAGACTGAATTGCAGGGTTTCTGGTCACTGATGGTGATCAGGGTCCCCAGTAGAACCTATTACTCTTCCCTCAACACAATGTGGAGGTGTAATGGAAATGCAGATTTGAAGATCTTCCCTGCCCCCTAGGCCCTTTGATTGGCTTAGGAGACTTTGATTGACTTAAGTGACTCTGAGAACCTTCCTTGATTTGAAAATATACTCTGCCCCCTGATAGGCTGAATGTGGTCACATGGAGCCTGTGGTAGGAGGCTTGGTTTTCAGGAATGACCACACCTTGATGCTGTGTGATTGGGCAGTGGGTCAAGAGGGTGGTTACATTATCTGAGCCAGGAGAAGACTATATAATCCCTGATTTGAGGCTTTGCTTTGGGGCTGGCTTTGAGAAGTGTTGTGTGATTTGACCAGATGAGACTCTGGTTGTTGAGAGCCCCCCAGCTTTGAAAACCCAGATGTTGATGCTTCCCTCTCTGGTAACTGTGATTTGGTATTGATGTAATTGTTGGACAGTTTGGAAGCCTGTCTGTTTGATCTGTCTGTATGCTCTGAAGTTTGGGGTGCTGACCTTTTCCCCCTGAACTAAGTAATATATGTTTATTTGATTAAAGTAAGCTTGTTAACCCATTTTGAGTTGCTTTCCTTTTGAAAAGCAGATCTAAGAACCTGTGTTGGCAGTCACCCTGGGGATATTGGGGTGCTTGCTGCTACACAAGGTCCCCATGCCAAGACTACTCCTTTCTTTTTACTATTATGCGACACCCTGTTTTCCAGAGCTAAGGCCCAGCAAGCAAGCTGTGTCCTGAGCTTAGCACAGTCCTTTGCAGCTCACCCTCTGGATGATCTCCACCATAACAAAATCTCTGAATCATTTCACACCAGAGCAAGGTGGTCTCTGAGCTTGGACAAGTATCTATAATACCTGTGTTCCTCTCATAAAGCCCTGCGATGAATCAAACTTGTCTCCTTGTTGCCGCTACCCCTCACTGTCAGGGCTGCAGCTCACTGGGTAGCCACTGGTATGTGTGTTGAGATTTGCCCACATTAAAGCAGGTTTCCTAGTAGAAGGGGCCCTGATACATGTGTCATTTCTCTCCTCCAACAGAATAAAGAAAGTTTTTTCTTTATGAATACTTGGTTTATTTTATTTTATTTTTTTAGAATTGTTTTGATAAAGTGTGTCAGTTCTCTGCTTTTTTTAGAGTTAACAGTTATAGAGCTACAAACATATATGCCTTTCTATTGGACAGAATAAACTCAGGTTCAAAGTCTAGAAACAATTTATAATAATTTAGTGATTTATAGCAGCAGTTATGAGGCCCAGTGTATAGATTAGATATGGGACCTAAGTTCAGATGCAGACTCAGATACTTCCTAGCTTAGTGACCCTGGGCAAATCACTTACCCTCTCTCAACTTTAGATCTCTCATCAATAAAATAAGAATCTATAAAATCTATAAAATGGGAATAATAATAGCATATGCCTTCTAGCACTGTGGAGAGGATCTAATAAGATAATAGACCTCAAGTTCTTTGCAAACCATGTACATGCTGGCTAGTATTATCTTGGTTCTTTGTCTCTTGCCTGGTCTGAAAACTAGGAATTTCTGAAAACTTGTATCTGGGATTTTTAAATTTTAATTTGGTTGTGAAAGTAAGTTTTATTCTTAAGGTTTCATACAAACCTCAACTATACTCTTGATTAAATCCCCCACAATGCACAATCCTCAAAAACAGTTCAATAAAGCATTATAGAGAGTGATTATAATTGACCCAGGCCTAGGTTTTCTGTGCTAGCAGATCCAGAAAAGCACATCATTGAAATAGTAAACATTTAATCAGGACAGAAAGGAATATTCAAGTAACAAAAATAGCATCATCCACACTCCCAAATGAGGTCAGCATTGTTTCCCTTCCCCCTCAGAGTAGCTCAGGATTCAGTCTTCTAACTGACTTAACATAGAGTTAGTGCCTTTTTGTAGCTAGAAGGTATTTTTGGATGATGATTCTGGGGCTGATGACTTCAGTCAAGGGGTAGCCTGTTTTATGTGCCTAGGCTGCTATCCCTTTCTCTTCTGAAGCCTTCCAGTCTCACTGTCTCTGCTCTGGTCCCCAGTTTGCCTCTCCTCTTCCTGCATTCATCACTCTTTCATTGAATGGCCATCCTCCCCAGCAGTCTCACCAAAGGGAAAGGGAAAGGCTGGAGGGAAAATTTCTTCACTACTCCCTAGCATATGAGTCTCTCCCCTTCCCAATTCTTCCCCACCCTTCCCTGGAGGGGGAAAATGTGCCCAGGCCAGTCCCTTGAGAAGCCAGATCCTGCCCCATATTTTGTAACAGCACTTTGTTATATGAAAATAAGTTATTATTATTCCTTAACAATAAAGACCCATAATTAGGTGCCAGGACTCTCAAGTTGGTTCTTTCGAAGGACAGAAGAGAAAAGATTGGGACTGAATTTAGCTAACTTTATTGTCCAGGAGTCAGCATGCTAGAGAGAAAAATGTGCTCAGAGGACCTGAGTTCAAATTCCTTTTGTGTCCCAGGCCAGGCCTTTAGCCTTATTTTTCTCAATGGTAAATGAAGGATTTGGACCAGATGACTTTTAAGAACTTTTCCAGCTCTAAACTTGTGATTCCATATCTTATCTAAGCAGTGTAATTCTTACCTCACAGCCTGTTGCTGTGGAGATCCAATGAGATAGTTCTTTGATAACCTGTGCAAAAGTTCTATTTAAATGCTAGTACTTAGAACCTAGTAAGTACTTGGTAAATATTATTTTGAACAAGGGTAGGAAAGACATAATTACGCCTTCAAGATTTTTGGAAAAGCAGGAAGATTTTTGTTTTGTTTTGTTAATGTTGCTTTAAACAAAGATTTTTTAAATCATGTTTTATTTTTTCTCCACTTATATGTCAAGGCAATTTTTGCTATTAATTTTTACAAGACTTTGAGTTCCAGATTTTTCTCTCTCCCTCCCCTCTTCCTAAAATGGTAGGCAATTTAAACAAAGATTTTTAAAGTTAAACACCTAGTGTTGTACCTGGCCCCATTCTTTCCCTCATGGAAGTGAGCAGGCTGCCAGGTTCAGCTCCACTGCCAGGTCAGGGAGACTTGGCACTGGTGGGAATTTCAAGGTGTGTATTGACTAATCACTGATTGTGTCCTTGCAAGTTCCTGCTTACTTAATACCTAACCTTTGGCCATGGGCATCCCTTTAAAAGCTGAGGCTTTACCTGAGATCTCTGCTGTCTGACCTGGGAAGGTGGGATGGTACCTTGTCAGCCCACCATGTGCTGATCAGCCAACACGGTGTAAAATAAAAGGTCCAATTCTAAATTGTTACTTGGGTCTTGCTCGTGTTTTCTGGGTACAACACTAGTAGTTAAGGTGTAGTGACAAGAAGACTGTATTAAAGTCAGATAATCTGAATTCAGACTTGGCTTCTGTTACTTGCCTCCTGTATGACCTGAATGAAGGAAGTTTTGAGATCAGTCTGGAGATCTTGAAATCTTAACTTGAAAAATTAAACAAAATATAAATAAGAATAATATAAAATGACATAACAAAATAAAAAAATAAAAATAAAATAAAGCTTGAGATCTTTGTAGCCTTCACAGTTTCCCCAAACCTATTACCCTTAAACTAGCCCTCCATTGTCGGTCATCTCCAGGTAGGCTTCAGGTATTTCCTACCCTTAATCCCATTCCTAGAGTCTGACCTCAGTCCTATCAAGATCCTTCTTAGACTCCTCCTGAAGACCCTCCCCAAACTCCTCCCATAGAGGACCCCTAGATCCCTCCCACAGTCTTTCTATATATAAGATCCATCTTGCCTCCATGAAGGTGCTGAGATACAATCTAGCTCAGACTCAGTCTGTCATATTGTTCTGACCCACTTGTCAATATAAGTTTCACAAACACAGGCTCATTACTAAGAGTCTACCCATTATGGCGAATCTTTAATAACATTCCTTTACTTTGGCTAAGAGAAGGCTTGAGTTGAATTCATTCAGCAGGACCTGGCATGTTCGTATTCTGGGGTCTTGAGCACCCCTAACCCCCAAACCTCAACACAAGGACTCCCAGATTGGGAAGACCTGGGTTTGAGTCCTACCTCAGACACTAACCTGGTGACCCTGGACAAGTCTGAGTCTCAGTTTGCTTATCTATAAAATGAGGGGGTTAGACTCAATTAATTCTGAGGTCCCTTCCAGATCTAAATCTATAATCCTGTGATAAATAATGCACGTCCCAGTATAACACGAAACTATGCTAGGCACTCTGCTATGGAAAGCCTATTCCCTAAAGCGTTATTCCCTAATGTTAACATGGTGATGGGGCTCTTTTCCTCCTGCTGACAGAGATTCATAGTAAAGACACCAGCAATAACAATTGTTGTTGTTGAGTTGTTTCAGTTGTGACCCTATTTGAGGTTTTCTTAGCAAAGATACTAAAATGATTTGCTATTTCCTTCTTTAGCTCATTTTACAGATGAGGAAACTGAGGTAAGCAGGGTTAAGTGACTTACCCAGGGTCATACAACTAGTAAGTGTCCAAAGGTATATTTGAACTCAGGTCTTCCCAGGCCAGTGCTCTCTCTACTGGGCCACCTAACTGCCCTATAGTAATAACAATAGCTGATGTTTATTTTATACTTGGAAGTTTGAATATAGTTTACATTTGTCATTTCTCTTGACCCTCACAACAAGAAGTCTTCTTGTGACTTCTGAGAAGTGACTCTCTAGGTAGTATGCTTATTTACAGTTAAGGAAATTGAGGGGCAGCTAGGCGGTGTACTTGACAGAGCACTGGCCCTGGAGTCAGGAAGCTCTGAGTTCAAATCTGGCCTCAGACACTTGGTACCTACTAGATGTGTGACCCTGGGCAAGTCACTGTAGCAGCAAGCACCCCAATATCCCCAGGGTGACTGCCAACACAGGTTCTTAGATCTGCTTTTCAAAAGAAAAGCAACTCAAAATGGGTTAACAAGCTTACTTTAATCAAATAAACATATATTACTTAGTTCAGGGGGAAAAGGTCAGCACCCCAAACTTCAGAGCATACAGACAGATCAAACAGACAGGCTTCCAAACTGTCCAACAATTACATCAATACCAAATCACAGTTACCAGAGAGGAAAGCATCAACATCTGGGTTTTCAAAGCTGGGGGGCTCTCAACAACGGCTTCCCAGAGTCTCATCTGGTCAAACCACACAACCCTTCTCAAAGCCAGCCCCAAAGCAAAGCCTCAAATCAGGGATTATGTAGTCTTCTCCTGGCTCAGAGAATGTAACCACCCTCTTGACCCACTGCCCAATCACACAGCATCAAGGTGTGGTCATTCCTGAAAACCAAGCCTCCTACCACAGGCTCCATGTGATCACATTCAGCCTATCAGGGGGCAGAGTATATTTTCAAATCAAGGAAGGTTCTCAGAGTCACTTAAGTCAATCAAAGTCTCTTAAGCCAATCAAAGGGCCTATCGGCCCGGAATCTCTTCAAATCTGCATTTCCATTACAGTCACTTAACCCTGATTGGCTCAGAGGGAATATAAAAAGAACAAAAACAGATCAGGAAACTGAAGCTGAGTAGTTACGTCACTTGTTAAGGGTCACAGTGCTAATATTTGAGGGAGGATTCAAATCCAGGTCTTCCTGATTCTAAGCCCACTACTCCAGTGGTATCAAACTTAAATAGAAATGAGGGTCACTCCATAGTATGTAAGGATCCCTTAGGGCCACATATGGAGTTAGGAAACCACATATTAACATTATTTATGTTCTATTTTTATTTATGTTGCTAAATATTTCCCAATTACATTTTAATCTGATTTGGGCCACACTCCCCAGTGTTGCAGGCAATGTGGCCCAAGGATCTGTCTCATGCTTGACACTTCTGCACCATGCCTTCCTTCCTTCCTTCCCGGTGAACTCAGTAAGGCAAAAACTCCTTCTGTACAGAAGGGAGCTCATTAAGAAGATCTAGAGACAGAGTGACACCTAATAGGAAAAAAATATATATTATATTATTTATGTATATATATATATAAAAAATATATATATATATATATATATATATATATATATATATATATATATATATATTTACCCCATTCGCACTGTAGAAGTATCTACCTAATAATCATTGGACCATTAGAATTAGATAAGAATCCCCTTCTTGTCTGTCCTTGGACTTGATTGTCCCCTCCCAAATCTGTGCTTTTGCCCTGCCTGAAATGTTCTCCCTCCTCGTGCTCATCTCCCAGCTTCCCTGATCTCCTTCAATTTCTATCTTCTGAAAGAGGCTTTGCTTGACACCAACCTCCACTCCTAGCACTGCTTTTGCCTTCCCTCTGTTGATTATCTCCCTATATATACTATAGACATACACTTGTTTGCATGTTGTCTCCCCATTGGAATAAGTTTTTTGAAGACTTGGGATCATGTTTCTCTTTCTCTTTCTCCTCCTTATTCCTCCTCCTCCTCCTCTTCCTCCTCTTCTCCTTGTTCTTCTTTGTTCTTTTTTTTTTTAATTCCTTTCTTTGTATTCCTGCTGTTTAACACAGTGCTTGGCACATAGTAGGTACTTAATAAATGCTTGTTCTTACTGATGATGATGATTGACAGGATGTCAAAATCTCATCAGTCTACCTATCCATCCCCCAACTTCAAACAGAACTTCAGCCATCCCAGACAGATTTCTTTGAATTTTCAGCAAAATAAGATTTGGCAGGTGACCTCAAAAATCTAATTGAGTATGAGGATTTTCTAACAAACCCAAACCTTTTCTACTATAATCAGGCCAATTTCCTCATATTTTGAAGACAGAAAACAATGTGATATTGTCTTCTACAGAGAGAATATTGTAAATCCCTCAGGCAGTAGGAAAGATGATAGTACTGGAAGCAACATGTATTCTGGGCATCTTGTTCATTTGGCTGGAAGGGAAAGGTTAGAGCCATCTCTGGTGAGATGGCATCATGAGTCTAGAGAAGTAGGCAGTCAGTGTTTGTGCATGTTGGTTATGGACACAGAGATGGTGAGCAACAGAACAGGCCAGAAGATCCCAATGTTAACAAAACAAATCCCAGCCCAAGTACAGAGAGAAGGCACACAGCAGAAAGTGCTAAGTTTAACTCCAAAGCTGTGTGGGGAGAGGAATCCTGAATCTGCCAGGAGGAACGTTGCATCATTCTAAGGACTTGTTTAATGAGTGCCCCGAAAGGCGTAGCTTTATCTGACAGCACAACTCTTCAGATATGAAGGTGCAGACAGGAGGTGTGGGTCCAAGGCTTGGCTCACCTATTTACTAGTCCTGTGACTGTGGGCAAATCATTTAAATTTTTGTCCTGGTTTCCTGGTCTGTGAAAAAAGCATGTAAAAGAGCTTTGTTCATGTCCAGGTGTTATATAAATAGAAACCATTTGATTATGAATTCAATGACAATATGAATTCAATTTGAATATGAATTTAAAAAGACATATACTTTACTAGTCACTTAGTCAACAAGTATTTTTTAAGCACTCACTGGGTGTCAGGCACTGTACTAAATGCTAGAGATACAAGAAAGGCAAAAAACCCCACATTTACTAATGTCTATGATGGCTTTTTTCTATCCTAGGGTGTTTTTTTTCTTTTTTGGGGGTGGGAGACAGCTAATTTCAGTCTTCCTGGTAAATAACCAGGAGGCATTTCTATAAAGGTAAATAGCAAGCTTTTTTTTTTTTTTTTTTGCTTTTTGGAAGGGAGAAGGCAGGGTGATTGGGGTTAAGTGACTTGCCCAAGGTCACACAGCTAGTTTTTGTGTTAAGTGTCTGAGACCAGATTTGAACTCAGGTTCTCCTGACTCCAGGGCCTGTGCTCTATTCGCTGTGCCACTTAGCTGCCCCCAAACAGCAAACTTTTGATTCCAGGTCAGCTATGGTGTATATACAGATGCCTTGCAACACAATGGCATCAGTGATGTCTACCCAAGACTTGGGAAACATCAGTCTTGGCTTCAGTTGATGATTTGGGAGGTTGGTCCTTATTACCGCATAGGACTATTGTGAAGAAAACACTTTGTAAACCTGAAGAGCCATATAAATATTAGCTTTTATTATTAGTGTTATTCAGAGTACAGCTCAGAGTTATCATGGAATCGTTGATTTGGAGCTGGGAAGGACCTTGGGGATCATCATGTCTGGCCCTCTTCATTTTAAAGACGTGGAAACTGATGAGACCTGCTTCTCAGTTCTCTCTGGTTCATATTTATTAGTGTCAATTCATTAATGCTAATTAAGCAGCTCTTGGAAGCCAGGTAGAGCATAAAAGAAAGACAATGCTGAGAACTTAGCCTGCTTTCATCCCAACATCCAAATCTGGAAATTAACACAGAACAAAATAAATCCTCACAAAAAGAAGGTAAAGTGTGTGTGTGTGTGTGTGTGTGTGTGTGTGTGTGTGTGTATATGTGTATTCCATGGGATAAAATAAAGCTGGAAGGGATGTTAGAAGTCATTTAATTAGGGTGACTATGCGGTACAGTGAATAGAGCACCAGCCCTGGAATTAGCAGGTCCTAAGTTCAAATCCGGCCTCACACACTTAACACAAAAAACTAGCTGTGTGACCTTGGGCAAGTCACTTAGCCCCAGTTGCCCTACCTTTCCCTCTCCAAAAAAGCAAAAAAAAAAAAAAAGTCATTTAATTCAGTTCCTTCACTAATAAATGAAGAAATTGGGACCCAGATAGCAAGTCACTCAATTTCTAGGTAGCAGAGTGGAAATTTGAACCCTTATCTTCTGATTCTAGATCCAACATTCTTTTCACTGCAGCACTTGCTAAATGTAACCTGCAACTCCCTCAATTACTCAAGCACAAGTCCGTGGTTATTCTTATTATTATAAGATGACAGAACCTTCAATCAAACATCAGATCTAGAGATGTATTATTCCCTCTTCTGAAAAGAAACTAGGCTTCCTTTCCATTGGTGGGTTTTCTCATCCTATGTGGATGATTTAGCTCCTCTACAGATTTAGAAAGAGTTTATGTCTTGCCCTTGCCCTGAGAATGCTCTCAGGCTCTATATTCTCCCAGTTGGTTTCCTCCTCTTGTCTCTCCTCTTTTCACATAGTAATGAACATTCCTAAATCACTCTTGCTCAAGAAGCTCCCTGCTGCCTTTAAGAGAAAATATAGATTCCTTTCTCTAACCTTTAAGGCTCTTCATGATCTACTTCCAAAGTACCTTATTAGGTTATTGCACATTCCTCCCCTTCATGCACCTTATGACCCACTTATTGCTCCTCATACCCAGCTCTCCCATCTCCCACCTGCACCACTATCCCCCATGCCTGCAGTAGATTTCCTCCACATCTTCCCATTTTACAATCCCTTGCTTACTTGCTTCAAAGCTCTGTTCAAAAGGTACCTCCTAGAGGAAACCCAACCCAAGTCTACCACCTCTCTCCAGCCACTAGTTTTCCTCTTGGAACTACTTTGCATTTACTTTGTATATGTCTTTTGTTTGCTTGTATGAGAGATAGCCTGGTATACAGAGTATAGAGAGCTGACTTTGTAGCAAGGAAGTCTTAGATTCAAGTCCTGTCTCTTACACATATGAACTGTATGATTGTGGGCAAGTCACTCAACTTCTCAGCACATTAGGCGACTCCTTAAGATTGTAAGTTGTGGAGAAGGGAGGTGATTCCCTCCTGGAAACCCTCCAGAGAACCCTGGGTGTTCTCTAGATCAGTGAAATAGCAGGTCTAACTAACCCTCACCTTTGTGTGTGTTTGTGTGTGTGTGTGTGTGTACATTCATATATATGTATGTGCATATATGTATATATGTATATACGCATACACACAAATATACTACTATACACACATACACACGTATAGAAATAGAATACACATGTGTATGTGTTTGTGTATACACACATAAGCACTGTATTTGTATATACACACATATACACATGTGTTATATAAGTAATATATATTTTATGTATATAGTATACATACAAACAGTGTATGTATACCCAGACATGTACATACATGTATCCAGGCATGTACACATACTATGCACATACCATACACACACACCATGTTTATACATGTAACATATGTAGATATATGCACATACTATGTATATAGTATATACACAACACACACGTATGTATGTGTGTATATATACACACATATATAGAGGGAATATATGTTTATATGTATGTGTGTATATACACACTATATATATAGTGTATATAAATATTGTGTGTATATAAACACGCATGTTCTACCTGGGAGTTCTCTATATGGCTTCTCTAATATGTACACACACATATATACACACAATATACTATATACATACACAAGACATAATGTGTATATAATTATATGTTTATATAATACAAACATGTATATGAACACATACACTATGCATAATATGTATGTATATACGTGTATGCATACATAACAGTACACATGTTTAGACATTATATACATACACATACTCTATCTATAGTATATGTGTGTGTCTATAAACATATATATTCCCTCAGCTGGGAATTATCTATACATCTATATGGTTCCCCCAAATAGAATGTAAGCTCCTTGAGGACAAAGGAAGTCTGATTTTTGTTTCTGTATCCCCAAGCTTACACACATTACCTGGCATCTAGCATATACTAAAAAATTCTTGCTGAATGAATGAATGAGAAAATGACAAACTCCTGTTTCATCTTCAACCTGACAGAATGCAGAGAAAGAATACTTCAGTTCTGGAGTGGAGATTTTCTCCTGCTGAATAACAGTCAGGAAGCTGAACATCAGATTTC
The DNA here is from genome assembly GCA_011680675.1 of Gymnobelideus leadbeateri. Classification (NCBI taxonomy): domain Eukaryota; kingdom Metazoa; phylum Chordata; class Mammalia; order Diprotodontia; family Petauridae; genus Gymnobelideus; species Gymnobelideus leadbeateri. Next base: position 45,559 of record WOXC01003282.1, read on the forward strand.
TTCCCCTGGCCCTTCCACAGAAACATCTGGGCTACGATTTGCATATTCATTGACAGAGCATGAAGCACACAGGTCACATATGGACAAGAGCTCATGGGGACGAGAGGGTGGAAATGCAGCCAGGTAATAAGGGAAGCTTGGGGAGGCACTTTCACTGTTAGGTCTAAAAGGCTTCAATTACTCTCAGCGGCAGCACACTCCCACTTTCATTCCAATTGTGTCTAGTATTCTTTCTGACTATCAGTCCAACCTCCTCTGATTCTTCCTTCAAGAGAAAAGTTACCCTGGGTTTTATATCGTAGATAATAAGTAAAGACCTGGTTTTGCAGATGATTACAATAAAGCCTTTGTAGTCAGAGTTAAGGTTTACAATTACCATGTTGCTTTATGTCCTAGTCACAAAGTGCTTCAAAGGGCAGTTTTCCCTCTATAATGACAAAACTCTTAATTTCTGAAGCTGATATCTGTATGAGTGTTTTTTTAATAAAAGCACTAACAATCAACTCTCTAATGAGATCTATTCTGCCAGTGTCAACTACTTACCCTCTCTTGCTGACTAAAGAGAGATGGCAATTTAACAGTTTTGTAGAATATGAGAATGCCTCCTATCTAGTCTGTGATTATGGAGTCAGCTGGGCAATCTATTGAGCTTGGAAAGCTCTATATGTATTTGGAAAAACTCCACGAATGAACCATGAACTGGGGCCAGAATGAAACAGGAGGAGAGAGGGAGAATTATAAAGTTCTTTATTTAATGACAACAAGCTTCTCCCTTCACCAAAGATCCTTCTTTTAAATGCCGATATTCTTTCAGTCAAGTTGCATAATAATAACTCATGGAACATTATAACTCCCAAAGAACTGAAGATAAGGATCATCCCATGGGCAGTAGGAGGTTGCTACACGGTAGGTAACAGTCTACAATACATTACAAATTAGCCTTAACAGAGAGAAGTGTTATGAAGGATATCATCCAAGTGAAGCCAGAGTGAGGAACAGCCACAGGACAGGCCCCACTAATATCCTTACAGTATCAAAAGAAAGTGAAGAAAGCACCCAATACATTTGGTGGGGCCCTTGGACAGCTTGTGCTTAATAGTCACAAATATGTAAAAGAACTGCTCAGGGTGGGTTCAGATCTGTATTGTTGGAGAGAATATCCATATGCATAACATAATAGACCCACTGAAGTATTGGAGTCTTGGAGTAGCATATAATAAAGGAAGGGAATAAATGTTTCTTTTTTAAAAAATTAATTAATTTTTAGTTTTCATCATTCAATTACTTAAGATTTTGAGTTCTAAATTTTCTCCCCCTCTATTCCATCCACCGTCCCCAAGACAGCATATAATTTGATATAGGCTCTACATATACAGTCATAGTAAACATATTTTTACATTTGTCATGTTGTAAAGAAGAATTAGAACCAATGGGAGAAACCATGAGAAAGAAGAAACAAAAAAATAGAGAGAGCAAATAGTATGCTTTGATCTGCATTCAGACTCCATAGTTTTGTTTTGTTTTGTTTTTCTGGATGTGGACAACATCATGAGTCTTTTGGAGATGTCTTAGATCCTTATGTGGCTGAAAAGAGATGAGTCTATCAAAATTAGTCATCACACAATGTAGCTGTTACAATGGTTTCCTGGTTCTGCTCACTTCACTCAGTATCAGTTCATGTAAGTCTTTCCAGGTTTTTCTGAAGTATGTCTTCTCATCAATTCTTATGGAACAATAGTATTCCATTACCTTCATATACCACAACTTGTTCAGCCAGGGAATAAATATTTCTTAAGCGTGTATAATGCACCAGCTACTGTGTTATGCACTTACAGATATTATTTTTCATGTGACACAGAGGTATCTAGCTGTAGTGAATAGAGTGCTGGAACTGGAGTCAGGAAGACTCGAATCCAAATGTAGCCTCAAACACTTCCTAGCTATGTGACCCTGGTAAAGTCAATTGCCTTCTATCTGTTTCCATTCTCTCAAGTGTAAAATGGACAGCATGATAGTATTTACCTCCCAGAGTTGTTGTAGGGATCAAATGAGATAATACAAGCAAGCATAAGAACAGGAGTCAGGAGAACTGGATTCTAGTACCAGCTCTGCCAGCTGTGTGACCTTGGGCAAATTATTCATCTTCTCTGGGCCTCCATTTCTTCCTGTATAAAATGAGTGATGCTTGCTAAGGTCCCTTACAGCTCTGAAATCCTAGCTATGGTTCTACTTTAACCACACTTGTCTTGGTTTTGCATTTTGGCGTGTTATTTGATATTTGCCAAGAAAATTCATGTTTCACACAAATCCTACATTCATTTGATGCCATTTATCGGAGTGCGGTGAGGGAGCAGGAGGAAGCCAACTAAAATAACACATTTAGCATTTTCATTTTTCCGCTTAAGGTTAATGGTGAAAGGAAAGGCGCTTTTAAAAAGCACTTGCCAACGTGGAGGTCAGCCTGTGTCTAAGACTGTCGGACCCCAGCTGGCCTAGAGCTAGTCACTGAAGCAGCCAGCTGTTTCCAGGACCTTTTCCCTGATTCCTCTGTTATTCCAAAGAGAAAAGACATGTGAGGGGATCACAGCAGAGGCACTAGGCACAGATTTTAATCACAGCTTTTTCCTCTGAAGAATTCCACAGCTGCAAAGTGGAAGATACTTTGAGATGACTATTGTTAGATCCTGGAAACAATACAGATTGCCCCTCACTCTCTCCCTCATACATACTGTCCTCCTCCCAAAACCTCCGTGCTTCTGCCCTACTTTCTTGCTTTCATTTAGAATGCATGTTATATCAAACCAGGTGTGTAAATATAATTAAGACCCATTAGCTGCTTCTTTCATGCCAGTGTCCCCGTGAAACACACTTTTTTCCTAAAACAAAGGAAAAGTTAGGGTCTGCCCTCTGAGTGTGATGTAAGGAGAAAAGTGGTTGGTTTGACTATTCCCTAATTGTTGTTATTATTGTTGAAAAAAGCTTTGGAATCTCTGGAATTTTCACCAAAATGCATTTCACCTGGCCAGTATATTGACTGTAATTACAGGAGACCCCAGTTTTGCTTAATGAAATTAATGGAGATCACAAGTTGGTCACTTTGCTTGAAATCCTTTCTCAGTTTGAAAAAATCCATATAAATTTTTATGGAGCAACCTATTAACTGCCTGCTGCTGGGACCAAGCTTTGGGCTCTGTTTCTGTTAAGGAATAAGGTCATTCTTCCTTTGATAAAAACTGATGGGGCTGCTCTGATAATTAAACTCTACAGGGTATGGGAACACTAACATATTTAAACCCTTTTAAAATATGCACAAGGCAAAGAAATAAGTTATATACTCCCCCTGCCTAACTGTTCATTAAATGAAACCTGAACAATATGGTTCTTAAGCTGTCTTTTAAAAAAAGACCTCAGAGTTTTCCCAAAACATTATACAAAAGCCCTGAAGGACCTGCTACCAGTCTAGGACACCAACTCTACTAGAAGTATATCTGCATAAAAGGCCAAATTTTAGACTATGACTTTTTAAAAGGTCATCTTCCTGCTGGACTTGGTGCAGAATGAGATATATAATCTTTGGACAGGGCCAACTTGGGAATTTGTTTTGCCTGACTATGCATATTAGTCATAAAGGCTCCCCCCGGTGTTAGGAAGAATGATTGGGTGAGAAGATTGATTTTTGTCAAATGAAAAACATTTAATGAAAAAAAGTCACCTCTCTCTGAACTAAGTGTCCCTGTCGTTTCGACTGTATCTTTTTAAAAATCATTTTGCAGATAAGGAAACTAAGGACAAGTGTGAACTGATCTCACATTCAATATGGTCTTTTTGCCAATAAACGCCATCACTCCTTGTGAGCGACGCGCCTTAAATATTTACCAGTTTAATTTGACAAGCATTTATTAAGTGGTCACTCTCTGCAAGGCGCAGTGCCAAATGTAAAGAATACAAAACTGAAGAACACTTTCAGCTGGGTGGAGAGGAGCAAGGCATCAAAGAGTGAAAGGAACTGAGTTAGATAGAAGGGACTTCAGAGGCTATCTAGTCTGTTCCCTACCTAATCCAGAACCTTATCTGCACCATGTTAACTAACTATCCTTCCAAATTTCACAGGGTGCAAGTCCGAGCAAACTTGGTATAGTTTCATCCAAATCATTCATAAAAATGTTCACCACCACAGGGCCAAGGATATACATGCCTGGGACACTTCTTGTAGACCCTCTTCCAAGTTGATATCATGCTATTAAAATCTACTCTTTGTATCAGGTGATTCACCCAGTTTCATATCCCCCTAAATGTACTATTACCTAGGTTACAACTCCCTTTCTTGCCCAGAAGGACAGCGTGTGCTTTGCTAATATTTATACTATCTCTAAAACCATCCCTCACGTTTTATCAGTCCAGCTACTTCATAAAAAAAAAAAGGAATAAGTTAAGCTTTGCCATGACCTGTTCTTAATGAAGTCATGGTGACTTTTTATGATCAGTGCTTCTTTTTCTAAATGCTCAAAGTCTATCCCCTTAATAATGTGTTCTAAAATGTTGCCAGGAATAGAAATTCAGTTCACTGACTACAACAATCCAAAACCCCATTTTATTTGGGTAGAGGGTGGTGCTATCCCTTCTTAGGACAGGGTATCTTGTCTCTAGACATATCTTTTCCTCCTTTGCCTGGCACTCCATCCCCATTTATTTGCTGGCAACTTCTATGCCTAGAATCTTTCCAGCTAGAAGTTTCTGAACCAGTCTTGCTAATGAGTACCTCTTTACTTGTTAGATCAGAAGTCCAAATCAAGGGATGGCTAGGTGGTGCAGTGAATAGAGTCAGTAGGACCTGAGTTCAAATCTGGTCTCAGACACTTAACACTTACTAGCCGTTTGACCTTGGGCAAGTCACTTAATCCCAATTGCCCTGCCATCCTCCCTCCAAAAAAAAGAGCAAAAAAAAAAAGTTCAAATCAACCATACATGCCTACTAGATACTATGCTCTTTCCTATCAGACATCTGACAGTTATTCAGGGAGGGAGTAGCCCCACTGGTGGGAAACTCAGGCATATCTACACTGAATTATGTAGAGTGATGAGATAAGGGTCCGAGTCCCCCTAGCTAGATCCCTGAACCTTTTTCTTGTCTTGCCACAGGTCATAAATGATCAGGTAACAGTTATCTTCCCAGAGGCCCAGATTTCTCCTCTACGCTGGTTGAATTTTAGATCTATTCTGCTTCTCTAGAGATTGAGTTGTACTTTAGACTCTCTAGTAACTGTGAGCTGAGAACATTTTTTTTTCCTTCTATGTCAAGAGCATTTCAAGCTAAGGACTTTCCCCTGTGAGAGCTAATAAAGACCTATTGCTTTTAATATCTGCTGACTCGTCTATCTCTTCCATGTACGTGTTGCCAAAAGGCAGATGTGGTGAACTAGGACGTTGGGCTATAGTTTGTGACTTTTGCCCTTTCTACAATCTTCAGCCCCTATCCTGTTTTACAAGACCCCTCAAAGATCATCAAAAGAGTCTCAGAAGTAACATGTTCCAATTGTTTCAATGCCCTAAGATTATAGGATGGCAGATTTTGAGCTGGAACTTTAAAGCTAGAAATCTAATCCAAATTCTTCATTTTATAGCTGAGGTAAATGAGGCCCAGAGACTTTATAAATAACTTGTTCAAAGTCACATTGGTAGTAAGTGGTGAACCCCAGATTTGAACCCTAGGGCCTCTGACTCCAAATTCAGCTCTCTTTTCACTGCACTATAAATATTGTTTATCTGAGCCTAGAGGTTTGAACTCATTAAGGGCATCTAAATACTTCTTTTCCATCTCTATACTTGGCTTAAATTTTAATTCACTGTTAACTATTTTTGTTCTATCCTTGCCAGGCCAAAGATGGTTCTCCTTGGAAAAGAAAACACAAATAGCAGTTAACCAATTAAATCAATGTTCTCACAGATGCTTGTTAACATCATCCTACCCAACCCAGTCATATTCCTTTTTTAATATTTGTCCTGACCCCAACACAACTGAAAACAACAACAACAACCCACAATCCCCTTTTTGTTACTCTTAATCATCAGCCTCCTTAATTCTTTTTGGGCTTTAGTGGGTCTGGCATTTTTGCTTCAGGCCAAAACCTTCCTGATTGTGATTTGTTTAGTGATAGTTGGATGCCAAGACCACAGTGGAATGAGGACCAATGTCCTTGTGTCTCTCTCTATTCATGGGCATAATGGAGAAGCTATAAACTTTGGAGGGCAGGAACTCTTCTACTCTCCACTGCCTGGCATATAGCAGGTGTTAATTGGTTGTTAGTTGATTGGAGAAAAAGGACTTGGGAGACCCCATGAAATTTTTGGAGGCAACATATGTTGCAAAAGTACTCTACCCCTTTTCTATCTTTTGCTCAGAGAATTGTGATCAAATCAACACCATCACTACATTTACAAATAGAATGTCATTCTACTTATCCTCTGTGACTTCCAGACCAAAACCTATATTTGTATTCCTGGTCCTTAGCACAATGGTTGGTATACAGTAAACACTTAAAAGGTTTTTCTTTCCTTCCTTCCTTCCTTTGTTCTCCTTCCTTCCTTCTCTTCTTCCTTCCTTTGAAAAGGAAACTTACATGGAAAAGTTCCTAAATTCCTGTATAATAAAAAGTGAGATGATTGGTGCTTGTCTCCAGTCTACTCCCTATACTGGTGGATGAGGGTAGAGCCAAGGGGGTGATTTGCTTGTGACCAACTTTTATCCTAGGTTATTGACCTTCACTGGTTCAATTCATCCCTATCAAAGCCTTGATTTCCCAATAGTACAAGCAGAACAATGATCTTCCATGGAGAAACACCCTCTTCTTGAGTATCTAGAAGGTATAACCTTGAGCCTAAGGATGGGAAACAGACAGGATCAGATCACTTATTAGTATGAGGGCAGAATATTTCAATAACCTCCTCTCCAAATATGTGTCCAGAGCTTCATATCCTGAAATAGCCCTCAATACACTGAGGTAGATAAACAACAAAGGGCAGAGCTCTAGTGCTGAGTAGATGGACCCCTTGCTCAGTATGAACAGTCCTCAGTAAAAGCAGCCTCATAACAATGACAGCATTGGAGTACCTCCACCGCTGCCTCCTCCTCCTCTTCTTCCTCCTCCTCCTCCTCCTCTTCCTCCTCCTCCTCCTCCTCGTCCTCCTCCTTCTCCTCCTCCTCCACCTCCTCCTCCTCCTCCTTCTTCTCCTCCTCTTCCCCACCATCACCACCATCATCTTCCTCCTCCTCCTCCTCCTGCTCCTGCTCCTGCCGCTGCTGCTTCTCCCTCCGTTCCCGTGGAGCGGACCATCCTGGTGCCTCTTTTGTGAAGCGGCGGCTGAGGAGACCCCCGGACTCGCCATGGCCGACGAAAAGCCGAAGGAAGGAGTCAAGACTGAAAACAACGACCACATTAATTTGAAGGTGGCAGGGCAAGATGGTTCGGTGGTGCAGTTTAAGATTAAGAGGCACACACCACTTAGTAAACTAATGAAAGCCTATTGTGAACGACAGGGCTTGTCAATGAGGCAGATCAGATTCCGATTTGATGGGCAACCAATCAATGAAACAGACACACCTGCACAGTTGGAAATGGAGGATGAAGATACAATTGATGTATTCCAGCAGCAGACAGGAGGCGCTTACTAAAAAGAGAATCTACAACTCTGCTCCAGAACTGTGCTCCCAAGGAAAACAAGACATTCACAATTAGAAAACCAAGATTGGGTTCATCCACATCCTGACTACTGCAGTATAGTTTTCTCTCTTTGATTCCCTTCCCCATTCCTTTATTGTACATAAAGTAACTGGTGTATGTGCACAGGCATAATGCGTATTTTTTTTTTTAACTAAATGGCCGATGGTATGTTTTGATCAACATCAAATGGAGATGGGGAGGGGAAAAAACAAACTGGTTCTGTGAAAAATATCCCTTTTCTCCATTAGTGGCATGCTCATTCAACTTTTATCTTTATATTCCAGTAAGTTATTTTGCTCTCACTGTTTAACAACAAAAAAAAACCCACAAAAAAAATCCTTGCATACCTTGTTTGATTGGATAATTTCAATGTTTTTCTTTTATCATTGTAAAACCGAGGACGATTTTATAACTTTTTTGTACGTAGCTGTTACATGTAGGGCAATCTCTGTCTCTCAGTAGGGATAAATTACTATAAAGAAATTGATCCTAGATAGTTTTCCCTTCAAGTCAAACATCTTGTTGTTTAAATAAACTTCTTGTTTAAAATAAAAAAAAAAAACAATGACAGCATTGTAGCACAAAGCTATCAAAATATTTGTGAACTCAAATTGGTCAATACCATGATCTACTGATACTGACAAAAAGATTGCTTCTACCAAGAATTTCCTTAGTTAAAATAATATTCTACATTGATTAAAAGATTAATCAAAAATATGTAAGTACCTACTGTGTAACAGATGGGCAGCTTGGTGGTACAGTAGATACAGAGTAGGGTCTGGAGTCAGAAAGATCTAAGTTCAAGTCTGGCCTCAGACACTTAATAGCTGTATGACCCTGGGTGAGTCACTTAACTCTGTTTGCCTTCATTTCCTTATCTGTAAAATGAGCTGGAAATGGAAATGGCAAATCACTCCAATATCTTCGCAAAAACAAAACAAAACCCTCAAATATGAAAAACCTCCCAAATAGTCCATAATAACATTTGGAGTGGAGATGCCTAAATTTGCACATCTCATGTTTCTTTTGAGCAATTATGGTTTGCTCATAAAACACAGCAACTTTTTTTTGATGTGACAAGCCATACTAGGTGGTCCTATGCCAGTGTCTCTTGTGTTTCACAATTCCAACCATCTTCAGAGAGACCTTGAGACTGTCTTTGTAATGCTTCTTCTGATGTCTGTATGAGTGCCTGCCTTGTCAAGTTCTCTGTAAAACGGTCTTTTAGGCAAAAGTATATTTGGCATTCAAACAACATGGCCAGCCCATTGGACTTGTACCCTCTGCAGTAGAGTTTGAAAGCTTGGCAGTTCAGTTGGAGAAAGGACCTCAGTGTCTGGTACCTTATCCTTCCAGGTGATCTTCAGAATCTTCCTAAGACAATTCAAATGAAAGTGATTCGGTTTCCTGGCATGGCACTGGTAGACTGTCCAGGTTTCACAGGCATACAATAAGAGGTCAGCACAATGGCTCTGTAGACCTTCAGTTTGGTAGTCAGTCTAATACCTCTTCTCTCCCACACTTTCCTTTGGAGTCTCCCAAATACTGAACTAGCTCTGCCAATGCGTGTGTCAACCTCATCATCTATGTGTACATCCCTGGAAAGTACACTGCCAAGGTAAGTGAACTTGTTCACCATGATTCATATTTAGATAGCTCAGGACTCACAAGCACTTCCCTCACAACATCCTTATTGATGAAACAGTGCAAATGTTATCCCCATTTTACAGATGAAGAAATTGAGTTTCTGTCACTTCCTGATCATTTCCTCCCATGCTGCCTACATTCCAGACATTAATTAGCCTTATCTCCTTCCTCTAGCAACTTTGGACTCCGTTGGACTCCGGCCTCCAACCCACTTCCTGGCCATCTCACCATGAAGTTGCTCTATACCTGTCCCCCTAGAATGTAAGCTCCTTGAGGGCAGTTACTATCTTGCTTGCATTTATATCCCCACAGTACCTGGCACATAGTAAATACTTATCTAAGAGGTTAGACGACCCATCTATGATCACATCCTTGAAAGTATTGGAAATCACAGACCCAGAACCTATACAGTGGCCATTTATCTCTGGGCCTACTCAGGCCCAAATCAGAAAACAGCTTTGTTCCATACCTAGAGTACAAGATCACTGCCCATTTGTGCTATCTAGAACAGGATGATGATGACTCATCAGATAAGAGAAAGAACCTTGCTATCCTGTGCAGAAGGTAGCTTTCATGGAGAAATTGAGGCTGTTTTGAGCTTAGCAGATTTGTTGAGGCCAGTGTCCAAATCCCAAATCAGAGAACAGACTTGGAACTCCTGTTACTTGTTTGTGAAATCGGGTTACAAGATGGCTATTTTTTCTCTAAGAAAAAAAAAAAAACCCTCCCAGGTTTACTTTAGGTTTTAAAATGTATTGTGTGAATTCCCTGCTGTGCAGAGATAGGAGGTAAGGGGCCAATCATTCAGGAAATCTGATCAGTAGAGGGCAGCAGAATCCTAACTAGGTTAGAGCAGCAATGACAGATGGACAGTTGTCACTCATAGCCAGGGAATGTCAAGCTGAGGAGAGCAAGGGTTCACTATTATCTGTTTTTAAAGGGTGGGAGCAGGGTTCAGAGAAGGAGGGCAGGACTGAGTTGGAGGAATCTGTCTGAGGGGAGGGAATGTCTAAGTAAGTATAGGGCCAGGGAGGGGTGATAGGAGATGGAGAGGGAGGTGAGGCATCAGATTCAAGAGATAAGCAAGAATTTGGTCAAGAGAAAGGGTGTAAATCTAAGAATTAGACTCTTCCAGGAGTCTAGGTGGAACAGTGGACTTGGAGTCACTAAGGCCTTGGTTCAAATCAAGCCTCAGTCATTTACTAGCTGTGTGACTCTGGGTAAGTCCCTTAATCAGCCTACCTCAGTTTCCTTATTTGGGAATAACAATAGTACCCACCTTGTAGAATTGTTGTGAGAATCAAATGAGATAATATTTGTAAAGTACTTTGCAAACTTTAAAATGCTATATAAATGCTACCTTTAATAATAATGATTATCTTTATTGGAAAGCAACAAGCCTATTAGGGCCTCTAATTTTTGCCACTGTCACACCCCAAGAAAAAGGGAATAATACCAAGAATAATGTTAATCAAAATAATAACCAATCGTCTCTATAGTGCTTTAAGATTTACAGAGTGCTTTCCTCATAATGACCCTGCAAAGTAGGGATGATTCCAGTTTTTATGTATGAAGAAACGATGGTCTGAAAAGTTCACCTGATGGGTCAGGTTTTGAATCCAGGATTTCTAGTTTCCATTGTAGGAAGAGGGCAAGAATTCTCTGTCATCTATCTTGAGAGGATGGGGGGGCGGAGAGTTTGAGGCATTTAGACCATCACTGATTCTATATTTGTTGTCTAATTCCATGTCCACCTAATGTGGACCTGGATGGACGGACACACACACACACAGACACACACACACAGACACACACAGACACACACACATACACACACACACACATGCCTTCCTTGGAGTTGGGGGATATACTGTTAAAAGGAAGGCATCTGTATATCCTATCTGAGGCACTCTCAAATATGCCCAGAGGCTAGGGGAAGGGGAAGAAACCTGAGAAAATGTATTCATATATGCAGCCTGCTGCTGAATTTATATCACAGTCTCATCAAAGACTGGTGTAGCAAGGCCTCTCTGCAGTGCTGGGTAGCAAGCAGTAAGTACACTAGCTATCCCAAGGGAATGGAAAGCACAGACATACAAGGATCTCTTCCTGCTTGCCTTCCTAGTGGATCAGCACACTAATAGAAATACAACACAATAGAAGGAAAAACCCCATGTCACCCAAACAACCCAGCTGGCTTCTTCACAGTACAACAGAATCTGACCTACCTGGGTCTGTTTTTCTATCACTTTGAATTACATAAATATTCAAAACAGGTTTCTTCACATAGTCTGAATGTATTAGTAAATGTCATGGCATCCTTTTTATTCAAGTATTCTAGCAAGTAAAGGAGCATTAGTTAAGCACCAACTATATTCCAGGCACTGTGCTAAGAGTTGTGGATACAAAGGAAGGCAAAAGACAGTTCCTGCCCTCAAGGTACTTACCGTCTGATGGGGGAGATGACATACAAACAAACAAGCTGTATACAGGGTAAATTGGAGATAAACCACAGAGGGAAGGCATTAAGTAGCATTAAGGGGAACTGGGAAAGACTTCTTGTGGGAAGGTAGGATTTTAGCTGAGACCTGAAGGAAGCCAGCCAGGGAAGCCAACATGAGGAGAGCATCCCATACATGAAGGACAGTCAGTGAAAATGGAGTCTTGGTCAAGGAACAACAAAGAGGTTGGCATTGCTGTATCACAGAGTACCTAAAAGGTTAGAGGTGGGGTGGGGCAGGGCAGGTTATAAAGAGCTTTGAATGTCAAAATAGGGGTTTTATATTTGATCCCCAGAGGTAATAGGGAACCACTGAAATTCACTGAGTTGGGGGGGGAGGTGGTGACATGGTTAAATGTGTAATTTAGAAAAGATTCCTTTGATACTTAGTGAATAAGTATAGGGAATATATAGGGAAGCCTAGAGGCAGGAAGCCATTTCAATAGTCCAGGCATAGGATGACAGGAGCCTGTGTGAGGGTGGTGGCAGTTTCAAATGAGAGAAGATGGCAGAAATAAGAGATATTATGAAGGTCCATTGAACAGAGCTTGGCAACAGATTGGATGTGGGGGGTTGGGCTGAAAGAAAGTGCGGAGTTGAGTAGGACACTTAAGGTCTAGATCTGGGTGCCTAGGAGGATGGTGGTAATCTTGACAGTAATGAGAAAATGAGGAAGAGGAGGCCTCTCCCCCAAACTTCATTTCCAATGGAAATGGAGGCAGGATCAGTTACAAAATAATCCCATCTGCTTTTTTTTCCTTCCACAGCTCTGTGGGGTTTGAATAGGGAGTGTTTTTTGTTAGTCTGTCTGTTCCAAGAAATAGTTATATATGAACTAGGTGCTGGTTGTTTAACATCCTAGAGAAGGAGAGAAAAACAACTGGAAGAATGTATCTGTGCTTTTCAGATTATCAAGGAGTGTTGCTTGGAATAATGTAAACTTTAAGGAAGAGATGAAAAAGAAAATGGAATCAAAGAGGCAGAGGGTTAACTTGACCCAGAGGCTGATGGGTAGTAAAAGATGGCTCACAGAAGGGAAGAAGAACCAGTGAATGGGGATTAGTGCTCAGCCAACATTTTTATCTTGGGTAAAGGCATGCTCATTAAATTTGCAGAAGATATCAAACTGAGCAAGACAGCAAATACACAAGAGATCCAAGTCTGATAAGGATCCATAAAGATCTTTACAAGCTAAAGCATATGATTGAGTCTTCTCAGATGAAATTAGTGCAGTGATAAACGTCAAGCTTTACACCTGGGGGCAAAGAAATCAACTTTACCAGTATAAGATGGGGAGAAGCAGGCTAGGTAGCAGTTTGTCTGAAAAGATCTATGGGGTTTAGTGAACTGCAAGCTCAGCTTGACCCAGCATTGAGATGTGGTAGGCAAAAACCCCCCAACAAAACATAACAAAACAAAAAACTGATGCAAATGTGGGCTGCCTTAGATGAAGCATAGCTTCTAGGACTAAGCAGCTGGCAGTGCTACAGCACTGTCCTCTTGGACCACATCTAGGGAATTTCCTTCAGTTCATGGCAGGACATAGTTTAGGGTGGATGTTGACAGACATCAAGAGGATGGCAATCATGGTGGGGAAGGGCCCAGAGACCATGTATAGGAGAATAAGCTGGAGAACCTGGGGATGATTAACTTGAATAAGATTCAGCGAGGATATGATAACTATCTTGAAATATTTGAAGGGCCTATGATGTTAAAGCAGGGTTAGACTTATTCTTTTAGCCTCAGAGGGCAGAACTAGGAACAATGGGCAGTTGTCCAAAGCCAACTTTAAGTTTCATGCCAGGAAAAAGCACAAACAATTAGGACTAACCCTAAAGTAGAAGATGGTGTGTTTCTCCCTCACTGAAGGTCTTCAAACGGAAGCTAAGTGGCCACTTGTTAGGTTTGTTATGATGGATATTTCTTTCAGGTCTGGGTTGAGCTGGAAAGGATCTCTGAGATTGTCTAGACAAGGCTGACCTCTCCTTTGTGGCATTTTTCAGTTGAGGAAACAGAGTCACAGAGAAGCAATGGCTTGCTCAAGGCAAAGTTAGTAACTGACAGACCTGGAATTTGAATCCAGGACCTGATTCCAAATCCAGTGTTCTTTTCATAGTATTATACTGTCTGTGAGCTGGTGCCGATATTTCCTTATAATGTAAAATTCTATAATTCTGTGTGAACCTTGGGAGCTGTCTGGGAGAGTGAAAACTTCTCAAGCAGTTTTGGACTGTTAACTTCCCTCTTCCCCGCTCCATTACTGCTCTCAATCAGCAGCAAGCCTTTTCAGGAGTCTTTCAACCCCCACCTAGCTTCAATCCTTTGTCTGCTTTCCCACCTCTGCGGGCCCCTCCTCCTGGCCAGTGGAAGTCAAGGACAACCTGAGCTCACTCCCCCAACCAATGGGAGTGAGGGACAATGGGGGAAATATGACCCTGATGTGTTCGGGTTTAAAAACTGTTCCCCACACATGCCTCCTCTTCATGGTCAGTCATGGGGAAGACCACCCACCCTCTTTTCCCCGGGGAAGAGAATAAATTCCTGTTCTTTTCCTAAGAGATCTCTGTGTTTTTAACTAAATTTTGGATGGGGTTTTTCATCCCAAACAGAGCTAATTAATTGATATGACATTCTTTCTGTAAAGAGGGAGCTAGACTACCTAGTTGATTATATGGATGGTACAGGTACTATCAGGTACAGGAGTAATGGTCAAAAGAAGAGATGAAAGGTGGCCATCTATGACTACTTGTAGAGGGGTTTCAAAGATACCTTACAGCCTTCACAGCAGGAAAACTTAAACCTCATGCTGGTTGATTAAAGTAGAGACAAACACCTTTCTCCCAACTATGTCAGAAATTAAATTTTTTTTTTTTTTTGCTTTTTGGAGGGGGGAAGGTAGGGCAATTGGCATTAAGTGACTTTCCCAAGGTCACACAGCTAGTTTTTGTATTAAGTGTCTGAGGCCAAAATTGAACTCAGGTCCTCCTGACTCCAGGGCCAGTGCTCTATTCACTGCACCACCTAGCCGCCTCAGAAATTAATCTTTTGTAAAAATATTTTTAACAACATAAATGGATAAAGTTGACAATTCTATTAGAATAACTGAAAATTAATGAACATTTAAGCCATACTTTGTAACTTTTCTTACTATAGTGAATTTTTCTTGGATGTTCCATCTCCCACCTCTGTGCTTTACCCCAACTTAACTCACATGCCTGGGAGGCTCTTCCTCCTCACCTCTGCCTCATTGAAATTCTAAAATCCTTCAAGGCTAACTTCAAGTGGGGCAGCTAGGTGGTGCCATAGTGCACAAGAGTGCCAAACTTGGAGTGAGGAAAACTCATCTTCCTGAGTTCAGATCTGACCTCAGACACTTTCTAGCTGTGTGACCTTGGGCAAGTCACTTATCCATGTTTGCTTCAGTTTCCTCATCTTAAAATGCTCTAGAGAAGGAAATGGCAAACCATGCCAGTATCTTTGCCAAGAAAACCTCAAAATGGGGTCATGAAGGCTTGGACACTGAACAACAGCAAATTCAAATACCAGCTCTCCAAAAACCCTTTTCAGATTCTCCCAGTCATTAATGTTCTGCCTGTCTCTACTCAACCTCCCTCCCCCAATTTAGTGGCATTTACTTTTATGTACAGTTATCCCCTTCACATTGTGACTTTCCCCATTGTGGTTTTGATATACACTGGATTGTCATAAGAAATGAAATGGAAATTTTGGGGGGAATTTTGTGGAAGCCACACATGACATATAAAGACCAGCAGACAAGACAAAAAATTTAGAAACTCAGAAATACATAAAATATCTATATAGTATCATACAATATCAATATATTTTATCTTTTAATACTTTTTTAACACCGATCTTGTAAACACTCCATAAAAGAAAAATAAAAAATTCAGACTTCTCTCTGGTATGAAGGGAGGTCCAAAAAATCTTACCTGGATTTTCCAGATTATGAGGACACCACACCCCTGACCCTGGCAATGTGGAAGGGATAACTACATTATGTATTTACTTCTTGGTCTATGTATTACTTGGTTCAGAGTGCAAGTTCCTTTAGGGCAGGAAATATTTTGTTTTTCTCTGTCTATCCTCCCCCAACCCCCCCATCCCATCCCCGCCAAAAAAAATAGCATAGTTCCAACACATTGCATGTGTCATTAATAATAAATTCTTATTGAGTTGAATTGGCCTTACAACAGCAGGGTCTGTTGTCTTCTTAGGGCAAGTGTCTAGGACAGGATGGAGAGTTAATCTCTGGAGTCTTATTTAAGTAAACGATCACAGCCCAGAGGATAGTGACCATGACAATGGGGATGTGCCAGGGGAGCTGTATGCCAAGGGGAATAACGTGGGGAGTGAATGCTTTGATGCTCTCATCTTTGGAAGTGATACTGGGCCATATTAAGGGTTGGATTCATCCCACTCTTATGTGGTTCTGATGGTCCTGATGCCTAGTGTACATTCCTGACCATTCACCATGTAGGAATGGATGGAAGACAAGAATTGGCAAAGGTATGACCTAAAACTGAGCACCTTACCAGGAAGCGAGCTCACTTTTGCTGGTATAAAGCTAAAATTTTCTTTGTTCTTCCAAGGAGACATTTTCCTTTCTTAAAAGAGTTCACATTAAAATCTGGTTGAGCATATCTGGAATGTTTTGTCATAAATTGGGTTCTGTCTTCACCTTGATAAAATGAGGAAGGACCAAAAATTTGAAGATTTGGAAATGTAAAGTTCTATGACTAAGTCCTTGAAAATATAGTTTTGACAATATTTCAAATAAAACCATCAAATCAATCCAGAGCTATAAATAGGGCAGGGCAACTAAGGTTCTGGGCAGCTAGGTGGCACCATAGTGCATAGAGGGCTTGGCCTGGAGTCAGGAAGATCTGAGTTCAAATTTGACCTCAGATGCTTACTAGCTGTGTGTGTGATCCTGGGTAAGTCACTTAACCCTGTTTGCCCTCATCTGTAAAATGAGCTGGAGAAGGAAATGGCAAACTACTCCAGTATCTTTTCCAAGAAAACCCTCAATAGGGTAATGAATAGTCGACATGACTGAAACAACTCACAATAACAATAGCTAAAATTTTCTCTAAGGTGTTGAAATTTAGAGGGTGTTGACACTACTAACAGTGGTGGCTTTAGAGAACCTGGAAAGGAGGTCATGAGCCACTTATTCCCACTCCCTCATATTACAGATGAAGAAACTGAGGCTTAGAAAAATTAAAATCACAAATGTAGTAAGTTTCATGGTCGGGATCTGAGCCCAGGTCTCCAAATCCAACATTGTTTTCCTGCATCATGCTACTTTCAACTTCATAGGAAAAACTACACTTAGCACCTTGTTAGCAAAAAAGTTAGCTTAATTTATTAGAGGGTTGGTTGGAATAGGGTGGGGGCAAGTCCAGTGGGTAGGCTGAGGAATGTTTAACAATCAACTGTCCCCCCCAAAAAATTCTAGTTCATGACACACTTTTAAGTTTAATCTCCATTATTTTCTCCATCACTTTTTAAAAAAATTTAGACAACCAACAAAACAATACAAGGTCTGGTTGGTAGCTGTTAGATGATCTTCAAGGTGTAAATACTCAGTGAAAATTTAACAATTGTTTCTTGCCAGCCACCTTGAGCTGGGTCCAGCACACCTTTGGGACACTACAACCTTCAGGTGAATTCCTGTTTAAGTGGCAGCCACCCACTAGCAGTGCCATATTATCCTGGTATCTGCAACATCTCTCTAATACTGACCTTTCTCTCCTCTGACACTGTTGCCACTCTAGTGCAGGCCCTTATCAACTTATGCCTCAAGGGTCTACCTGCCTCAGGTCTCTCCCCATTCCAATCCAAATTACAAAATACACCCTTTTTTGGAGGCATTCAAAGCCCTTCATAACTTAGTCCTTTTCTAGCTTTCTGATCTTCTTACACCTTACTCCCCAACAGGTATTCTTTGATCCAGTGACGATGGCCTTCTGGCTGTTCCATGAGCAAGACACGCCTTCTCTTGGCTCCAGACATTTTCTCTGGCTGTTTCCCATGCCTGGAATGCTCTCCGTCCTTCCTCCATCACCCCCAATTTCCTGGGTTCTACTAAGGCTCAACTAAAATCTCATCTTCCACAGGAAGTCTTTTCCAATCCCTTATAATTCCGGTGCTTTTTCTTTTTAAATTATTTTTTATTTATTCTGTATATAGCTTGTTTGTACATATTTATTTGACTGTGAGCTCTTTGAACTGTCTTTTGCCTCTTTTTGTATCCCCAGAGTTTAGCATATATTACCAGTGCCTTGCCCATAGTAGGTACTTGTTCATTCGCTTCAGTCTTGTCCAACTCTTCATGATCCCATTTGGGGTTTCCTTGGCAAAGATACTGGAGTGGTTTTTTCATTTCCTTCTCCAACTCATTTTACAGATGAGGAAACTGAGGCAAACAAGGTTAAGTGACTAGCCCAGGGTCACATAGCTAGTAAGTGTCTAAGGCTATATTTGAACTCAGGAAGATGAGTCTTCCTGAATCCAGGCCTGGCATTCTACCCACTGCATCACCTAGATGCATAAAAGGCACCTAATAGATATTCGTTGACCAACTAACTGACTCCACTGCTGCCTCTCCAATTCCTATTCCATTTTAAGCACCATTCCCCATATTTATTCATGCTGGCTATAACAGTGCCTTTTATATAATAGGCAGCAAAGGAAAATTTTTCTCTTTGTCATCTTGCATATATACTATTTCAGGTATGAGCTTAAGAAAGTCTCTACTTGGAATTTTAGCATCCTTAATATCCCATCCCCAGCATTAGAAATCATTTTCTGTGGCTTGAGTGGCCAACTACAGTGATCCCAGTGACCCATATTTGCATATTTGTAACCTATTTGACAGTGGTGAAGAGACAACAGGTGTTGAATGCCACTGCTCTTCGATAATAGTTTTGTCCCTGTCCTTGGTGCTGGAACTGAGCAGTTATAAATGTTATCGCTTCTAGAAAACCAAGCTAAGTAATAGACTCTTTAAATTCTATACACAAGCTGACTAATGAAGAGAAAGGGCTGCTTGGCTGTAAGAATAGTCCTAAAACAGAGCTTTTTTCTTTTCTGCTGGGGAATGAAAAATGTATTCATTACCTGGATTGTCAAGTAGTTGTTTCAGCCACACTTGGGAGCAACACAGTAGAATTCTGTTGAGGATCTCATCATGGGGCAATCAGATCTATTCTTATGCCCATCTTTCTGGGAGGGGGAAAACGTGTGGCAGACAAATGATGAATTTTTGACTGTGTCATATAGACTTTGCGTGAGTTTGTAATGTCTTACATTTCCCTTTTATTGCTTATGTTGTCTGGATTGATAAAATCCTAGGATGCCAGAGCTGGAAATGACAAAGGGTTTTCCAAGGCTAATTGCTTTTGTCTTGTGCCATAGAATAGGAAGGTCTTTTAGACATCTTCGAGATCCTCCTCATTTGAGAGATGGGGAAACTGAGGCCCAGAGAGGAATGAAGTATCTTGTCTGAGATCAAATAACTAGTTACTGACAGAACTGAGACAAGAAATCAAACTTTCTGACTCTGAGTCTCTACCTCTTTCAGTTTTAATTCACAGCTATTTTAAGTCTACACCTGGCTTCTCCCTCTTCTTTTTTTGTCATTTGTTCTTGTAAATGTAAGATTCTCTTGCAGATGGGAGGCTCCAGTGTCAGACTTTGTCAGTGTGCTGATTAATTTTGTAACTTATTCTCCCTTTTTTTTTGGTCATTGTTATAAAACACGACTCTCTGGGATAGTTAGGGGCAGAAATGCATCAGAAAACATAGGTGATTTAAAAACAAAAGGGTTTTGTCTCTTTTCTTTCCAATTCTTTTGTTTTGTATTTTTTTTTTTTTTTGCTTTTTGGAGAGCAATTGGGGTTAAGTAACTTGCCCAAGGTCACACGGCTAGGTTTTTTTGTTTGTATGTGCGTTAAGTGTCTGAGGTCGGATCTGAACTCAGGTCCTTCTGACTCCAGGGCCGATACTCTACTCACTGCACCACCTAGCCGACCCTTGTTTTGTATTTTTTAAAATATTTTTTGTATTGTTTTGTATTTTTCCTCTTTCTTCAGTTACAATGTGTTAGGGTAAACATTTAACAATCAGTTCTCCAAAAGAAATATTGTGTAACACACTTTTAGCCTTAATCTGCATCATTAACATTTTCTCCAACACTTACTTAAGTCTAGACAGTCAACAAAATAATAAGTTAAGTCCTGCTTTGTCATGTTTGCTGGTTTCTGAGGTATAAATGTTCACCCTGAAAATTTAACAATTGGCTCTTTCCTCCAGCATATTCCTTCCACTTTCTCTCTACTGTTTTGGTTTTTCCTTACTCCTCATTCTGTGTTATTTGATGATTTTTAAAATCCAGTTCTATTTAATCTACCTAACACTTATAAAGCATTTATTGTGTACAAAGTGTTTTGATAGGTACTAGAGGAAATACAAAGTTGGTTGTTGTTGTTGTTGTTTTTAACAATCTTCGTCTCTCCAGTCATACACTTTGTGGTCTACAAGGGGGAAAGACAAATACAGCTAGCTATGTGACACAATAAGAATTCTTCAGCTTTCTACCTTGTTTTTTCTGCCCCCTTAGAGTTCTACATGATGCTGAATGCTATTTCTCATCCTCTCAGGAGACTGAAATCATTTTACTCTCTTTTAACAGACTTGCTCTTAATGATGGTGCCTAGGGACAAGCCATTCCATTTCCCAATTTTTCCAATTGAAATGACACACAAATCATTCCACTTATATTTTGCTCTCATGTCAAAAAAGACTGATTTGTTTCCTTTCAAAACTGGAGCTTCTGGGAAGGTGGCCTTCCCCAGTGTATTCTCTATTAAAATGAGCAGTAATAATAATTCTTCTATTGACCTCTAACACAGTACCCCTCCCCCCACCTCACACACATCACGGCAATACCGTATCCAGTGCAACTTAACAAATAATTATTAAGGACCTGCTATATTCAAGGGACTCCTTACGGTGTCCTCATATTTTAAAAGCGGTGAGGTATAGTGGAAAAAGCAATATACTTGCAGTCAGGAAAACCCTTAAACAGTAGCTGTGTAACCCTGGACAAATCACCCAACCTCTCTGTATTTCAGTTTCCGCATGTAAATTGTAAAATGATGGGGTGGGACTCAATGACTTCTAAAGTCTCTTCAGCTTCTAAATCTATGATTCTATAAACTCAGCTTCTGATTATCTTAAGACTTCCTTTAGACAACCAGCTGTGGCTAGAGGGACATCAGGAGAGTAGATCACCAACAGCTGTGGCAGTTTCCAGAATTATCAACCCATAAATGCCAAAGACAAAGTGAGAGGTCAGTGCAGACTTTGGGAACAGGGAGTCCGGGAGTTTGGTCTGGCCTCTGCCCCTCCTCCCCCACCCCCCAGGGAGAAGTGGCTGAGGAATGGCAGCTGCCTCTGTGTGGCTGCTTCAGAGCTCCTGGCCTGCAGATTGTAGGGGAACCAGCAACCATTCTGAGGGGTAATTGTTCTTGCTTTAACCTGCTTGGATCTGGATTGCTGTCTTGGGTGGAGGTCCTGGGGTGTGTGACCAGTGAGCCAGAGTGTGTGGAGGCTTCAGTGAGGGCACCCAACTAATAGCTCCAGCAGCTGAGAAAACCCCAGCAATTTGGGAAAAAGCTCTCCTCTCTCTGGAATCAGAGTTCTACTGTGGCAAAAAGCTCAAAAGTCAAATAATTAATTAATAAGTCAAAATGAGCAAGCAAAGGAAGCAAAGCAAACACAGAAATCCAACTTTGGATTCCTTTTTTGGGGACAAAAAGGTTCAAAGCATGGAACAGGAGGAAGACAACGAAGTCAGAACTCCTGCACCAAAAGCTTTCAAGAAAAATATGAACTGCTTACAGGCCATAGAGGAGTTTAAGAAGGATTTTGAAAACCAAATAAGAGAAGTGGAGGAAAAATTGGGAAGAGAAATGAGAATGATGCAAGAAAATCAGGAAAAGAGAGTCAACAACCTGACTGAAGAAAATAACACCTTAAAAAACAGACTAACTCAAATAGCAAAAAAGGCTCAAAAAGCCAATGAGGAGAAGAATGCCTTAAAAAGCTGAATTTGCCTGATGGAAAAAGAATCTCAAAAGCTCACTGAAGAGAATAATTCCTTCAGAATTATATTGGAGCAAATGGAAGCTAGTGACTTTATGAGAAATCAAGATACTATTAAACAGATCCAAACAAATGAAAAAATAGAAGGCAATGTGAAATATCTCATTGGAAAAATCACTGACCTGGAAAATAGATCCAGGAGAGATAATTTAAAAATTATTGGACTACTTGAAAACCATGATCAAAAAAAGAACCTAGGGGTCGCTAGGTGGCACACTGAATAGAGCACCAGCCTTGGAGTCAGAAGGACCTGAGTTCAAATCTGGCCTCAAACACTTAACACAAAACTAGCCATGTGACCTTGGGCAAGTCCCTTAACCCCAATTGCCCTACTTTCCCCTCTACAAAAAGAAAGCAAAAAAAAAAAAAAAAAGGAAAAAAAAGACCCTAGAAATCATCCTTCAAGAAAATTCACAAGGAAAATTGCCTTGATGTTTTAGAACCAGAGGGCAAAATAGAGGTTGAAAGAATCCACCGATCAGCAGGGAGTCTGGGAGTTTGGTCTGGCCTCTGAAAAAGATCCCAAGAAGAAAACTCCTAGGAATATTATAGCCAGGTTCCAGAGTTCCCAGATCAAGGAGAAAATATTACAAGCATCCAAGAAACAATTTGAATATTGTGGAAACACAATCAAGATAACACAGGATCTGGCAGTTTCTACACTGAGGGATTGAATGGCTTGGAATATGATATTCTGGAGGTCAAAGGAGCTGTCATTAAAACCAAGAGTTACCTACCCAGCAAAACTGAGTTTAATGTTTCAGGGATAAATATGGTCATTCAATGAAATAGTGGACTTTCAAGCATTCTTGATGAAAAAACCAGAGTTGAATAGAAAATTTGACATTCAGATACAAGAAGCAAGAGAAGGACGAGAAGGTAAACAAGGAAAAGAAATCATAAGGCACTTATCAAAGTTGAACTATTTACATTGCTACATGGAAAAATGATAATTGTGACTTATAAAACTTTTCTCGGTATGAGAATAGTTGAAGGGAATATAAATATATATATATGTATACTTACATATATATATGTCTATATAGGAGGGTATATGAGCGTATGAATACATATGTGAGTATGTGTATATATGTGTATAGGTATACATAGACAGAGGACACAGGACCAATTGAATAGGAAGGGATGATACTTAAAAGATGAAATTAAGTGGTGAGAGAGGAACAAAATGAGAGGAGATGGGGAGAGACAAAATGGGGTAAATTATCTCATACAGAAGAGGTAAGGGAAAACTGTTACAATGGAGAGGAAGAACAGGAAGGCAAAAGGGAATGGGTCAACCTTACTCTCATTGAATTTGGCTTAGGGAGGGAATGACATACACACTAAATAGGGTATCTTACCCTATAGGAGAGTATGGGGAAGGGGATGAGAGGGGGGATGATGGAGGGGAGGGGAGGTTGGGGGGGAGGGAAGTTAGAAGCACACACTTTTTTTTTTAAAGCAATTGGGGTTAAGCAACTTGCTTACGGTTACAGGGCTAGTTATTTATGTGTGGGTGCTAAGTACTGAGGCCAGGAACTGATCCTGTTCATTCCAACTCTTACTCACTGTGCCACCCCATGAAGCACACAATTTTGAAAAGGGACAGAGTCAAAGTAGAATAGAACAAGTAGGGGGGGATAGGATGGAGGGAAATATAGTCAGTTATTTTTTTTTGCTTTTTTTTTTTTTGAGGGCAATTGGGGTTAAGTAACTTGCCCAAGGTCACAAGCTAGTTTTGGTGTGTGTGTGTTAAGTGTCTGAGGATCTGAACTCATGTGCTTCTGACTCTGGGGCCGGCCGCCCCTATAGTCAGTCTTTCACAATATATCCACTATGGAAATGGTTTGCATTAGCTACATGTGTACAACCTGTATTGAATTGCTTATCTTCCCAGTAAGGATGGGTAACAAGGGAGGAAGGGAAAGAATCTGGAATTCAAAGTTTTAAAATCAACTGTTTAAAAAAATATATGTATGTATGTATGTGTATACATATATATATATATATATACATATATATATATATATATACATAATTTTTTCCCATGCAACTGGGAAATAAGATATACAGGTACTGAGGTATAGAGACCCATCTTGCGCTACTGGAAGGTCAGAGGGGGCATGAGGGAGGATATAGGAGAGAGCAGTGTGGAGAAGGGTGTATACAGTGGGATCACTGTTTTGGGGTGGTGGGTAGGGGAAAGACAGGGAGAAAATTTGTAACTCAAAATCTTGTGGAAATGAATGATGTAAACTAAAAATAAACATAAAATTTAATTTAAAAATTTTTTAAAAAGACTTCCTCTACCAAAGCTAAGAGTCTAATTTCTGAGACTTGGTTTCCTCTCATTTTCCTTTTCTCTACTAAAGTCTTACTCCAATGCCTTGTTGTGGTGTGTGAGTGACCTCAAATTTTGGAAGGCTGTGCTGGCAGAGAGCAAACTCCAGCAGAGTCTATGAGGTGAAAAAGGCTTCCAAGATGGATAGACAAGATTGCAGACTTATTATCCAGGCCCAGACTCTGCACCTTTTAGTTCTGGTGGGACTAGTCAGAACTTCTGGTGTTATTTTTGAGAATCCAGTCTTCCCTGAATGCTACACCGAGGCATTGGGGTAGAACTGTCACCAGTGCCTAGCACATAATCGATGTTTAATTAATAATTATTGAATTGAATTGAATCTGAAGACCAAACTAGCAAAATGTGGAGAAGCTCAGATGCCTAGGGATGGTTCCTTTTGGTTGTTGTTGTTGGTGCCATAGCAATTTATGAACACTGAGGTATGGTGTGGCAGAGATTTGTGTCTGTGGAGGGAGAACCAATTTCACTGAAAACTGTGACTCCTGAAGAAATAGGGTCCCACACTGCTATGACAATCTCCTTCAGCACAGCAGCACCAAAAAGGTCTTCTTGAGCCAAACTCTGAGCTAAAATACTATCTCTCTCCCAGATTAGAATATATACTATGCTTCTTTCCTTAGATACAGGAGCCTGTGTGTATTGGTAAGCAGAAGAAGGCATAGCAAACCATGATTTGTTTACCTCTTCATGATCCTTCTACATCTACATCATACATCTGTTGTGCCTTTCCAAAGCCTCTCTGTGCCATAACCCTAGAATAGCTTGTCACTTATACATAAGTATTCAATAGGGGCCATCTCCAGTCATCCTGATCTATATCTGGCCTCTGGACACAGATGACTCTGGAAGAGAAAGTGAGACTGGTGACTTTGCATAGGTCTCCCTCACTCAAATCCAATTCACTTGCAAGTCATGGCATCATCTTCCTGATATCATGGTCCTCTTTGAGAATGAACAACAAACAAAACATATTCAATAACTATCTAAACACTCTGGTTTCAGGAAGAATAAAATCCATCTTACCTGCTATTTCATTCTTGAATTTTTAGAAAGGAATTTAAATAGTAAACATAAATGATAGGCACCTCCATCGAATGTTGACTCTGCAGTCAGGAAGACCTGAGTTTAGATCTGGTCTTAGACACTTACTAGCTGTGTGAGCTTCAGCAAATCACTTTCCCTCTCTCAGCCTCTGTTTACTCCTCTCTAAAATGGGGATGACATTAATACCTACCTCCCAGGGCTTTTGTGAGAATCAAATGAGATGATATTTATAAAGTCTTAGGCAAACCTTAAAGTTCTATACTAAAGCTAGGTCTGGATAGAGTAAACACAGCACACCTCTGATCCTTAATTAGTCAGGCCAATTTTTTCCTAAGAGAGAGTTTAATTAACAGATAGTGGTGATGCACTTTGCAAATTTAAATGTAATAAAAATGAGCAGCAATAACTTATCCATGTAATTACTTATAAGTACATTACTTACTTATGTAAGTATATTATTTACTTATAAGTAATTACTTATATGTTAGGTGGCACAGTGTATAGAGTACTGTGTCTGGAGTCAGGAAGACCTGAGTTTAAATCCAAACTGAGACACCTACTAGCTGTGTGACCCTGGGCAAGTCACTTAACCCTATTTGCCTCAGTTTCTTTAACTGTAAAATATGCTAGAGAAGGAAATGGCAAATTACTTTATTCTCTTTGCCATGAAAACCCCAAATAGGGTCATGAAGAGTTAGACATGACTGAAATGACTTAACAACAACAACAAAAAGTAATAGTAACTTACCTATAGATATTTAACACTGGTTATAACATTTAAAAATTTTTTAAATTTCATTAAGCATTTCCCAATTACATGTAATTTTTTTTTGCTTTTTGGAAGGGGGAGGGAAGGGAGATTGGAGTTAAGTGACTTGCCCAAGGTCACACAGCTAGTAAGTGTTAAGTGTCTGAACTGAGGTCCTCCTGACTCCAGGGCCAGTGGTTTATGCACTGTGCTGCCTAACCGCCCCTACATATAAATTATTTAACATTCAGTTTCTAAAATTTTGAGGTCCCAATTCTCTCCCTTTCTCCTACCCCTTGAGAAGGCAAGCAACATAATATTGATAATACATATTAAGTCATACAAAACATATTTCCATATTAGCCATGTTCCAAAAGAAAATGCACAAAATAAGAAAAATAAAGAAAAATTTAAAAGTATGCTTCAATCTGCACTCGGAATTTATTAGCTCTCTCTCTCTCTCTCTCTCTCTCTCTCTCTCTCTCTTTCTCTCTCTCTCTCTTTCTCTGGAGGTGATCACATTTTCCATTATGAGTCATTTGGAATTATCTTGAATTGTTGTCTTGTATTTTTTTTTGTTTGAGGGGAAAAGGCAAGGCAATTGGGGTTAAGTGATTTGCCCATGGTCACCCAGCTAGTTAAGTGTCAAGTGTCTGAGGTCGAATTTGAACTCAGCTCCTCCTGATTCCAGGGCTGGTGCTCTATTCACTACACCACCTAGCTGTCCTCTTGAGTTGTTGTTGTCTTGATCAGCATAGCTGAGTCTTTCATAGTTGATCATCCTTACAATATTGCTATTACTGGGTACAATGGTCTTCCTGGTTCTGCCCACCATGAAACTTCTAGAGGATATCAATCAAATCTGTTTTTCTTGTTGCCATGGGTTCTGAAAATCCCCTCTTTGAGTCAAGTCAAATATAAGCCCACCTCCTATCTTTGTGTTAGACTATCACAGTCTTAGCTTCATTTGCATCACTGGAGCTTATGTAACCAACTATATGAAAGGATTGCTCTGCCTGTCAGAGGAATCCCTGATCACCGGGAAGCTTTGGATTCCATTTATGGGCAATTATTAACCTTGTTAATAAACTGATGGTGCTTTTTTTTTTAATAAAATGTTGCAATTTTTACCCAATGGTGAGTTTCTTACCTTCCCAAAGCTTGGAGCTTTATCAGACTTTATGACCATTCTGTTTCTTAGTCAGTACCAGGCTGTTTTCAAGATTATTGCTTTGTAATGTAATTTGAAATCTAGTACTGTTAGTTGGTCATAGCATGATGAGAGAGAGGATACTGGTACAGTTTGAAGACTAATAATGGATTTGGATGTTTACTTGTATTTGTATCTGCAGTGCTTAGCCCAGAGCCTGATACATAGTAAGTATTATCTCTCTATGTACCTATCTATGGAAAGATTGGTTGAAAGAGAAATTTACCCTAGAGAAGAGAAGGCTGAAGAACAATATGATAGCTGTGTTCAATATTGAAGGGGTATGTGGGGGAGAAAGAATTCAGACTTGTGCTTCTTGGTCCAGAAGGCAGAATTTAGAACAATATTTAGATGTTGTAATGAGGCAGATTTAGGCTTAATATGAGAAAAACTTTTTAAGAATTAGACTTATGCAAAAGTGGAATGGGATGTCTTAGTACAAAGTGATGCTGTGGATCTGAGTAATGGGTTTTTCATAGTAGAGTAGGTCTAATTCTGCTTGGATTCAGAGAAACTGATAGATGGAAGTCAGAGAGGGGTCAAGTTCAGCTCAATGAAAGAAAAAAGCTACCTAATGATTATAGCTGTCCAAAGGTAAAATGGTTTGCTTTGGGATATAATAATTTGCTTACTCATGGTCTTCAAGTACAGGCTTGATTACTATTGCTTAGAGATATTACAAAGGGGATTCATAATTCAAGTATAGGATGGGTTAAATGTCTCCCATGGTCCCTCACTCCTCCAACATTCCAACCCTGTCCTTAATCAATTGCAAGTTTGAAATATCCCTCCTCTAGTTCCCAAGATGAAAAAGCCTTAGGACTCCCATGTCCCACCCATAAGGGACAGTCCTTATGGGATAGAGCTTTAAGTCATTTTCTTTTCAAGTTGAAATTAACCTAAGCTCTCTGACAGCTTTTAAAAGTGCAAAAATCCAACATGTAACCTTCAAGTAGTTTTGTCAATGTTAAAATTAATAGAGAGGACTTGGGACTTTCCTTTTCTGTACCACAAGGCTACTCTTCCAAAGTGCTAAACTTTATCTGAGTGGGGGTCAGTAAAGGAGGAGGAAGGGTAAGGGTTAGACCCTAGGATTTATGGAACCATAGAATTTTAAAACTAGAAAACACTTTCAAGGTTATACAATACCAATCACCAATCACCTCCCCTTTGCTCCATCGTATCTTACAGATGAAGAGGTTGAAGCCTTAATTACTGGTTTGTGGCTTGTTTTGCTATATAAAGCCCAAATTTGCCCAAATAATAAAAGGTAGGTTGCTCTTATATTTTGCCAATAAAAGAATTTGGGATGGTTAATAACTACTCTTCCTAAATTACAGTAATTTAAAATTAAATTGTTTCATTCTTCAATGAATAAAAATGGAAACAATAAATTATCTCAGCTGTTTCCCCCCTCCCTGCCTCATTTTACTTTTTTTTTAATCATCAAGTCTGAAAAGTATGTTGGCCATATAATGGTATTTTATTCTATTAGTGGATATGAAAATTTACTGATTGCTTCTAATAAAACTGAATTATACATTTTGGTTCATAGTTTTAAATTTTAATTGGTATCATATTTTATAAACATCAAATTATCTCTTCTGTTGCACATTTGTTCTATTCAGTTCTCTATTTCAATTGTTTTGTTAGTGGGTTATTCTTGCCTGCAGAACCCAGGAAAATATATCTGATGAGTCAATTCACCTTCATTAATTATTTAGTTCTGCACTTCATTACATAAACTTAAAAATCAATGCTATGTTTACTCCAAACTCTAGCATTCAATGCATAGGATTGAGATGCTGTTTTGCTTGGTCTCTTTCTGCTTCCTCTGATTATATTAGAGCTCACTAACTCATGGCCCCAGGACCAAACTTGTCTCTTCAAAGCAGCCCACTTTATGCAGGTGCAATGTGAAGAGAAAAAAAGTGTTATTGGAAATTTTGTATTTATGCTGTTATTAAAGGTAATCTTTCTTTTGACAATTTAAGACAATTTCAAAAGACTCATGATGGGAAATGCTGTCCACATCCAGAGAAAGAACTATGGAGTCTGAATGCAGATGGAAGCAGACTGTTTGCTCTCTTTCTCACTCTTTTTTTGTTTTGTTTTGTTTCTTCTTTCTCATGGTTCTTCCCATTGGTTCTAATTCTTTTTTGCCACATGACTAATGTGAAAATATGTTTAATATGAATGTTTATGTAGAACCTATATCAGATTGCATGCTGTCTTAAGGAGAGGGGAGGGAAGAGGGGGAGAAAATTAAAAATTCAAAAGTTTATGGAAGTGAATGTTGAAAACTAAAAATAAATTAATTAATTACAATATGTCTTGTGACAACAGATTGCACATACAAATGAATAAATGAATGAATAACAAGCCTATGAGGCTGCCTGGCATAGTGGATAGAAGGCCATTCTTAGAGTTAGGAAGACTTGGGTCAAATACTGCCTCTTACACATATTAGAATCACTCAACCTCTCAGAACCCTAGGTAACTATAACCATAAATTATAGTTGAGTTCCTGATAACAATAATAACTATCCCTTATGTAGCACTTCTGATCTGTAATGGCAGAAGAATTTTGGGAAGTTCTGTATACCGATGAAACTGGAGGTACAAAAATATATTTGTTATAATAAATAAATTATACTTTAATGGCTCAAAAATTGGCGGTTTCATTTGCATGGGCACTTCACAACCAATGCACATTATAACCTGTCCATGCCTTAATCATTTTTCGTGTATTGCTGTGGCCAGTAAAATTCACCACCTGGTGGGTGACTAACCATCTGCTAATGAATGTCTCCAAGCTAAGCTAGGCTGTTACTCAGATAACAGGCACACAGTAGATCACCTGGCCCATACTCAAAATTTCTACAGCTCAGTAAGACCTGCCAACATTTGCTCTATGTTTGAATAGTCTTTGCTATAATGAGGCATCAGGGTGAGATTTGGTAGAGGAATTCATGAATTAGGTATTACAGTTCTAGGAGAGAATGATTTTAGCTGTTTGTCAATGACCCTGCTAAATTTTGTCTCTTGCCCTTGGCCAAGAGACTACCTGTGGTTTCTTTAGCTTATTTGTTTGTATAAGTTTCTTTTCATCAAATATCAGGAAGAAAACTCAAATCTAAGGCTAAAATAGCCAGAAAAATGAGAAGTAATTGAATCAGAAAGGAGATATAAAGGAATGGAACAACCATCTGTAAGGTGCTTACTATGTGCTGGGGCTTTAGAAATATTATCTCATTTGATCCTCATGGCAACATTGTGTGATGCTATTATTTATGAATTTTCAGTTGAGGAAAATGAGGCAGATATTTTTATGTGCCAAGCACTGTACTAAGCACTTTAAAATCATTTCATTTAATCTTCACAACATATCTGGGATATAGGTGCTATCTTTATCCTTATTTTACTGATGAGAAAACCAAGGCAGATAGAGGTTAAGTGACTTGCCCAAGGTTAAACAGCTAGGAAGTGCTTGAGGTGAGGTTTGAACTCGTGTCTTCCTGACTTCAGGCTCAACCCTCTATTTATCCAGGAAGGCTAAAGAAATAGGAAAAGACATGGAAAGTACAGGAAGAGAATAGCACTAAACATTTATTTAAGTGTCTACTGAGTGCAGAGGTGAATTAGCCAACTTCACCTGTGGCTCCAAATTGTTATAGCATGCACAGTGGCCACACCCCATTAAAACCATCTTACCAAACAGGCTAAACCAGCTTGGTAACCAACAGGCCTCAAATCCATCTCTGAGTTAGGGGGATGTATAGCCCAAGCATATGAAGACTTCCTCTGGTAGAATGGGCAGATGAGAACAATTTGTTCCAATGGCCATGAAGGTGGCTGAAGTACGTGATGTGAAATTCTTAGAACTTGGTCATACATCAAACATCCCAAGATCATCCACTGCATCCAAGGCCATTGAGAATCATTTGGACTTTTGTCCTGCCACTGGACTTCAATGACTATATCTTAGAATCTAGTAAGGTTTCTTATGTAAATAGGCCTGAATTTTGGTTTCACCCTTCCCCCTCCTTTACTGCTACATCAACATAAAGTCCTTTAGGACCTTTCCCCCTCCTTTACTGCCACTTCAGCATTAAGTTTGCCAAATAAGGACATGTGCATTTGGATTGGCTATACTGTTTCCTCATTCTTTGTCTTCTTTTTTCACACCTAGGCTGTAATCCTGTCTCCCAGCCAATGGGAATAAGGGATAGTGGTGGGAGGGGTTTGCCTGAGCTAGGGTATATAACCTTGCTTTGTCTTCTGTAACACATCTCTTTCCATTAGTCCATCCTGGTGGAGGGGATGCCCTTTCCTCCTGAGAACTGAATAAATGCTTCCTGTCCTTACATTGAGACAGCTCTGACTTTTATGAAATTTTGGGTAGGGGATTTTTGGGGTCCCTGTACCCCACACACTTTGGAAGAGAGAGTGAGGCTGACCCCTTTGTGCAGCCCTGCCTCACTTAAATCCAATTCATGCTTAAGTCAAGCCATCAATTATGATGTTTTTGAAAAGGAAAGACAAACAACTAAGTGAAGAACATTGCTAAAGGCTGGGGGAAAGAAAACATTTAATCCTTGCCCTCAAGGAGGTTACAGTTTAGTAAGCTAATAATACACTACAACAGATAATCTTATATGGTGATTGAATCCAAATATTGAGAAAACAAAGAACTATATAAGGTTCAAGGTAAAATGGTTATTATTAGCCAGTGAAATCAAGGAAAAAGTCCTAAAAAAAAAAGATGCTGTTTGGTTTGGCCTTTAAAGGATGAGTAGGAGTTCAACAAGCAAAGATTGGGAGAAAAAGAATTTTGGGGTTGAGAGCCTGAAGAGAGGCATGAAGCCATGAGAGATTAAGCAGAGTTGTTTAGCTTGTTTTGAGCATGAAGAGGAGTGATGGGGAAGCTGATGTCATTGAATGTAAAAAAGGCAGAGATACTCAATCATGAAGAAGAAAAGAAGGTAAGAAGAATGAGAATTGAGAAAAAAAATTGTTACATAGGGCAATGGAGACCTAAGAGAAGTTTCAATGGAAGGACAAGGATGGAAGCTTGAGGGTTTAAGAGTCAAGCAAATGAGGCAGCAGGAACAAGCTATTTAAAGTCTGGGGCCTACATCGTTTGATTCAAGGTCATCTTGCTAGTTAGAACAGCATAACTCATATACCCTGAAAATGGACCCAATATGAAATCAAGTGAATGTTCTCTTGCCTCAAGTGATAGAAATACTTCATTTAATTTCAGTGGTAGTCTACTATAGTATAAAGCTCCAGATTGTTAATGTCTCTGGAAATGACATTAACTGTTGAGTGAGGGGAATAAAGAGGCAATCAATCAATTAGTTGGTAGTTACCACATTGATCCAAATAAATCTTGTACTCCCTGCTTCTACCCCCTATGTGGTTTGCATAAAACTCAAGTTTGAACTGTAATTGTACTTTTAGAAATAGTAACTTTTTAAGAGTATAGAAGATGACTAAAAGGAAATCCTTGATCAACTTGATGAGTTTGCAGGGAGGTTAGTTTTTGTTTGGGATTTTGTGTCCCTTTATTAAGAATATATTGGGGCAGTTAGATGGGCCAGTGGATAGAATGCTGGACCTGGAGTAAAAAAGACTACTCTTCTTGAGTTCAAATCCAGCACTTACTAGCTGTGTGACCCTGGGCAAGTCACTTAATTCTGCCTTAGTTTCCTCATCTGTCAAATGAGTTGGAGAAAGAAATGGCAAACCACTCCAGTATCTTTTTTTTTAAAGCAATTGGGGTTAAGTAACTTGCTCAAGGTTACATGGCTAGTCATTATTTATGTGTGGATGCTCATTTTCTGAGGCCGGATTCGATCCTGGGTCATCCCAACTCTGAGGCCAGTGCTCTTACTCACTGTGTCACCTAGCCGCCCCTCACTCCAGTATCTTTACCAATAAAACCCCAAAAGGTGTCAGAAGACTCAGATACCCTATGTTCACAAAGCTTCCATTCTAGTAGGTAGGTCATTATGGCTATTCTGTGTAATTGATTGGTCTTTGAGATAAGCAGAGTGTTTCTTCTTCTCCTTCTCCTTCTCCTCCTCCTCCTCTTCCTTCTGTATTTTATTTCAGAACTAATAGAATCTCATTATTTATTATCTTAGAATCAGATACCTCTAGTAAGTTAGGACATTTCCAGATTTTTAGTAATTCACTAATTGTTTTTTTCTGTAGAAAGTAGAAAAATATATTCTGAGACAGCTTCAAAATTGTAGATAGTAGAGTGATACACAGTTTGATTACTTATATAATGGAATCACATTTTCCAGGTAATTTATTTTTGTGGTCACAATGTCCAATTGTTGAACAGCTTATGGGATTACCAATTAGCTGACCTCATTTGGTGGTTAAAATGGTTTGAATATCCCCATGAAACTTGTGTTTTCAATCCTGGGTTATTTTTGTGTGCTGCTACTTAGATATGACTCTAAATTGGTGGAGACCCATAACTTCTAGCTTTAGAATGTTGCCAAAAGACCTTAGAAACTTAATGAGTTGGCAAATACTTTCTATCTTTGCCAAACTGAGAGATATGGCAGCTAAGGTCAATATTGGTTTAGAACATAAATCAATTTCTTATAGAGAAAGATGATTATGAGAAGTATCACCTCATGAAATGACTAAAAGTGACGGAGAGAAAAATGAGCTTGCACAAGATTGACACAAGATTCAATTAAGTAAGATCATCCTGAGAATATTCAAGGATGAAACACAAAGAAGAAAAGCAAACAGATGAAAAAATAGAAGGCATCTGTCAAGATCACTATAACAAAAATATTTTTTTCCATCAGTGCAATGGAGTGAACACATTTGGACTTTAACATCATATCCCCTGATATGCTTTATGAGAAACTAGAAATGGCACAAAATAAAATAAAGACAGGAAGTACAGCTGGATGAGATAAATTATACATAAAAGAGGTTCATGCTGAAAGTGACATAATTTTGCAGGTATTGAAGAATCTATTCTTGAGATATCTTAAAGAAAGATACCAAATAATTGGAAAAGCTCACAGATGTTGTTACTACCAATAAAAAGCAATTGAGAAGACATAATTAATTACTCATACACCTATTCTTTTTCATAATTATAAAAATCTTCTGAGAACAATGTAAACATAGATGGAGAGCATCCCTAATGACTATAGGAGAAGGGAACAAACAGGCTTTCATTACAAACATACATACATACATATATATATATATATATGTATACACACATATTATATATAATGTGTGTATATGGTAGAACACATCTTTTTTTTTTTTTTGCTTTTTGGAGGGGGGAAGGTAGGGCATTTGGGGTTAAGTGACTTCCCCAAGGTCACATGGCTAGTTTTGTGTTAAGTGTCTGAGGCCAGATTTGAACTCAGGTCCTCCTGATACACAGTGCTGTATTCACTGTGCCACCTAGCTGCCCTTAGAACACATCTTGATAGATAACTGACTAAACATGATCCCATTCTCCTTATTGTTTGTTGTATATAAAAAATTTGTTTTTGTAGATCAAAATATAGATTCAAATACTTGACATTCAACATGTTATCCCCAAGGCATATGTTAGAATTATAAAAGATTCCTACACAGAAGCAATAGAGATGCTTGGTATTATCATGGATGATGTCCAGTCAGTAAGTCAACAAGCATTTATTAAGCACTTACTGTGTTCTAGATACTCTGCTAAGAGCCTGCTTTCATAAGGCTCATGTTTATGGAAAAGACAACATTCAAATAACATAGAAGATAAATACAGTGTAAGTAGAAAGCAATCCTAAAGGACAGTGGGTAGGAAAGGATTCCTACAGCAGGTGAGATTTGAATTGAATCAGTAAGGAAGCCAAGGAGGGGCAGCTAGGTGGCGCAGTGAGTAGAGCGCTGGCCCTGGAGTCAGAAGGACCTGAGTTCAGTTCCGGCCTCAGACACTTAATGCACACACAAACAAAAACGTAGCCGTGTGACCTTGGGCAAGTTACTTAACCCCAATTGCCCTCCAAAAAAAAGCAAAAAAAAAATGAAGAAAGGAAGCCAAGGAAGTTAGTAAGCAGAGATGAAAAGGGCAAGCATTCTGGGAAGAATGATAGCCAATTAAAAGGGATGGTGACAGAGAGGGAATGTTGTGAATGAGGAACAGCAGGTACACCAGGCTAGTGTGTGGAGGTGAATGAACTGTGAGAAAACTGGAAAGGTAGGTAGGGGACAGGTTGGAAGGGCTTGAGGTGCCAAACAGAATTTTATATTGGATCCTAGAGGTAATAGAATACTACTGGAGTTTATTGAATAGCATACATCTTTGGCATTTTAGGAAAATCATTTCTGCATTAGAGAAGGGGATGTAGATGATGAATATTGTGAAGATGAAAATGACAAGATTTGATAACAAAATGAATATGTATGGTGGGTGAAAGTGAGGAGTCAGAGATGACACTGAGGTTGGGAGCCTAGGTTACTGGGAGAATGGTGATTCCTTCAACAGTAAAGGAAGTTGAGATTTAGGTCATGTTGAGGTCGAGATGCTGTAAAGCCATGCATGAGAAGCTTTCCAGAGGACTGCTACTGTGAACAGCTTTTGAGGTTCTGATTACATAGTATAGTGAACTATCTATTTATTCAATAACAAATCAGAGTAAAACATTCACAGAAAATCAAGGTACAGCATTTACAATGTTACAACTTATCACGGAAAACCAAAATACAGCATTCACCAAGTCACAACTCAGCAGTTTATCACTAAAATGGCCACATAGTTTTCAACAAAGTATAATCATTTAGTAACAATCATTTTATAACTCAATCATTCAATCATTCTTAGGGAGGCTTGCCTCCTTAAAGGACACAAAGTACAAAAGTCAAAGTACTCCACCCCTGGGTAGTCTCAATTGGAGATTAGTTACCAATCATAAACAAAGTACATTCATTTGGTCAGTCACAAAACACAAAGGCCCCCTACCCCAGGTCACAACTAGGTTACAATATCATCACAACATT
The DNA here is from genome assembly GCA_011680675.1 of Gymnobelideus leadbeateri. Taxonomy (NCBI): domain Eukaryota; kingdom Metazoa; phylum Chordata; class Mammalia; order Diprotodontia; family Petauridae; genus Gymnobelideus; species Gymnobelideus leadbeateri. The sequence continues at coordinate 82,012 of WOXC01003282.1, forward strand.
CAATACCCAAGAAGAGGTCTTTTCTTCATCTTGATCCGAGGCAAGTTCTCAGCAGTTTCTGTTCCTGAGAAGACAAAGCTTAACAAAGACACAATAACCAACATCCTCTCCAATTCACTTTCTGTCTGTGAAATCAACCTAGGCCCAACAAGGTCGGAGGCCGAATCTGACAAAGTAACATCAAAACAGACAGACCAAATACTGGCACCATAGTCATGCTTCCTCAGTCTTTGGCAGCTCCAGCTGGCCCTTGGAAGTCCTCAGAACCATAAGCTCTGTTCTCAAAATCAAAATCACTTTATCCAGCTTCCACATAGCTTGCTCCAAGAAATTCTGTCTCAGTTGTCAATTCTCACTCCTCTTCTTAGTTCTTCTCAATTCTCAGTTCAGTGTTCAGTCCAGCAGCAGCTGCCCTGCCTCCACGATGATTACCCCCAAGAAATTCCATCAGTTCAGCTTGTACTCTTCCTTATATATGGTATAGCTCCTCCCTGTTCAGTCCCTTCCTATCAACAGGGGTTCCCTGGTTAGCCCCTTCCTGTTATGTCAGCAATAGGGGATCATACCTTCTGTTTCTTCAACAGGGGCTTAATTTGAAACTAGATGCTAAGTACCTCTTAGCTTGGCAATACAAAGGGATCTTCAAATTTCATTACTATTACAGATGCTTATGGGATATTCAATTCAAGATATTAAAAATGCAATCAGTAATTTGAGACTACATATATAGATTTAGAATCATGAACATAGAGAGGACAATTGAACTCATTGGAGCTAATGAGATTATCAAGCAAGATAATATAGAGGGAAAAGAGAGGAGGACCTAGCACAGAACCTTGGGAGACATTCACAGTTATTGGGTGTCAATCACTGGATGAAGATTTAGCAAAGGAGACTAAGAAGGATCAGTTAGACAGAGAAGAAAAACCAGGGGAAGTGTCAGGGAAAATCAAAGAGGAGAGAGGATCCTGGAAGAGATATAATGAATGGTGACAAACACTACAGAAAGATCAAGAAGGATAAAGATTGAGAAAAGGCCATAAATTTTGGCTACTAAGAGATTGAATTTCTGTTGAATTATGAAGTTGGAAGCCAGGTTGCAAAGGGTTAGAAGTGACTAGGAAGAGAGGGAGTAGAAGTACCTAGTATAGATGATTTTGTCAAGGTGATTAGCTAAGAAGTGGGGGAAACATATAGTATGATAGTTATCAAAAGTATCTGGGTCAGGTAAAGATTTTAAAAGGATGGTGGAGACATGGACATGTTTGTAGATTGCAAGGAAGGACCCAGTAGATAGGGAGAGATTGAATCTTAAAGAGAAAATGAATATGATAGTAGAGTGGGGGGGGGGTTGATTTCCTAGAGTAGACAGAAGGGTATCATATCACGGGCATATATAGAGGAGTTTGATTTGATAAGGAGAAAGGCTATCTCTTCATTTAAGACAGGAATGAAGGAGATGGGGGAAAATGTCTGAATAATGAAAGATAAAGAAGGGAGAAGGGGGAGATTTGGGCAAAATGGCCTCAATATTGTTTTAAGTATGAGTTGATTTCATCAGCTTAGGGGGTGGGGAAGGGGTTTCACTGGAAGGGGGACCAAAAGGTTTGGGATACTTACTTTGGTGAGTGGTATTGTGAATTGATTATGAAGGTATAAAGGGATTGTCTTGCTGTAGTGAGAATCTGGTCAGAATTATACAGCATAAATTTGTATTGGACTCAAGCAATACTGTTTCTTGATTTTCTCTAGAGTCATTCTGTGGCACATGGATAGTCACAAAGGAGGCAGATAGTACCTTAATTTAAAGGTAAGGTTTACAAAAATATAATCAGTTAAAGGAAAAGAGGGAAAGGGTCAGATTCCATATAGATGATAAGATCCTCCAAATGCTCCCTTAGTAAGTGACATTATGCTGATTAAATCAGGTTCTTATAACACAGTAAATTCCCCTAAATGAAATCCATAATCACTTGAAAGAGTTTGGCTTCATTGTCCATATGTGAAAAAAACAATTGACTGAAGAGTATTCAAGCTATATAAGAGAGCCAAAAGAATTCATCTACCAATAAATATATTTTGCACAGACATTGAAGGTGAACAATGACTTTGGCCCAGAATTGAATAGGAAGAAGAGAACATCTTATTAATTTGGGAAACTGCAGCTCTTATCTTTCTACAAGGTACTATGCTAAATTATGGGGATATGGAAACACACAAAAAAGTCTCTGCCCTGAAGGACTTTCCATTCCAGTAGCCCCCAAATTCCCTAGGAAACAAAATCCTAACTTTTTAATATCAATATTCTCTTAATGGTGCTATATAACACAAATTGTGGGAAACTATAGTGTAGGTGGGAATAGATGTAGGTACATTAAGAGCTATGACTTAGTGTATACATATATAAGTTGTCCCATTGACCATGTGGTTTGGTGTATGTGAAAATCAGAGATGTAGGGAAATGTAATACACATAACAACATTCATTCTTTCTCATTCTCATTTATGTCATATCCTAATTGGGCCTGTTCATGTCACGGCTTTATATTTTTTCACTGGATGTCTTTTTGTTTAAAACTGTAATTCACTTTCTTTTTCCTGTCCTACAGATATGTGAGCAAGAGCTGATAAAATAAGATCTCTCTTTTTTCCTTCACAGTTCTGAAATCTTCACATAAGTGTTTCTTCACTTCTATTTTATGGCCAGGACCAGATGTAGAAGTGCTAAAATATTTTGATAAGAGCTGTGCTGGCAGTAGTTCTTGCTTTTACAACATCCCAGGGAAAAGAATTAGCTAGGAAATCAGACTGTTAATAGCCAGAGAAGAGGATAGAATCCACGATTAATCTATACTGACCAAGTAATTCAATTGTTTTAAAAAATCATTCTGACATGAAAAAAAGAGGAGGTTTATAAACACAGGAAGACTATACCATTGCTTTAATTAAAAATGGGAAAGAGATTAAAGATAAAATATAAATACATTTTAGACTTACCTTCTGTGCCTGCCTTGCTAAGCACTCACTTCCATTCTCGCTAATTTCTACTCTATCATACCTAGGAAGCATACGATTCTCTCTTCTCCACCCACTTTTTCCCCACTCATCTCACTATTCTTTTAGAAGTTTAGAGTTGGAAGAGATTTTAAAGAATATCTTTTGTTATCTCCTCATGAGGAAATTGCAGGTTAGAATGCTAGTTAACACCATGACAAAGCTGAAAGTAGCAGGAGGGTTCAGAACTGAGACTGTGGACAGCGCCAAACAGCTTATGATCAAAGCCAGAGAGGGGCTGTTGCTGAGAATATATAAGATGTAAGGGTAGTTAGCGGGCCAGTAGACTTAACTAAGTTGGTCCACTTTTGTACCCTATGGCTTTCTGATTGTTCATAGATTGTGTTAAGTTCTGGTTGAGTTTCTGAGTTATGAGAGAGGCAGTATAGCATAGAAAAGAAGCATTTATTAAGTGCTTACTATGTGCCTAGCACTGTGCTAAGCAGTTTGCAAATGTTATCTCATTTTATTGTAATGACAACCCTGGGAAGTTCTACTATCACACTCCTTTTACAGTTGAGGAAAATGAGGCAAACAGATTAAGTGACTTATCCAGGGTCACAGAGCTAGTAAGTGTCTGAGGTTGGATTTGAATCTGGGTCTTCCTGAATCCAGGCCCAGTGCTTTGCCCACTGCACCACCCAGTTGCCTCTTGTATAATATATATGGCTCTGGTGTATAGTGGAAAAAACATTAGAATGGGGTGATTAAATCAAGTCTACAAATATTTAAGAGTGTATTATGTGCTAGGGCTTATATTCTACTTCATTTAAGCTATGTGATCCTAAAAAAATCACTTAATGTCTCTGGGTCTCAGTTTCCTTATCAATAAGATGAGGAGATTGAACTCAAAGGCTTCTAAAGTTCTAAATATATGATCCTAGAGTGAGAAATATGATTCTTTTTTGGTTTCTTGAGGAATCTTCTTTGATATTGATGTTTCTCTTACAAAGGGCGAAAAAAAAGTGGTATGCACTCATCAATGGAGAAACAGCCAGAGTATGTGTTTCTTCCTTAGGTGTCTGGTGTTGGTATCATTTGTGGGCAGTAAAGGATCAAAGCTCTGGTAAAGGCTAAGTGTATGATGGGAAGACCTTTCCAAGACAGCTTTGGCTGCATTTCCAAAATGGTATTGATTCTAAGATGCTGCTATCTTGCTCTAAAATCAGGTTTTGAGAGCCCAGAAATAACTCAGAAAGATGAAGGGAATTGACCAAGGGAGTAACAGTTGATTAATAGCATAACTAGGGTCATATCTCAGGCTTTCTGTCTTTCAATCCAGTGATTCTTCTACCATCTCTAGAGAATGACAATACCCTTGCCCACAGATCACTGGTCTGACTTTTTCCCAGCCATTGTGCTGGAGAGTTACCCCTGAGGAGAAGAGGGCAGCCATACTCACCAACTGCTACCTCCCGGGTGCAAGCAAGTCAGTCTAGCAAAAGGATCAAGGGAACCAGAAGGAGAGACAGGAGATAGCATGTGCCAGGCAAGTCAATTTATCATTATTACCACCTTGCCCATGATCTCCCTTTGGACATGAATGTTGAGAGTTCAGGATGCCGATCTCAGGTTCCTAGAAATTGCAGTGCCTCCTAGATAAATAGCTTTACATCTAGCCCAGCCTCTCAAGCCATTATCCAGGGACTTAACCTTTGTGGAAATGTGACCTGGTAACTGCTTCTGAAAGTACCTCAGTCCTTGACTTTATAGCAACCAGTTACTGGGAACTGAAAGTTGGGAAAAGAAAGTTCTTGTGATCAAAATGCTTGGTACTGTCAAATAGTTCAATATTTAAAATGTACTAGGTGATAAAGTGAATAGAGTGCCAGGCCTGGAGTCAGTTCAAATCTGGCTGTGTGACCCTAGGCAAGTAACTTAACCTTTGTTTGCTACAGTTTCCTTATCTGCAAAATGGGGATAATAATAGCACCTCATTGGGTTGTTATGAGGATCAAATGAGATAATAATTATAAAACACTTACTACAATGCCCAGAACATAGTAGGTGCTATATAAATACTATTATTGGTGCTGGTGGGAATAACCAAGAAGATGCATTAACATCTGCTTTGCAGCAGTACACTAAACTATGGAATCTGTCCATTGGATTTGTAACTGAAACTTCCTGTATGTGTGGTCCTATTAATGATAGCTAGCATTTGTATAGCATTGAAGATTTGCTAATCACTGTACAGATGTCATCTCATTTTTCCTCATAACAACTTTGGGAGGTAGGTGCTATTTATTATCATTCTCATTTTACAGAAGAGGAAACTGAGGCAATCAAATGACTTGCCATGGTTCATACTATCAAGTGTCTGAGGTGTGATTTGAACTCATTTCCCCAACTCCAGATCCAGTATTCTTAACCACTGTACCACCCAGCTGCCTGTTAAATGCAAGCTCTTTGGGGACAGGCATGTCTTCCTTTTCTACTCCTATCCCTTCTAACTTCATAAGTTAGGATGCAAAGGAAGGCAAAAATGGTCCCTGGTTGGCCTCAGAGAAATTACATTCTCTATATTATATTTGGTACTGGAGATGATAGGATGCCACTTCAGTTTCTGTGTGTGTGTGTGGGGGGGATGACAATAAGACCTTATATTGTCAGTTGAGTGGAAGATATACTGGAGTGGAGAGAGGTTTGTAGAAGTGAGACCATTAAGAGGACTATTGTAATAGTCCAGGTGAGAGGCCTGAACTAGGCTATATGAGAGGAAATAACGGGGTAGAACTGTGAGATGAGGAGGTAGAAACAATACTATTCTATAGTCTATGAACTCTTCCTCTTCTGACATTCTTCCTCATGAGAAGGGAGCTAGAATAAATGATAATCAGCAGCAATAATCAAAGGTGTGGATTATTTTCTTGTTGTAGTTAGGAATAAAAAGTGCCTAAGATCTAATTGCATCAGCCCCATAAGTAGCAGCATCAGGTATTATAGGGGGCAGTTAGTGGTACCATGGATAGAGTGCTGGGCCTTGAGTCAAGAAAACCTTAGTTTAAATCTGGTCTTAGACTCTTATAAGCTGTGTGAACCTGGGAAAGTCGCTTAACCCTGTTTGTCTCAGTTGCCTCATTTGTAAAATAAGCTGGAGAAGGAAATGGTAAACCATCCAGTAGCTTTCTAAGAGAACCCCAAATGTGGTCACAAAGAGTCAGACATGACTGGAACGACCAACCACCAACAACAGAGATTTTATGGATGCTCACACATATTTATGTATTTATGTGAGCTATTGTTTAAGGCAATGTGGCATATGGTTCCTGGAGAGTTGACCTTGAAACCTAGGTAAGATCTACGTTCAAACCCTGCCTATCATACATAGTGACTGTGTGACCTTAAACAAGTCACTTAATCTCTCGGAGATCCAGGTAATTCTCATGAGCCTCTTTAGAGGTCTGGTGAAGCCTATGGACTCCTCAGAATGATGTTTTTAAATGCATAAAATAAAACAAGATTAGAAAAGAAAGCAATTATATTATGCAGTTTTAAAGTTTTAATAGCTCTAAGACTTTGGGGACACCTTATATTGAAATATAGCTATGAAATTAAAAAGCTAACAAAATGACCAAATTCTCAAACCTACAGTTAAGAAACCCTACCTCTAAGACAGTGAATTGCAGAGAAGGTGCTGGCCTGCATTAGCGGAGGGAACTTCCTCACCTGAGAATTCACCCTATCCAAGCATTGGTTCAGCCACAATCCCTCTATTACAATGATTCTAGAATCAGCTTTTGAGGACCACCTGATTGGGGTCCCAACAAGTCTCTGGCTAGTTATTTCTCTTTGCATTTGCATTTGCAGAAGCCTGAGCCCTTGCCTCAGGAACCAAGGCCCTCAGGCCAGGAAGTGAATAAAAATGCCCAGGACCAACAAAGGAAATTGTCAAGAACCTCTTCCAGAGTCCTGGCCATATGGGCCAGAGGCAAGTTAAAGAAAACAACTCTTAAAAGAGAAAACTGCTGTGTGGAGTATTCCTGATGCGAGGAAGGCTGAGCTTTGGAAAAAAGCAACTTGCCTAAGAATGCTGCTGCCTGGGGAGATGTTGATTGGAAGGATAGCAGTCTGGGAGAGGCTGAGATCATTAAGAATTTAAGGGCTTGCTTAAATGAAGCATTCCCCTTTTATTTCCTACTGGTATTTCTTGGTGATAGTGCTGAAAATGTGGGGCATCTAGGGGATTTGTTCTATACTCCTGCATGGACCAGAATTAACTGGTACCAGCCTCCGCCTAGGATATTATGCAGCCAACAACCACAAAACCTGGCCTGTATTTCCACTATCTTTTCCAAATGGGTCTTTGACTACTATATTTTTTCTCTGTAAATTCAGTTTCCAGAACTCTTGCAGGTTTCAAGCCCCACATTTCACACATACTGGCTGTGTGAGGAGCCCCCTGCTCCTGAGAATAACATCAGACTCCTAACAGTAAAGTCAAGGATTATCACTCCTGGGAACATGTAAGTGTCTGCTTCCTCTTCCTGGCTCCCTTTCTGTGATGAAACCTTGTCTAATGGTGTGAAATAAACCTCAGGAGCACTGAAGGAAATGGAGCCATCCCACAGGAACTCAAATAGTCCCTCTGCAGGGGGCAGAATTAGGTTGGTGTCTGTGCTCAGTGGTTCTGCTAGAGAGGGAGTGAGGGGAGCTGGGGAAAGGGGAGGACAGCTTCATAACAACAATAGCTAACATTCCTATAGTACTTAGTTACTGGCAAAGTACTTTATATTTCTTATCTCATTTGATTCTTACAACTCAGAAAGGGAGATACTATTATTATCCCTAATTTTTGTTTTTATTTTTTTTTACAGATAGGGAAATTAAGGCTGAAAAAGATCAAGTGGCTTGTCCAGGGTCACATACCTCCTAAGTGTCTAAGGCAGCACTCAAACTCAGGTCTTCTGGACTCCAGGCACCAATTCTATCTCCTCTATCCACTACTTCACCTACAAATGTGGGTGGTAGGGAATCTTGATCAAACTATAAAGTACCCAGTCCATAAATGTCATAGAGGAAAGTCCATAGTCTTCTAGGACAAGACATCTTTTAAAGTAGAATTTGAGACCAGGTTACAATAAATACAGTAAATAGTCACATAGAGAAAATTCTTCATTGCCTCACATTGAAGTCCACAAATGTGGCTGAAATAGGGTAACTGAAATTCACAGATAATGACAATATGTCATTTTAAAACCTCAGATCATAGGTTTAAAAGAGGAATTTCCAGAACTCTTCCAGGTTTCAACCCCTGCATTTATAAGATCCCAAAGGGATCTTACGTCATCTCCTAACACTTAACCAGGATGGTGAATATAGCCCTTTGATATTTCTTTCATGCCCTGGCTTCCTTCTGAAAGAAGGGCATACTCTCCTACAGAGAAATAGCCAAAACCAGGAGCAAAAAGGAGAAACATAATTTTGGACAGATTTGAATAAGTCACAAAACAGATACTCATTCACCTAGACAGAGCTGACAAGTCAACTAAAGCATCTAATGAGAGCAAGGCTTCAATGAGAGCCCACTTTGTGTGTCTCAGGCTGACATTTGCCTATGGTTATTTGAATTTTAACTCATTTCTGTTACTGTTGGGTTATGTCTAAATATTTAGGCAGATCTGTGTAGAGTGGAGTTGCCTTTGTAAAGTGTTATGTACTGATATATTTTAATAGTCAGTCACAGAGGAAACTACACCACAGTAAAACAGATGTGATTTGACAGGAGCTAAATCCACTGTGACTTCACATGTTCCTAGCACTTACTGGAAAAAGATGCTCTATATTGAAGGGTGACTATCTCCTAGAGTCCTAGACCACTTAAGGAGAACATCAATAATCTTTCAAAGGATGTTATTTTTGTTATTGTTTTTATATGAGTAATGAATTTTACTTTAATAATGATGATGATGATAAAATAGGATAACTTACACACTGGATGATTGAATCAGTCTTCAGAAAAATATGAAAAGGCTAGAACATTGGGCAAATCTAAGCTCTGTGCTCCTGTGCAAGTCACAAAATCACGTTTGCCTCAGTTTCCTCATCTATAAAATGAGATGGAGAAGGACATAGTAAACCACACCACTATCTTTGTCAAGAAGACCTCAAGTGAGATCACAAAGAGTCAGACGAAATTGAAATCACTGAACAATAACAGTAACAACAACAACAAAAGCGATATTTAATAAGGAAAAAGCAAAGTATTAAATTGGGTTAAAAAAGTCAATGTCAAAAAGGCAAGATGGGGGAGATAAGGTTAGAAAGTAATTTGTCTGAAAATGATCTGGAGCTTCTAGTGGATTGCAAGTTCAATAGGAGTCAGCAGGGTTGAAAGCTAAGAAAGAGAGATAATGCCATCTGGGACTACATTGAGGGGCATAGTTTCTAAGAATGAGGAGGTGATAATCCTGCCATACTCTGCTCTGGTCAGACTACTTGAGTATTTTATTGAGTTCTGGGTGCTGGAGAGCTGGAGAGCATCCAGAGGAGGGCAGCTAGGAAGATGAAATGTCTCAAGTTTATTCCAAATGAGGATTGTTTGAAGGAACTGGGGACTGTTAGTCTAGAGAAGGGAAGAATCACAGAACTTGAGTTGGAAGGTATCTCAACAAGCATCTAGTACAATCCATACCTGAGAAGTAATCCATCCTCTATAACATACCCATTAAGCAGTCATCTAACTGCTGTTTGAAGCCTTCCAATGGGGGAAGGGGGAAATCCCCTAACACTTGGGACAGTTAATAGCTCTGATTATTAAGAAGTTTTTCTGAGATCAAATCTAAATGTACCTTCTTGTAGTTATTACTCACTGTTCCTAGTTCTGCTTTCTGATGCCAAACAGAAGTAGGCTAGCTAATCTCTCATCCACATCAAATTATTGAATAAGGAAGAAAAGAAACAAAGATTAATAAGTATCTACTATTTATCAGACACTGAGAACTTTACAGACATTATCTTATTGGATACTCAGAACAACCCTGGGAGGTAGATGCTATTATTATTCTCATTTTACAGATGAGGAAACTGAGGCAGGCAGTGGTTAAGTGACTTTCCTAGGGTCACAGAGTTAGTAACTCTAGTCTTCCTGACTCCAAGCCCAGTATTCTCTCCACTAGACCAACCAGCTGCTATCCTATCTTCCTAACTCTTTTCTCTTTTCCACATTCATAAGCTTAACCTAGTTCCTCTGACTGATCTGCATATAGCACTGACTCACAGACTTACCTCACTCTGGTTGCCATCTTCTGAATATCCTCCAGTTTTTCACTGTCCCTCCTAAATCCTGGCACCTAGAACACAATCCTCAGCAGGGATATGACAGTTGTCTTCAAACATTTGAATGGTATCATGTGTAAAAGACATGAACTTTGTTCTACCAAGTCCCAAAGGGTAGAAATAATGCAATGGATGGAAGTGGCAAAAAGGTGCCCTCCTTAGCTTTCATATACAAACCTTTCAAGCAATTAGAGTTGTCCAACAGCAGAATGAAGTAGCGAGGTGTAAGGAGAAATCACAGTCACAAAGCCAGGAAGATCTGTGTTCCATCCCAACCTTTATCTGTTGTGTAACTTTGAGTAAGCTATTTAACCTCAGCGGTCAAGGCATCTCTTTAAGACTGTGAGTTGCAAAAAAGGTACCAACCTGTTTGATTAGTAGAGGCAGATTCCTCATCTGGGAGTTCCCCATACCAGTAGAATCACAGGCACAGTCCCTAACCCCAAAATGGACTAGTCTGTTTGGGAGGCAAGGACTTTTTCTTCATTGGAGATATCAAAGGAACTGGATAACCATTTATTTGGAATGGTGTAGAAGAGAATTTTTTTTTCTGGTATCAGTTGAACCATAGCCCCCTAAATCCTTCCAATTTTTGTGATTCTTTGATTCTTCTGTAATCAACTGAGGTTTGGGGTCAGATTGTTCTGAATTACTAGAAGTCATTTTACCTTCATGTGGCTAAATAACAAATGACTTCACATCACAAAAATAAGGACAGGTTTGAAGCCAAATTTAAAACATAAGCTCTTTCTTTAAGCTTTATCTTAAGAAGTCACTTCTTCAGAAGGCCTTTTGTAGCACCACATGCCCCACAAGGTGCTAATGCCTTCTCCACTAAGGTTATCTTCCAACTATTCCATATCTATTTATTTACCTGTTGCCTCTGCCATTAGAATGTAAGCTCCTTGAGGTCAGGTACTCATCTTGCTTTATCTTTGTATTTTCAGCGCTTAGCATATTGCCTAGCACATAAGTAATCACTTAACAAATGTTACTTGATAAATTGGTAAATCTTAAATATATGAAGGAAAGCAGATAAATTATGGGTAATACTAGGTGATATATTTGGGAGATTGGGGACTCGATTGCTTTGGCTAGAGTAGAGGGTTTAGAAAGGTAAATAGCTGAAAAACTGGATTCCAATCTACTTTTTGAACTTTACTGCATACTACTCCCTTTTGTATACTCCATCTTTCAGAAAAAAATGGAGCCATTTACTCTTTCTTTATCTCATCTTAACCTTCTCTACCTCAGTGGCCTTTCACATACTTTCCCCTGTGTCTGTACTTGACTTCCCACCACTGAAATCTTAGCCTATGAAATTCTTACTGTCCTCCCCAGGTCCTCCTTCTTGAATCTCTCATAATGCTGGACCTCTTCTATGTAATTATATTATTGCTTTTTGTGTATTTGTCTTTTTGTCCCTGACCAGATTATAAGATCCATGAGGATGGGGACTGTATGTTGTTCCATGCTTGTACTCAGTAGGATCTAGTAAAGCCAGTATATATATTAAGCTTGGTAAATGTTGTTGAAGTGAATTGAGCTATGACTGGCCAAGGTAGGATGGGACACCATTGTGAAGGGTCTTGAATGCCATCAAAGGAGCTTGGACTTCATTCCCTTGGAAAAGGGGAGCCACTGGAGGCTTCTGATTGGGGAAATGACCTGATTAAAGCCAAAATTGCAGAAAACAGCTCTATCAGTGGCATGAAAGACTAGGTGAATAAGGAAGAGAATTGGAGGTGACAAGTCTAGGCGTTAATCTGGTCCAGGCCTGTGAGGAGAAGAGTCTGACTGGTTAGCGGCAAAAAAAAATGGGAAGGTAATGGTGGATTCACAAGACAGTATGTGGTACAGAGGTCGTGGTGGTCAGATTCCATTTTCTATGATGCCTGAGGCAGGGAAAACAGTGGTCAGTGAAAGAGTATTCTCTGGAATCTGTCTCTTATAGGGATTGGGTTGTAGTGTTGTGATATTGCCAGGCAAGAGTTCTGATTTGTGGGGGAGAGGAGGGAGTGCTATGTGAGTTAGGAGAGACATGGAATGGGATGAAGCATCATGGTCAGAAGAGGCTAGGTATGGAATAGCCGTCAATGGAGAGAGACATAACATTCATCATCATCATCATCGTCATCACAATAACAATTTCTATAGTGCTTTAAGGTTTGGAAAATGCATGACGTTATTTATTTTATCTGACCTGTGAGAAAATACATATATTAAATAGTCTGGCCATGGCTACTGCCATGTCTGGACCATGATGACTCCAGAGCAGAGGTGAGAGCTTTCAGTTATTTTCTGGCCTGTTTTGAGAGACTCCTGGGAAAGGCACTCCATGATACCACTCTGAGTGCCCACCACTAGAACAATGAGCGAGAAAGTGGTTGGACCTTCCTGCTGTGCTAGAGAGTTAGAGGGATTGTAGGAACTAGCTTTTAACTCCTCTGGAGGTGAAGGGGATTATACCCTTTTGTGCGGAGATAGAGAAGGCTTTAGTACTTGATTCTCTTCCTTATTATCTGCATTGCTTTATGTCTTAATTAGATGCTTTTGCTATTGTATTTATGTGCCTCTGGTATGGGTATAGCTATAGAGTAATATATTAAATGTGGACTCTGACTGTGAGTTGAATAGTTATTATCCCCAAATAGCCATACTAAAGTTGGGAAGAGCTAAGGGGTGCTAAAGAAGAAAGAGTCACTGCAATATGGGGACTGATTCATAATGGAACCAAGGAAATAATCCATCTTCCCTCTTACTGTCAAGAAGGAGGAAAACTAAGCAAGGCTCTCAGTGAGTCAGCATAAGGATTCAGAGGACATGATAAGTCTTCCTTCCCTCTTCTGCTATTTACGAAGACTGGTGAGTGCTTGTACATTGTGAAGTATTAATGGTGAGTGTTGTGGGAAGGGAGGGTAAGAACAGGGGATGGATGAGCCATGAGGCTAGATCATCGTTCCCTTTTGTAATCTAAAGTTATTTGTAGCAACTAGTGATGTCAGAGAGGTAATATTATGTAGCAGAAGGAGCACTGATCTTAGAGCCAAGAGATTTGAGTCTGAGTACTGCTCTGCTGCATAGACCTGGTGACTTTGAGTAAGTCATTTAACTTTTCTGAATCTCAGAATTTCCATCTGTAGGATACAGATGAATAATCCCTGCCCTGTATATCTGAGAGTTGCCATGAGAAACAAAGAAGATATGTCTATGAAAATGCTTTATATATGTTATAAAATCATGCATTATTAATGTTGTTATGGGCAGCTAGGTGTCACAGTACACAGAATTTGGGGCCTGGAGTTAAGAAGACATCTTCCTGAGTTCATATCCAGCCTCAGACACTTAAGAGCTGTGTGACTCTGGACACAGGGTTTGCCTCAGTTTCCATCTATAAAATGAGCTGGAGAAGGAAATGGCAAACCATTCAAATATCTCTGCCAAGAAAACCCCAAATGGGGTCACAAAAGAGTCAGACATGACTGAAAAACAACTCAACAACAACAAAATAATGTTGTTAGGAAGACTAGTATTTGTAGCAGTAACATGGCAAAATAAAATACAAGATGATTTCCAACATTATGTTTTTGAATAGCGCCCCTTCCCATAACTTTGACCAGAGCTGCAACAAATAGCCAAGAGGACTAATTTGCATTCTGTCTTTTCTTCTTTTGCATGGACCCCTTCCGGTGAAGAGAATTCAAAAGGAAGGCAGGAGACCATAGTGAGTCACAAACAGGCTAATCAGCCCCCAAAGAGATGGATGCTGATTGGGTTGGATTAGCTGGTCTCTCCTTAACCCCAGAAGAATGTAAATACCTGCTCCCAGTTTTTTTTTTTAATTAATAGGAAATACTAGTCTGGATAATCCCAAGCAGTTGATAATTCAAGTTTATGATCATATATTTAGTGCTAGAAGGGATATTAGAGACCATTGAGTCCAAACTCCTCATTTTACAGGGGAGAGAACTGAGGCACAGAAATGCTGATTGACTTGCATAGGAAAGAGAAAAATGAGAAAAGAAGGGGATCAACCTAAGATATGGCAATCAATAGGGGAAAACCTGGCCTATTATAAAGAACTTGCCATGGAGAACCCAGTGGCAACGTGGTCATTACTGGACACCAAGCCTGATATTGGGTTCTTGTCCCAATTTTATCATTTAGCTGTGCGATCTTGTGGAAATCACCCAGCCTTATCTATAATTTTCACATTTGTAACATGGGAACACTTAATATTACTTTTCTCCTGGTGCAGATCAAATGAGATAATGGATGTGAAAGAATTTTGTAAATTGTAAAACATTGCACAGGTAAGATATAGTGAAGAAAGACTGATGGCAGAGCAAGCTTCAATAGGACTAACCAACTTGGCAGAGTGATCAATCCATCAAGCAAGCCTTTATCAAGTGCTTCATATATCCCAAGTGGTAAGGGGCAGCCAGGGAGTGCGGAGGATAGAGTGCCAGTCCTCAAATCAGGAGAACCTGAGTTCAAAGTGGCCCCAGACACTTACTAGCTATGTATGTCACTTAATCCTGTTTGCCTTAGTTTCCTCATCTGTAAAATGAGTTGGAGAAGGAAATGGCAAACCATTCCAGTGTCTCTGCCCAAAAATAACCCAAATAGGATCATGAATAGTTGGACATGACTGAAAACAACTGGAACAATCTGACATCCCAGGCATTGTGTGAAGCCCTACGGGATACTAAAGAATGGCAAAAAACAATCCCTGACCTCTGTTGAACAATAGTAAAAATAATGTTAATGATGTACTCTGTGGTTTAGACTCAACTCTTCCAGAAACAATTTAATTAAATTTAATATTAATTTAACATCCAAGGATTTCAGGTGACATTTATAGGAATCTTGAATAAGGAAAATATCACAAAATCTAAAAATATAGTTCTGAGTTAATCTTCCAGAATAGTTGAGTAACAAAGGCACCATCCCATTCCCTACGGGACCATTCCCCTCACTCTGGGAGTAAAGGGGGACTTCCTATCTTTAACCAACATATTAACACTCTCTCAATAGAGAGGAATAGGTCTTGGTACCAAGCACTTCAGGAGACAAAGAGGAGGCAATTCTTTTTTTCCACAACAGATTTAAATTTGTCACTTTTTATTTATTTTCCTAAGTTCTTTTTATTTTTGACCTATTGTCTACCTTTCCAAAAAGCTTTAGAGAAAAATATTATTTAATAATTTTAATTTTTACTAAAAAGAAGGTTTTTTAATAGTTTTCCATACCTTAAAGAGTTTAAATTCCAGTAAGAGTGACAACAGGTATATACAAGATAAACACTGAGTAGATAGGGGTTGGGTCTTCAGGGAAGACTGGAATATCCCAAGACCCAAGACACAGACATGAGAAAGGATGGCATTTCAGGTACAGAAGGCAGGCAGCACAAAGAAAATGGAGAGGGTCAGTTGGAGTGTTTTATTTGAGGAACAATAAATAGACTGGTATGGCTGTGAAGGTTAAATAGTATATGTGAGAAGACTGGGAAATAGGAAGGGGCCAACTAGGTGGTGAAGAGTTTTAAATGCAAAAAGCCCGGGACTTTGTATTTGACTGTTGCAGTAATATGGAGCCATTGGAGTTTATTGAGTAATGGAGTGATATGGTCATTTGGGCTACTGGAAAATCACTTTGGCAGCTATGTGGAGGATGGTTTGGAGACCAGAGATGCATGAAACAGAGAGACCAATTAGGAGGCCATTGACAACATTTAGGCAAAAGGCGATGAGACCTGGTACTAGGGTAGTAACTGGATAAGTACAGAAAAGGGGACATGTACAAGAGATGTTAATGTTAAGTTGAGCTATTCTAAGCTTTTCCCTGTTTCTCTCTAACCTCTCCAATCTTTTCCTTACTGTTAGATGCTTCCCCTCTGCCTTCAACATGTATTCCTCCTCTATATATTTTAAATTTTTATTTATTTTGAACTTAAATACAAAGGACAAAAATAAAAAAGAACATTTCTGTGTACACAGCACAACATAAGAAGAGGATTCAATATAAAACCATAAATTTCCATCTCACACTATTTACTTTTTTTGGAAAAACTATGTAACAAACACTATACACCATTTTCAGTTACCCTGATTTTCTGTGGTTCCTTATAATTTTTCTTCTGTTCTCTGCTGTGCACTTTTAATGTTTTTTTCTCCCTCTCTCCCCACCCCACCACAGAGAAGGCTACCATTAGACACAAGTGTGTGTGTGTGTGTGTGTGTGTGTATGTGTGTGTAAAATTATACTATACATACTTCTCTTTATCAGTTCTTTCTCTGGATGTGGATAACATCTTTCTTTATAGGTCCTTTATAATTGTTTTGGAATTAGTTGATCTTTAAATGTTTGGTAGCACTCACTTGTAAATCCATCTGATAATGATACTTTTTTCTTAGGAAACTCATTTATGGCCTGATGTCCCTCCTATCTTAAAACAACAACATCGGGCAACAACATTTCCTTGACCCTATTGTCTCTTTGGCTACCACCCTATGTCTCTACTCTATTTTAGTGCCAGATTTATTTAAATAATGATTTGTACTTACTACTGTAAGGAACCTTTGAAGCATGCCCAGTATGCCTACTCTGAAGGTTCCTTGAGGGGCTTGTGCTTGGCATGCCCAGGTCACCTAACATGGAGGCACTTGGCATCCCTTACCATGTGAATGAGGGTAGCCTCCTTTGATTGGCTACATACCTGGAAAGGCTGAATCTTTAAACCTGGTCAAACTGAGACAATCTCTATTCATCCCACATGATCTTTCCAGTGCACTCCTTCCTGTGTCCAGAGGGTAAAGCTCCTAGTTCATCCACGGCACAGGTGCCATGAACTGAAGGGAGGGAGGACTTCCTTCCTCTGCCCCACCCCCCTTGCCCTGGCTCCAAGAAATGGACTAAGGTGTGTTTGTCTTCTTGTTATGTGTTGTTTGTCCTCAGTTTCAGGTGTTGGTAGTGACTCCCACCAGACTCAGGAATTGGAGCCATGGGAAACTTGGGGCCAGTATTTCAGGTGGGATATTGTAGCCAGTCAGGCAGAAGAGCCCTAAGAAGCCAGAGTACTTGAGACTTGAGACCAAGGGGAACTTTGGGCTTGGAACTGCAACTATATGCTCCATAGGAACTCATATAAGCTATGAACCTAATCCCTTTATCCTCCCCAGTGACTGAGGGGATGTGGGGTGGGAGATTAAGCCTCTCATGTTAGAGAGTACATTTGTATATTTATGATTACACCTTTGAAG
The DNA here is from genome assembly GCA_011680675.1 of Gymnobelideus leadbeateri. Lineage (NCBI taxonomy): Eukaryota > Metazoa > Chordata > Mammalia > Diprotodontia > Petauridae > Gymnobelideus > Gymnobelideus leadbeateri. The sequence goes on from WOXC01003282.1 coordinate 99,605, forward strand.
TAAATATTTCTTTGTATAAGTTAATATGTTAGTGGCTAAATTGAACTGGGAGGAAGCAGGAGACGCCCTCTGTAACAAGGGAATATCATTGATGGGGGCTGGAACCTAGATGCTCCCCATCCCCCCCTCCCTTAATAATACTGGAGAACCCTGGAGGGATGATGAAATGTAACATGCCTGGCCTTAAGGCAATGGGGGTCAGGGTGATCAATGCTATGTAAACTACATCTATTTTCTTTTCTCATCATCTACTCCTCCATCGAGTACACTGTAATTCAGCTCCCCTTCCCCAAACTCTATTGAAATTGCTCACTCCAAAGTTATGAGATCTCTTTATTGCCAAATCCAGTATTATTTTCTCTGTCCCCATTTCTATCAACTCTTATGCTGTGTGGCAGTCAGTCAATAAGCATTTATTAAGTACCTACTATGTGCCAGGTTCTGTGACCACCCACTGCTGCTTGAGATTCAGCTTTTGGTTCCAAATGAGCCTATGCACTCCCCCATAAAAAATCCTACTCTAACATCTCATTATTGGCACCAAGGCTTTCCAGCTTTTAAGAGCTGAACTTCCCTTCACACACGTTCTGCTTTCACCACAAAAGGAACACTGGAAATTCACACTTTCCAAGATTACTGCCTCTCCTTCCATGGTCTAGGAGAACAGAATTCTAGAATTAATATAGCTGGTATTTCGGCTTGTTGACAAAGCCCTTTACACACATGACCTCATTTGATCCTCACAAAAACCCCAAGAGAAATAGGTGCTATGATCCCCATTTCACAAATAAAGAAACTGAGGCTAAGTGATTTGCCCAGGGGTCACCAAGCTCATATATGTCTGAGGCAGAATTTGAATTCAGGTCATCGTGACTCCAAATCCAACACTTAATCACAACATCAAGTAACACACAGCACTTGAAAGTTTGCAAAACACCTGACAGATATTATCTCATCTTCACAACAATTCTGGGAAGCAGATGCTATTTTTCTCCCCATTTTACAGAGGGAGAAACTGAGGGAAACAGAACTTAAGTGAGGGTCACATAGTAAGAGCCTGAGGTAGGATCTGAGCTCACATCTTTGTGACACCATGTCCAACAAAATTAATGATAATAACAATATATAATAGTAATATTAGAGAAAGGGAAGGGAACAAACATTTACTGAATGCCTACTATGTGCCGGGCACTGTGCTAAGCACCTTATAAATATTATTTCATTGGAGCCTCCCGATAACAACAATAACTAGTATTTATATAGTGCTTTAAGGTTTGCAAACTACTTTACAAATATTATTTCATTTTACCCTCATAACAACCCTGGGAGATAGGTGCTATTTTTATACCCATTTTGCAGAAGAAGAGGCAGATAGAAGTTAAGTGACTTGTCCAGGGTCATAGAGCTATGAAGTATATAAAACTGGATTTGAACCTAGATTTTCCTGACTCTAAGTCCAGCGCTTTCTCCTCTCCTTTCCCTACCCCTTGTTCAGCCCATGCTAAACTCTGAGTTTTTTTAATGGGATCTGTGATTTCCTTGATATGATGAGGCCTGCTCCAGCAGTGGGGATCTAAATGTTATTGCCTGTTGTTCATTCATTTCAGTCATGTCTGACTCTTTATGACCTTATTTTGGGGTTTTCTTTTTTTTTTTTAAGCAATTGGGGTTAAGTAACTTGCTCAAGGTTACACGGCTAGTCATTATTTATGTGTGGGTGCTCATTTTCTGAGGCCGGATTTGATCTCGGGTCATCCCAACTCCGAGGCCGGGGCTCTTACTCACTGCGCCACCTAGCCGCCCCTTTTTTAGGGCTATTGGGGTTAAGTAACTTGCCCAAGGTCACACGGCTACGTTTTTGTTTGTGTGGGTTAAGTGTCTGAGGCCGGATCCGAACTCAGGCCCAGGGCCGGCGCTCTACTCACTGTGCCACCTAGCCGCCCCATTTTGGGGTTTTCTTGGCAAAGATACTAGAGTGGTTGCCATTTCCTTCTCCAGATCATTTTACAGATGAAGAAACTGAGGCAAACTGGGTTAAGAGACTCACCCAGGGTCACACTAACAGAAGGAAATAAGAATGATATTAAAATTAGGGCTGCAGGATAAACAGGTTTCCCCAACAGTTCACAAAGGCTTGAGAATGGGGAACTTTGCCTATGATCTTTGTTAGGGCTATCTTTTTAGGACTTGGGGCAAATTGCTTCCAGGGTAGATAAGAAATGAACCTCTGTCTCTGTATCAGTAAAATTAGGTTAATCATATTTGCCACTGTCATCAACTTGTCTCCCAGGGAGGTGGAAAAAAATAAGATCACATCTCTGGACACCTCGGAATTCTTTGAAAGGGTCCACATATGCACCAAGGATAATTGCTATGAGGGGAGGGAAAGAGAGAGTGGGCCTTGTGCTTGCCCCAGCAGGATGTGAAAATTCAGCTGTGTGCTTTTTATAGTTTCAATCATCCCTGGTAATGAAGATTCTGCAATTAGCTCTCAGCTGGCAGTTTTGCTGGGGATGTGTGAGGCAGAATAGAATCCCAGGTCTGCAGGAGGGCATGTCTATTTGTCAGGACAATTTGAAGGCCAATGGGAAACCAGTAATGTTGTGGAAGAGCAAGTGCTATTTTTATAGCATTTTCTTACCATAATCACTCCTTAAGTAAAATCCATTTGGGCACTAAAATTTTAACATTTTCTTTAAACTACACTTGGCTCTCAATTATCTGCTCTAATGGAGGGGAGTATTAACAAAGACGATTGCAAGAACTAGATGGAGTGAGATCCCATTATTTTAGGCTACTGCTTATTTGGAATTTATTATAATTTGACCTGGGCTGATCTGGTGTTTACCTTCACATTGTCCATTAAGAATTTGCTAAGCGAAATAAGGAGGCTACCGAAATTATAAGAGGATGTTTAACCTATTTAAGAGGACAAACTATTTTGAAACACTTGAGTAGCATCCGAACACTTGCAACCAAGGTGCTAATTGCAAAAGGAGTTTTCTCTATGCATAATAAATTTGGGAAAACCTTTATTTGGCATCACTCTGCTAGAAGTTAGAGTTAATGTAAGTGCTTGAAAGCAACAAAAACCATGTAAACTTCAAATATCTCACCATATAAATGAGTTAATGTAATGTGGAACTTTAATTGAATGGCATTCACTAAGTCAAATAGATCCAAGGAACTCTACAGATATTCTTGAGATACTCAGATTTCAGCAAAACATTTACCATAGCCTCTCAGAACATCTTTATGGACAAGACATAGAGATTTGACTTAGATGACTAAAAAAGTTAGGTGACCTTGGAACTTGTCAGAGGAGTGACTGGACCTAAAGAGTAATCAATAAGGCATTGATGTCAATGGGGAAAGGGTAAGGAATGGGGGAAAAGTCTCTGGTATAGTACCTAATGGATCTCACCTTGGACTTAGAATTTTCTGAAATCATATTTTATTTTTTTCAATTAGCAAATATCTGCCTTCCCCTCCCCCACTTAAGAACTAAAGAAAAATAAATGTCATTACAAATATGTATACACAATCCACATTGGCCATGTCCAAAAAAAGGCTCATTGTGCACTCTGGGTCCTTTACTTCTCTATCAGGAGTTAGTCAGCAAGTTACATCACTAGTCCTCTGGAATTCCTAATTCTTCATATTTTCCCCCATCTTTTGAAGCTATTATTAACCATTCGTGCTTTTGGAACAAACAACATGATGTAGCAGTTTCACACTACTAATTGAGAATATTTGGTTGCTTTCTCTAGCTATATTTTCCTTTTATTTTTAAATCCTAAGAAAAGATCTTTTTAAAAAATTTATTTTTAATTCCAAATATTCTCTCTTCTCCCTCATCTTCCTTTATCCATTGAGAAGGCAAAAACAAACAAACAAACCCCAAATCATTACAAATATGTATAGTCATGCAAAATAAACTTCTGCATTAGCCATATTTTTAAAAAATAAAAAACAAGAAAGAAATAGAAGAAAATATGCTTCAATTTGTACTCTGAGCCCATCAGTTCTCCGACTGGAGGTAGATAGCATGTTTTATCATGAGTCCTTCAGAGTTGTAGTTGGTCATTGTGTTGATTAGTCGCTAAGTCTTTCAAAGTTGATTATCTTTACAATACTGCTATTACTCTATAAATTCTTCTCCTGGACTTTCTTATTTCACTTTGTTCACTCTTTGTTCACACTTATGTTCACTCAGTTCATACAAGTCTTCCCAGGTTTTTTCTGAAACTATTCCCTTCATTATTTGTTACAGAACAATAGTTTTCTATCACATTCATATATCATATATTTTCATGCTAAGACATTCTCCAGTTGATGGGCATCCCTTCAGTTTCCAATTCTTTGCTATTGCAAGAGGAATTAATATAATTTTAAAAAATCTCTTTAGGACATATATCTAGTAGTGGTATTGCAGGGTCAAAGATATGCAGTTAAATAGCTTTTTGGTATAGTTACAAATTGCTTTCCAGAATGATTGAACTAATTCAGTTTCACCAAAAGTGTATTGGTATACCTATTTTCTCATATCCCCTCCAGCATTTATCATTTTCCTTTTTTTGTCATTTTAGCCAATTTGATAGGTGTGCAATTGGACATCACAGTTGTTTTCATTTGCATTTCTCTAGTTATTAATGACTTAAAACATTTTTTCATGTAGCTATTGATTGCTTTGATTTTCCCTTTGCAAACTGTCTATACATATCCTTTGATCATTTATCAACTGAGTTCCTAATTCTTTCAAAGTTGTTTGCCTTTACCATATTGTTGTCATTATATAAATTATTCCCCTAGTTCTGTTTACTTCACTCAGCATCAGATCATACAAGTCTTTCCAGGTTTCTCTGAAACCATTCCTCCCATCATTTATTACAACATAATATTATTCTGTCACACATATACCATAACTTGTTCAGCCAGTCCCCAACTTAGGGGTACCCTCTCAGATTTCCCTTCTTTGGCATCTTAGAAAGAGCTTCAAATGTTTTTGTACATCCTTAGGACTAATCTTTCCCTTAATCTACCCTCCCTCTAATTACCTCTAACCTCTTCTCCCCTTTCTTTCTTGTTTCCATTTTGAATGAAATTATTTCTGTCCTTTAACCAGTTCAAATGAGGGTGAGTTTGAAGTGTCAGCTGTTCCCCCACCCCTCTTCCTTGTTTGTCTAAATGCCTACTTGTATACTCTACTAATGTAAGATAATTTCCCCTACCCTTCCACTTCTCTCTTCTCCCCTAGACAAAGGATTAACGATGACATTTTCTGAATTTCTCAGTCAGGATTCAGTCTCATGCATTTTCTTTTTTTTTTTTTTCATAAAAAGAAATTTACTCATCCATAGAAGGAGAAACATATTCAATGAGGATATTTATTAAGGATACCCCAAGTTAATTCATTTGAGTGAAAACCCTTTGTCTTTGAGTTATCCAGTGTGTTCTACTAGCCAAGCATCTCAGAGGCCTTTGTGCCTATTTCATGCTTGAGTGAATAGTAAGTGATTAATATTTGCCTCAGAGTTTAGTCCCCTGAGTTAATCAAATCTTTTTTTTTGCTTGTCAGGTCTGAGGTCCCTTTTATCTATCTGTCTATCTATCTATCTATCTATCTATCTATCTATCTATCTATCTATCTAATCTCTCTCTGTCTCTCTCTGTCTCTCTCTGTCTCTCTCTGTCTCTCTGTCTCTCTCTCTCTCTCTCTCTCTCTCTCTCTCTCTCTCTCTCATTTTCAACATTCACTTCTATAAGATTTTGAGTTCTGAATTTTCTCCCCTTCCTTCCCCTTACCTGTCCCCAAGATGACATGCGATCTGATATAGGCTCTAAATATATATATATATATGTATATATATACACATATTTTCACATTAGTCATATTGTAAAGAAGAATTAGAACCAATGGGAGAATCCACAAGAAGAAACAACAACAAAAAGAGAGTAAATAATATGTTTCAATCTGCATTCATACTCCATAGTTCTTTCTCTGGATGTGAATAGGATTTTTCATCATGAGTCCTTTGGAGTTGTCTTAGATTCTTGCATTGCTGAGAAGAGCTAAGTCTTATCAAAGTTGGTCATTGCACAATATTGCTGTTACTGTGTACAATGTTCTCCTGGTTCTGCTTATTTCACTCAGCATCAGTTCATGTAAATCATTCCAGGTTTTTCTGAAGTCTGCTTGTTCCTCATTTCTTACAGAGCAATAATATTCCATTATATTCATATCCCAAAACTTGTTCAGCCATTCCCCAATTGATGGGCATCCCCTCAACTTCCAATTCTTGGCCACCACAGAAAGAGCTGCTATAAATATTTTTGTATATGTGGGTCCTTTTCCCATTTTTATGATCTCTTTGGGCTATAGCTCTAGAAGTGGTATTGCTGGGTCAAAGTTTTATAGCTTTTTGGGCATAGTTCCAAATTGCTCTCCAGAATGGTCGGATCAACTCACAACTCCACCAACAACGGGTTAATGTTCCAATTTTCCCACATCTTCTCCAGCATTTATCATTTTCCTGTTTTGTCATGTTAGCCAGTCTGATAGGTATGATATGGTATCTCAGAGTTGTTTTGATTTGCATTTCTCCAAAGTTTGATGCATTTTCTAGGATCGTTGAAGGAATTTTTGTCAAAGGGAGCTCAGGTATGATGCTTTGTACTACTGTGCTATCTTATGTGACCTGTGATTTTTAACATTTCTGTCAGTGATTTGAATGAAAGTATGGATAGGGTACTTAACACTTCAGAAGACACAAAGAATGAAGGCATTGCTAACTCATTGGATGACAAAGATCCAAAATGTTCTTGAGGGGTTAGAATAATGAACTGAATGCAACAGGGTAAAATTTAATAGGGATAAGTGTAAATTCACACCCTCAGTTTCAAAAAATCAATATCACAAAGTATCAGATAGGGGAGGCACAAATAAACTTGAAAATCATTTGGGGGCTTTTGTAGACTGCAAGCTCAATATAAGTAATGGCATGATAGTATGACATGGTGACCAAAAAAGCTAATGGGATTTTAGTATACATTAAAATCCAAAATAAGAGCAAAACATAGTGTTCAGGACTAAGGAGACAGTATCCTTCCTATATACTATCCTAGTGAGACCATGTCTTAATAATGCTAGGTTTGGGACTAGCATCTGTTATGGGCTTCATGTTTTAAGGAAGATCTTTTTAAGTTGGAATAAAGGGGCTAGAGGCGTTTAGCCTGGAGAACAGAAGGTTAATTTGGAAGGCACTTCATAATTGTTTTCAAGTATTTGAAGGGCTATCATATAGAAGAGAGATTAAACTCATTCTGCTTGCTCCCAGAGGAAATAATTAGAAGCAAAAGTTGGAGAAAAACAAAATGTAGCCTTGATATAAGAAAAACTTCCTAACAATTGGACATAAAAAAAAGGAATCAGTTTCCCCTGAAGTTATGGGTTTTCCCCTTCTCTCTCTAGATGTGGGGTTTTTTTGGTACCATGGGCCATTTTGGTAGTCTAGTAAGTCTGCAAACCCTTTCTCAGAATAAATTTTTAAATGCAGAAAAGACACAGGATTACAAAGGAAGTCAAAAGGTAGTAAAAATAAAAATGTATTTTTTTTTCTCATTCAAGGTAACCCTCCACCCCAAATAAGACTCATAGGCACCTTGCAGGTCCAGGGTTCCCAGGTTAAGAAATCCTGCCCTAGATACTCTTTGATTAGCATATAATGAATTTAGGCCCAAATAAAAAGCCATGTGAAACACTGGCCCACTTTGCCACATTCTTTCTTTTATGATATATATCTGCCAGCAAGGAAAATGCAACAGGTTTACTCAGTAGAGAAGAACATTATCTCTAAGCATTCCATGAGCACAGATATGGTGTAGGTTACTATGCTAAGAATCAAGAAACTTAGAGGAAAATGCAGCAGGTATACCCAGTAGAGAAGAACATTATCTCTAAGCATTCTGTGAGCAGATAAGGTGTAGGTTACTATGCTAAGAATCAAGGAACTTAGAGAGATTGCTTTGGTTATATTCCTGCTTGCTTCTTATACTGGAGACAGACAAAGAGAGAGATAGGGCAGTTATTAAGCCTTTAATATGTGCCAGGCACCATGCTAAGCACTGGGAATACAGATACAAGTGAAAAAAGACAGTCTCTAACCTCAAAGAGCTGATATCCTGATGGAGGAGGAAAACATAAAAAAGGGAGCTGAAAAGGGATTGGGGGAGAGGTTCCCCTGTGGGGTAAGGCTGCTGGGGAGGAGGTAGGTAAGTAGTCCAGAGAGTGAGTAGGGGGGCTGGTAGGGAGGTGAGCATGGATAGTATGGGCCTCTCTTGAAATAATGGTCTGGACCAGGGACTCACCAATCAGAGGAGATGGATGCAGAGGCAGAGGCATCTCCAGGTTAAGAAGGCTGCTGGGGATGAGTTGAAAAAGTCAGGATGTTCCGAAATGAAACCAGGGGTGAAGCAGGTGAGACAGGTAGATAAGCATGGGCCATGAGGAAGACATACAGCCAGTACTTGGTTATCTATATATAAACAGCCTGTGGCAAACCTTCAAGACTAGGATCTCTTCTCCTGGACACCCTCACCTCTCTAAGCTTTCATGACACTGATCTCTCCTGGTTCTTCCCCTATTTGTCTGACTGACCTTTCTTTGTCTTCTTTCCTGGATCACCTTCCTTTAGGCCATACCCATTGACTACATAGAAGTTCCCAAAGTGTTCAATATAGCCCTCTGGGGAATGCTGGAATGATCCATAGTATAGTAGCCTCAGGTGCAATTGGGAGGCATTGAATAAAAAATAAGGGGGCAGTAGAAGCATAAGGAAAGAAGAAGAAATTTGCAAAATTTTGAAAACCTATTCATACATGGTCTATTGGTTGTGTAACGAGTTAAAGTTGTACTAATTACATTATTTTCCAAATAAACACACAAAATGCAAGTTATGACTGATCAGTGGTTAAGTCCACCAACAGGTCTTAACAAGCAAGTGTTGGCAGGCAAGTATGTCACACATCGTCAGGAAGTCCAGCATGCATTGGCAGGAATATGTGCTTGTAATGACTTGTTTACAATATGATACTATATAGTTATGTCATGCAATATTGCATCATCAAAACTTCAATGCAGGAAAAAACCCTACAAATTTATAATAAATTATTAAATATAAGATGCATCATTAAAAATTATATCTTTTTGAAATGGTACAAATTTTTAAAAAACATTAAAGGGTTAAAGAAAGTAGATTTCCAGGGGGGTGCTGAGTAAATTTATTTTTTGCAAAGTTGCGATAGGCCCGATAAATTTGGGAACCTCTAGACTATAGGTATCTCCCAAAGGCCTCTTCTTCCTCTATTCTGTCTTGCTTGGTCTTATCATCAGATCCCATTTTTTCAATTATCATTTCTATGGAGATGATGCTTATATTTAGCTAGCCTATCTCTTATCTCTAGTTTTCAATCATCTCAAATTAGACATCTCAAATTGAATGACCCATAAGTTTCTCAAACTGAATTTGCCCAAATAGAAGTCATTATCTTCCTTATCTCCACCCTCCCCTCTTCTAAACTTCCCCACTACTGTTGAGTAAGTCTTCTAGTCACCTATTCCCACACACAATTGGCCTTGACCTCTCCCTTTCACTCACCTATATGTCCAATCAGTTTCCAAGTCTTGTCATTTCTACCTTCAGAACATTTATACATCTCACACAGCCTCCCCTCTGAAATAGGTCCTCATCTTGAATTTGGTCACCATGGTTTGGTATCCCTGCCTCAAATCTCTACCTACTCAAGCACATCCCCAACTCAGCTGCCAAAGTCTCCTGTTAAAGGGCAGGTGTGATCATGTTACCTTCCAATCAACAAACTTGAGTTTTCCCGAGGTCTCTGTTCTCTCCATGATCATGTGACCCATTTCAGAGATGTTTTGTTTGCTCTAGGCTACATTATGGTCAAGTCAATCAACAAGTATTTATTACTTGTGGCTACTACATGCCAGGCTTTCTGCAAAGCAAAAACTAGTTCCTGCCATCAAGAAACTCACATTCTCTTGGGGAAACAACACACAAACTATGTATGTATAAAGTCTATTTGGTGTAAATGGGAGGTACTCTCAGAGAGAAGTCATTGAGGGGTAGAAGAAGAATGGGAACAGAAAGAATGCTAATGTCTCTGGATCACAAAGTGTTGGAGGAAAATAAAATGGGTGAAGACTGGAAAGGTTGTAAAGGGTTTTACATTTCTCTACTGGTGGGTCATCAGTCAGGGGCCTGAGGGTTTGGTCAATGAATAATGTCTGATTTCTAAATTGATAATTGGAGGAGAGAGCTGAGCTTCTAACTTTTTCTCCTGGGAGGCACCCAATGAAATGATAGAAAGGCACTTTGCATAATCATAATTCTCCCTAATGTGAGTTCTTGTGCCTCAGAAGAGGAGTAAACTGCTCACAGACACCAATTTGATCACACAGAAGTCACGTCTGTAATGAAGCTAAGACACATCAGCTTTTAAATCATTGAAAGGTGACTTTAGCCTGCCCAGAGCCAGTAGTATATGGCATAATATACTGGTCCCTGGACTAGTATGACACTATTCTTCTAGACAGCTGAGGAATACAGGAAACAGGCTGTCACTAGGGAAGTGGTCTTCCTCTGGGGGTGTCATGTTAATGTTTTAGAACTACTATAGAGATGGTATTATCTCTACATCAGAAATGGGATTAAATAGTCTAGAGTGACTGGTGCTGCATAATTGGGGACAAAATGGGAAGAGAGGGGGTTATTTGGGCATAGGACAAGTAGGGATTAAATTAGAAGCACCTTCCTTTCTGAGTCATGGATGAAAGCTCTGCCTGGGCAGATGATACCATTGCCATTGCTTCAGGGCTCCCAGACCAGATGCTGAAAACAGCAGGATCCCAGAACTGCTATGGGGAAATCAGGTTCAGGGGAAATAAAGGATGTTTCTTTTTAGAGCTAATTTCCCTAAAGGCCAATGACGATGACAAAATGAAGAAGCATTTATTACCAGCTTTACTTAATTACTAGCATAGTATCTGACACATAGTATGCACTTAGGAAATGTTCATTTGGAGTAGAATTGGTCTGAGATGGCAAATTACATCAAAAGTTCCTTTTTAGGCTCCATTATTTCTCAGTTATAAAATGAAAGTGTTGAACTATGATTTAAAAGGACATTTATGGACCAATCGCTGTAACTGGGCATTGGAGATATGAAGGCAGAAGTGAAATGGTCTTTGTCTCCAAGAAGTTTATATTCTATTAAGGGACTATAAAAGAAACATAGATAAATACAATATAGACAGTAAATACAAAGTGGATAGGGTCACATGGATGGAGCTTCATTTGATACTATGCTTGAAGTGATGTTGAAAAGATAAATTCAGGGACAACCACAGCACCTCCCACAGGCTCATCAAACTTTGCTCTAGCTTCAAAAGTAGTAGAATGGGTATGCTTGGGAATATATTAAAAATTACTCCAAATATAAAAGTCTCTCTTTCTCTCTCTCATTAGTAGGCTAAAATCCTCACTTTTCTCCCATGGACTGGCTTTCCTGCTGAATGACAAATCCTCAGACGCATAGCATTAGACAACTCAATGTTAATAGTCATGTAATTTGTTAGCAATATCAAACAACATATAATGTCTAACAGATGGACATTAAAAACTTTCATGGCAGGCAGTAATAATGTGGCAGAGTTGTGTAGTTCTTTGGGCATAGTTCCAAATTGTTCTCCAGAATGACTGAACTGGTTCACAGCTCCACCAACAGTGCATTAGTGTTTCAATTTTTCCAAATCCCCTCCAGCATTTGCCATTTTCCTTCTCTGTCATCATAGCCAATCTGTTAGGCATGAGGGGCTACCTCAGAGTCATTTTAATTTTTATTTCTTTTACTATTAGTGATTTATGACTATTAATAGCTTTTATTTCTTCTTCTGAAAACTGCCTATTCATATCCTTTGACCATTTATCAATTGGGAAATGGCTCTTACTTTATAAATTTGGCTCAGTTCCCTATAGATTTGAGAAATGAGATCTTTATCAGAGAATTATTCATTCATTTTGGCAGCCTTAGCTCCTCCTCCACACCTCATTTATTAATGTTTGTCATCCTCCAACTGGCTTCCCGTAGTACTTTTCCTGGCTTTCCATTTTTGGACTCCCTTTAGTTCTGTCAATGCCCAGAAAATCCACTTTATATTTTCTGCCCTGGCATTCCCTAATTGCGAGAAAATGATATAATATTGTAGACAGCAAATGAAACTGCCCCAGATTGCTTCCTTTCATTCCCATGCCAACACTCCACTCCGGGTTCTCATTTCCTCTCACCTTGACAGTTTCAGTGCTTTCCTAAGCAGCCTCTCTGTCTCCAGTCTTGTTCCTCCCCCAAACCATTTTATTCATCAGATTAATTCTCCTAATGTACACCTCTGACCCTGTCATTCTTTAAACCTTTCAGTGACTTTGTAATGCTCATGGGACAAAGTCCAAATTCCTAACATGATTTCAATAGGCAGCTGTTTGGTCTTTCCCTCATTTTTTCCCCATCCTCTACTCTGTTATCAAAGTGATCTTCCTAAAACCCAGGTCTGATCATGTCACTCCTCCCTCCAAATCAACAAACTCCAATAATGCCAGGTCACCTTTAGGATCAAATATAAACTCCTGTTTGGCATTTAAAGTCCTTTATAATCTATCCCTCCTGTTGCTCCAGTCTTCTTATACCTTACACCTCTCCACATACTCTTCAATCCAGGGACACTGGCTTCCTTGCCATTGCTTCAACATGACACTTCATCTCCTTGACTCCAGGCATTTTCTTTTCTTTGTTTTTTTTTTTGGCAGAGGATACATTTATTTTAATAGACAGCCAAAATATTAAAAGATGGTAAAGATGAACAGAAAGAATATTTGTTCTTCATTAAGTTATTGCCATCAAAGAATTGCTAAAATACAGTTTTCTTTAATTTTTCACAATGATCTCAGTTATTTTCTATTGTCTTCTAGGACATAAAGGTAAATGGTTCTTGTTTTTGTTTTTGTTTTGTTTTTTTACTTTTTGGAGGGGAGAGGGCAGGGCAATTGGGGTTAAATGACTTGCCCAAGGTCACAAACTAGTTAAGTGTTGTGTCTGAGGCTGGATTTGAACTCAGGTCAATCTGACTCCAGGGCCGGTGCTCTTGGTAAATGTTTTCTTCACCTATTAAAGATCCCAATTAGATATATATGAAGCTGTCACAACTCCAGGCATTTTCAATGGCCTTTTTTCATGCCTCTGATACTCTCCCTCCTCAACTATGCCTCCCAGCTTCTCTGACTTTCCTCAAGTCCCAACTAAATTCCCACCTTTATAGGAAAGCTTTCCCAATCCCTTTTAATTTGAGTGCCTTACTTCCATTGATCATTTCCAATTTGTCTTTTATATATCTTGTTAGTACATAATTATTTGCATGTTGTCTCTCCCACTACATTTTTTTTCTTTTAAAGCAATTGGGGTTAAGTAACTTGCTCAAGGTTACACGGCTAGTCTTTTTCCCACTATATTTTGTGCTCACTGAAGGCAGGGACTCTCTTTGGCCTTTTTTTTTTTTTTTGAGGGGGGAAGGCAGGACAATTGGGGTTAAGTGACTTGCCCAAGGTCACACAGCTAGTAAGGCTGGATTTGAACTCAGGTCCTCCTAACTCCAGTCACTGCACCACCTAGCTGCCCCTTTTTGGCCTTTTCTGGTATCTCTGGTGCTTAGCAGGCTATGGCACATAGAATGTTTGTTGATTGACTGCCCAACAATTTACCTCTCCAGTCTTATCTCATGCCCTTCTGCTTTGCCTTTTCTATGCTCCAACCAGACAAGACCAATCATGATTCTAGGAGCACTTTCTAACCTCTGTGGTTTTGTTTAAGCTGTTCATCTATGTTTAGACAACATAAATCTTCCTTCTTGTCTCATCTTTACTTTATTGAAATCTTACTCATTCTTTCAGACCTGCTCAAATGTCACTTACTCTAGAAGTTTTCTGGATTTTCACAATTGGAAGTGACATCTTTCTTTTTACTTTTCAAAAGTAACAATGATATTCTCCCCCTCCCCCCATTACACATAGGAACAATTTTTAACATTTTTTAAGGTTTGAGTTAAAAATTCTATCCCTCTCTCTCTCTTCCTCTCCTCCTTGAGACAGCAAGTAATTTGATACAGGTCATACATATGCAATCATGTAAAACATTTCCACATTAGTTATTTTGTGTAAGAAGATTGGAAGGAAGGAAGGAAAGAAGGAAGGAAGAGAAAAACAGTATGCTTCAGTCTGTATTCAGGCAACATCAGTTCTTTCTCTGTAGGTGGAGAGTATGCTTCATCATTAGTCCTTTGGGATTGTCTTGTATCATTGAATTGCTAAGAATAGCTAAGTCTTTCACAATTCTTCACCATACAATATTGCTGTTACTGTGTACAACATTCTCCTGGTTCTGCTCACTTCACTTTCTATCAGTTTGTGTAACTCTTTCCAGGTTTTTTGAAATCATCCTGCTTGTCATTTCTTATGGCACAATAATATTCCATTACATTCATATATCACAACTAATTCAGCCATTCCCCAATTGATGGGCATCCCCTCAATTTCTAATTCTCAGCCCCCACAAAAAGAGTTGCTATAAATATTTTTGTACAAATAAATTCTTTTTCCTTTTTAAAAAAATCTCTTTGTGATACAGACCTAGAAGTGGTATTACTGAATCAAAGGGTATGCACAGTTTTATAGCCCCTTGGGCATAGTTCCAAATTTTTCTCCTGAATGGGTAGATCAGTTCAAAACTCCACCAACAATGCATTAGTGTCCCAGTTTTCCCACATCCCCTCCAACACTTATAATTTTCCTTTATTGTCATATTAGCCAATCTAATAGGTGTGAGGTATACCTCAGGGTTGTTTTAATTTTCATTTCTCTAATCGATAGTACTTTGGAGCATTTTTTTTAATATGACTAAAGATAGCTTTGATTTCTTTGTCTTAAAATTGCCCTCACTTGTTCTGGCAAAAATCATTATTGTTGTTGAGTCATGTCCAACTCTTCATTTTTGGGCTTTCTTGGTAAAGATAGAAGCCCCTGAAAATCATGGGGATGCTTAATTTCTCTCTCTTGGCTTGCTTAATTCTTCCTAGTGATAACTAGAAGTTTCTGGAATTATCGACTTATGATCTTAAGTTCATAGATTTAAAACTGGAAGGTACCTTGGAGTTTTTCTAATTCAACCCCCTCATTTTATAGATGAAGCCCAGAGAGATTAAAAAACTTGCTCAACCAACATCACATGTACAGCTACACATGTAGCCAAGATGGGCTACAGAACCAAGTGGCCCAAGGTCCCAATCTTTTTGTTACACTATGCCCAATGGACTATTCAAAGTCCCTGGCCCACCTCTCCTATCATTATTTCCAACTATTTTATATGAATTTTCTCTACAGTCAAACCATATATTTGTCCTCTGAATACACCTTGTGCTTTCCTGCCACTGCTCACAATGTTAACAGACTCAGGCAAGGAATTGTACTTAATAGGAAAATATTTAATTAGGAAAGAAATAAATAGTAAGGCAATGAAAACAATACAAGTGCATATTCCCAAATTAGTAGTGTCTTTCCACTTCCCCAAGAGCATTTTGGGAAATGAACCCTTTCAGAAGGCTCATTAGACTGGCATAGGGCAAATGCCTCCTGCAGCTGACGTAGAAGGTAGGCAGGTAGGCTTTGCTTCCTGGTCCTGGGTATATACAGTCTGCCATTCACAATTGCCCAGATATTCCCAGGCTCTAATGCAGGTCATTTGGTTTACCTCAGGTATTACTTGTTCCTCTCAGTCTTCATGCTCCTAGCCTGGCTTATTTCTTTTTCCTCACGGTCATAAATCCCAACAAGAGACATCCATTAAAACTCCATCTTCTTGTTGGTAAAAATCTCTTCTTATAGATATTTTTGTTCCCTGCCCTCCTCCCCCACCTCTCCAAAAATGTCGAGGATAGGGCTGGGTGAGCTGCACCCAAGTCAGTTCCATCCTGAAGAGGAGCTATCAGTAACTCTATCATCTACGACTAATTGTGGCTTTAATGTGAGGTGCTATCTATTCTTGGGTCTATTGTGTTGACTCCTTTCAGTGACCAGAGGCAGGTAACCCATCTCCTGTTCCAAGGCTTGAGCTCTCCTTTGGACCACCCTCTGAGTGTCTTTTTCCCACATGAGCCATGCTTCCAGCTCTCCCCTCATTTGTAGAGAGTAAAAGACTGCACAGCTAGAGTCAATGAATGACTTTTCCAGGTTGTTTTTAGTCTCGCCAATTTTACCATCTTCTTTGATCACATAAGTGTTCCCCAAGGATATGATCACTCAGAAGTCTATCATAGATCGTAGGGTTTAGGGTTAAAAGAGGCCTTAGAGGTCTAGTCTAACCCCCTCATTTGACAGATGAGGAAACTGGACCCATCATGATAATTTTACAATACCGAAATTACTTTATTAAACATATTTACAATGTGAGACACGATTTTCACTACAGTAAGAGGAAGATACTTCTTTTGCTTACCATGTCTGGGAGGAGAGAGGAGAGGGAAAGAGAGAAGGAGAGAATTTGGAACTCAAAACTTTTTTTTAAGTTAAAAAAGTATTTTAATGTAATTGGGGGAAAGTAAAATGTATTAAATAAGAAAAAAGTTTAAAAAATAAAAAGGTAAACTCAAAAAAAAGAAGATAATGGGGGTAGTGAGGACAACAGAAAAGATACAATCCCAAGGTGATAACCTTATGAGAGGGAGCTGAAGGACCTTGGCTAATAACAGTAAAGTCAGGGAGCAATTAGCCAGTTAGGCTGCTGTGCTATCAGTCATGCCAACATTTGGGCAACAGCATTAAAATCATTTGGGGCCTTAATGGAAGCGCCAAGAACCATTTCCCCCATTTTTCATTTGCTTTTTTATTATGAGCAGTCTCTCACATGTGTGCAAACTATGTCTTCCAAAAATGTTTTTTCAGTGGAGTTACTGATGCATGATCAGACCTATCTGGGATTGGCAGACTCTGTTGCATCATGGGTACATTTTAATCTTCGGAAATGGCTGGCTCTGATATCTGTTCTTTCACCTAAGCCTACTTTTATCTGTTAACTGTAGAATTTGGAAATGCTGGTTCTTTGTGGCAGATTTCTGTTTTAGTCAAGTTGGACCAGAGTCCAGGACTTTCCCAGGTTAGTGTCTATGTTGTATGTCTTCATTTGGTTTTCACAGAATCAGAACCACAAAATCACAGAATTTCCAAGTTGGAAAGTTCTTAAGCAGCCACAGAGACCAAGACAAATCCAATAAAGAATTCCCAGTACAACACAACAAATACTCATCCAGCCATCGCCTGAAGAGCTCCAGTGAAGGGTGACTTACTCCCTCCTGTGGCAGACCATTCTACTACTTCTGGATAGCTCTAATTGTTAGGAAAAATTTCCATATATCAAGCCCTTAGTTTTAGTTTTTCCATATATCAAGTGATTTAAATAGCCTCTTTGCAACTTCAGTCTGTTACCTTTTGCTCTCCCCTCTGAGGCTAAATGGAACAAATCTTATCACTCTTCCAAGTTTGCCTCCCTTCCCTCCACCTCTTCCCCCATAGTATTTTATTTCTCCAAGTTTACCTTTCAAGGATTTGAATATTGCTTTCATTTCTTTCCTGGTCTTATCTTCTCCAAGGTAAACATCCTTAATTCCTTCAACTAATCCTCTTGGCATGGGCCCGTAGCCCTTTTCCATTACAGTGGCCTTGCTCTTCAGCTTATTCGATGTCCTTTCTAAAATGTAATATTCAGAACTGAATAAATACTCCAGGTATGGTCTAAAGATCATGTGAGAAGCAGATGAGAGCCTATAGTGACTCCCGATTGCCTCTAGGATCAAATATAAAATCCCATGTTTAGTTCTTAAAGCCCTATACAACCCAGACCCTTTTTACTTTTCCAGTTTTCTTAAACCTTACTCCCCTCCATGTACTCTATGATCCAATGGCACTGGCTTCCTCGCTGTTCCTCTAACATGACACTTCTCCCAACTCAGTGCATTCTCATTGGCTTTTCCACTTTCACTTTCTGTGTTCCCTGGCTTCCTTCAGGTCTCAGCTAAAATCATACCTTTGGGGTGGCTAGGTGGTGCAGTGAATAGAACACCAGCCCTGGAATGAAGAGGACCTGAGTTCAAATTCGACCTCAGACACTTAACACAAAACCTAGCAGTGTGACCTTGGGCAAGTCACTTAACCCCAATTGCCCTCCAAAAAGCAAATGATAAATGATAAAACATAATAAATGAATACTTATTGACTTGACATAGTTATTACCACTTTCTTTTTTTGTTTTGTTTGTTTTTAGAAGGCAATGGGGTTAAGTGACCTGCTCAGTAAGTGTCTGAGGTGGGTTTTGAACTAAGGAAGCTGAGTCTTCCTGACTTCAGGCCCCACATTCTATCCACTGTGCTATGTGAACTCAGATATAAGACTTTACATAGATCCCTATTAAATTTCATCTTTTGAGAATTATACCAATTTTTTAGCCTGTGAAAACCTTTTTGAATACTGACTCTGTCATCTATAATGTTATTTGTCATTTGTATCAACTGCGAATTGGATAAGGATGCCACTGATGAAACATTTTAACAGCATAGGTCCCTGAGGCACTCCCATGGGAACTACCTTCCAAGTTGCCAAGGAGATGTTAACAATTAACAATGAATCTGACCATCTGAACAGTTTTTAATGTAATTAGTTGTACTGTTATCTAGCCCAGATCTCTTCATCTTTTCCACAAGGATATTAATGAGCTATTTCAATAAAGCTTCAACGAAATCTAGGACCCATAACTATAGAATAGTATAATGGAAAAGGTTCTGGATTTGCAGTCAGAGGATCTGGGTTTGAATCCTGGTTCTGCCATTGACTACCTATGTGAATGTGGACCAGCCATGAGGAATTAGACTAGATGACTTCTGAAGTCCCTTCCAGCTCAACCCATGACCCCATAACCCTATGGTCTACCAGGCTAGTTACCCTGACAGAAGGACAATAAAACTCATCTGGTATGATCTGTTCTCAATGGAGCTGGGTTGGCTTTTGTAATCATAACTTCCTTTTTGAGATGTTTGCTTATCTTCTGAATAGTATGTTCTAGAATCTTCCCAGGAACCAAAGTCACATCTCCTGACCTCAAGTTTATAGATGCCATACTTTCCTTCTTTTTGAACATGGGGACAGCTCCCTTTCTCCAGTCCTGTGGTATCTCTCCTGTTCTCCACCATTGTTCAAAGATCCAAGCTGGAGTCAGCAATCACATCCTCCAGGTTCTTTCAGCGCCCTGGGAGGTAATTCCTCTAGGCCAGTTGATTAGAATCCATTCAAGAAAGTCAGGTGCCTTTTACTATACTACTGAGAATTATGCAATTCAAATGGATTAGTGTTGGATGACTATTTTCTCAGCGTTCTTGGTATTGCTTGTGTGAGGATCCTATCTTTTGAGCTTCCAGCTAGAGAATCTAGCTGAAACAGTATCATCTCCATGTCTCAGCACAATCACCTTGAAGATAGGGATTATCTCACTTCTGGATTTATAATGGCATTATTTTGCACAGATCCTGGCATATAGTAGGTACTTAATAAATGCTTGTTGAATGATAGATTAGTTTATAGTAATTGCCTTGGAAGACTGTAAAGTTACTTTAAAATTAGATGTAGTGGTCCTTAAGGGTCCATTACCTATCCCAAGGTGGAACTTTGGATTGAAAATTCGAGATTTGGGATTCAATGCTTGATACAGTGGAAACAGTACTGATTCTGGAGTTGGAGGATCTGAGTTCCAATTTCACCTCTGATGTCTTAGGAAAGAAACTTGACCCCTCTGGACCTCAGTGTCCTTGTCTGTGAAAACGAGTTGAGCTACATAACCTCGAAAGTTCATTCCAGTTCCAAATCTGATCCTCATGAAATGAGTCCTTCTCTGGGTTTCCAAATGAATGTAGAAAATCCTAGTTTAGATTAACCAGAAGAGGGAGGCAGAGGACATGAGATTTTCCCCTAGGTCCGTTGACTTCTAGAAAGACTCTAGTATTCTAAAGATAAGGAACATTGCCTGGGAAAGGTCGTTGCATCATTGGTGGCACACCACTGGCATGCCTAGAAAAACCCAAGCCTCCTTTGCTCTTCTGACTCCAAAGCAAAGGAGGCTTGGGTTTTTGGGCTTGGGAATCCCAGCTCTGATACTTAAGATGTGTGACCTTGGGTAAGTGACCACAACTCTCTGGCTCTCAGCTTCCTCACTGGTAAAATGAAGCCATTGGACTGGATGGGAACATAAGGTTCCTCCCAGTTCTCTCTCCCATCATCCTATGACTATCATCAGACACTACCATAACGGTGCTATTACTCCAGTAGGAAAATTCATATCCATCCTTGAGAGGTCTGAGCATGTATGGTCCTATAAATACAAACTGTCCAAGCAGCTGCTGCCCACTTGGAAGCCCATGACATCAGGGAGCCCCAGGAGATGAACTGGGGGTGAAGGAAGGAGAAGAAGCATAAGCCTAAGCCTAAAAGCCATAGCAAGGATTCCCAGGACCCCTACAACCTCCTATTGACTTAGTCTTTCAGAGGAGAGAAGGTTCATGTGATCATCATGATGGCAGCTGGTCTTAGAACTGCATATCATTGAACTCTGCTGCTTTACTTCCTCTCCTTTCCCTTCCCTTCCCTACACCTTCACATTTAGGGACCCTCAAATTTAGACTGAGTTGCATGGGTTTCTTTGCTCTGAAAAACAAAAACAAAATGCAAGTAGGTTCTTATGACTTCTGGGGAAAGGGTTACTCAGTTATATTCTTTTTCATGTTTCCTCTCTCCTCCACTCCCTCTACCACTATCTTAATTTAGTCTGTCACCCACTCTCATTTAGACTATTGTAAAGGCCTCTAGTATGGGCCTCCCTGCTTCTAGTCTCTCCTTTCTTCAATCTATCCTTTAGATTGCAGCCAAAGTAATCTTCCTGATGCACACATGCAACCATTTGTCCCCAATACAAAACCTTTTCTTGTTGAGATAAAGATGGTGACTTAGGAACAGAAGGTCTTTGTATTGGAGAGTTAGAGGTCCCCTAATCCAATCCCTAGTTTTAACCCAAAGAAGGGACCTACTCTAGAACAGTCTGCAAAATCAGTCATCCATCCTCTGCTCGGATATTTCCAATAACAGGGCCACTCATTACCTCATTTTGGGCAGCTCTAATTGTTAGAAAGGCAGTGTGGCACAGTGGATAGGGTGCAGGTCAGGAAGCCAAGGAGACCTGAGTTAAAGTTCTGCCTCTGACACAGAGGGACTATGTGACCCTAGCCAAATCACTTAAACTTTTAGACTATAACCTCTACCTGACCTGCACTGGTAGGAGTTTCCTCACCTCAGAGTTCACTATAACATGAAATCACAGCTCTAGTCACTAATTCTAAGTATTTTGAAGTTCTTCCCTCTATTGGTCCAACTGTGGTCCCAATTTTTCTCTCCTGGGTGAAGAGAAGGCAAAGGGAGTGAGAACTTGTTGAGTGTCTACTATGTGCCAGGGTGAAGCAAAACAATTTTAATCTGCCTTTAAAGGCAGAATTTAAAAGGCATGAATTGCTTCAACATCCATTGGTTTCTCATTATCTAAAAGATTTTTTAAAAGCACTAGGTGGCACCAGAGTGTCCAGAGCTCTTGGGTTGCAGTCAGAAAGACTTGAGTTCAGATTTGACTTGAGACAATTACTAGCTGTGTGACCTTAGGAAAATCACTTAACCTCTGCTTGTCTCAGTTTCCTCAAAAACCTTCAAAATGGGGATAATATCAGAATCTACTTGTAAGGGTTGTTGTGAGGATCAAGTGAGATAATAATTTGTAAAGCACTAAACACAGTGCCTGGCATGTGGTAGGAACAATATAAATGCTAGCTATTGTTAAACAACAACACGATTCTTAAATCGCCATTGAAGAGATTCCAAAGTCTGGCCCCACTTAGACCTTGTTTTTTTTTTTTTTTTGTAGTACTCCTGTTTATGCATTAGACTGTTCAAGACCTCCCACATTGGAGGCTGTCCCCTGATTTCATCCTTTTCTCTCCTGCTTCCAAACCTTTGGGTTGTTCTCTGATTTTTATCCTGCTTTTGCTAGGTACAGAACACCCCTAGTTGTCATCTCTTGAAATCCTTCTTTTTGCCCAAAGAATTATCAAACTGCCTACACCTTTGGTCCCAAGTAATACTACTACTAGGTCTATTTCCAAAGATAATTACGGAAAAAGAAAAAAAATAACTATATGTTTAAGATGTTCCTAGCAGCTCTTTGTGCTGACGAAGAACTGGAGATTGTGGGGATGCCCATCAGTTGGCAATGGCGGAACAAGTGATGGTCGATGTTTGTGATGGAATGCCACTGTGCTCTGGGAAATGATGGTCTCTAATGATCTTAGAAAAACATGGGAAGACTTACACAGAGTAATGAAGAGCAAAATGATCAGAACCAAGAGGACACTGTATATAGGAACGCCAATACCGTTTTAAGAACGACTTTGGGCAAATAAGTTATTTTGACTATTACAAATACCCAAATGGAACTATAAAAGATATGTGAAGAAAGATGCTATCTGCATCATAGAAAGAACTGAAAAAAGAAGGGTGGAGAATAATTTTACATATATATGTAAATATATATCTATATCCTATTTGTGTCTGATAGTGGCCATTTCGGGGGGGGGAAGGGAAAGAAAAAAAGAAAAAATTATATGACAACTTTGCTATATATTTAAAAGGAATAGCAAGTTATACACAGTAGATTTGTAGTTTCATGTGCAGTCATCTTTTTTTGAATTATACTATATTATAGAAATGCTTGTTTTATTACATAAATTAAAAATAAAATAAACTTTAGAAAAAGAAATCCTTTTCCTTTGAAGTTCAACTCAGGAGTAACCTGAACCCTCAATCCTTCTCTAACTCCCTCACTTAAATTTCTCTTTCTGCATTCTTCATGCCATGGTTGATCACTCAGTAATGATAGCCCTTCTTTCTCTGATTATATCCAGAGTATCTTGTATATATCTTGTTTGTATCCTGTTGTCTCCACAATTAGACTGGGAGCTCCTTGAAGGCAGGGACTATTTTTTTTTTTTTGCCTTTCTTTATACCTTTTTTTTTTGTTTTTTGTTTTTGCTTTTGTTTTGCTTTTTGGAGGGCAATTGGGATTAAGTGACTTGCCCAAGGTCACACAGCTAGTTTTTGTGTTGAGTGTCTGAGGCCAGATTTGAACTCAGGTCCTCCTAACTCCAGGGCCGGTGCTCTATTTACTGCACCACCTAGCCATCCCTCCTTTATACCTTTTTAATACAGTGCTTAGCACATAGTAGATGTTTAATAAATGCGTGGTAGCTTAACTTGACTAATACAGTTATCACTGATACTATAATTTATGCATTTCTTATCCCCCTACCAGATAATAAACTCCTCAAGTACAGGGATTGCATGTGATTCTGTGAATTCTTACACTTAGAGGGCAAGAAGAAAACAATGGCCTTAAAAAGAGAATTAAGAATATAGGAGAGTAACCAGAATAATATTGTCACCAAGCTAGAGGAAGAATTGTGAGAAGGAAAGGTTCTTGGGAAGAAGGGAGGTGAGGTGGAAGGCATATTTTAACCAAGACATTAAAAAACTAGAAAAAGATAACCAGGACTCTAAGTGAATGGGAAACCATGTAGTATGAGGAACAGTTAAAAGAACTTGATATATTTAACCTGGAGAAGATTGAGACATTATTCTTAAAATATCTGAAGGCCACAAGGTATAATATCAATAAGTCAGTCAATCAAAATGTATTAAGTGCCTGCTATTAAGTGCCTGTATTGAGTGTAAGGTATTGGAATAGGGAATAGATTTGTTCTTAATTGCTCTACAGGAAGGAACTAAGATCGATGAGCTGATTTTAAGGCAGATTTGGGATCAGAATAAAGAAGTATCTTCAGACAATTAGAACTACCCACAGTGAAAATGACTGCTTCAGTAGATAGGTAAAACTGTATAGTGGAAAAAGTTCCAGATTTGGAGTCTGGACAAAGTTAGGTTCCAGACCCTCAACATTCACTATGTTGGCTATGGGACCATGGCCAAGTCATTTCATGTCCCTGTGCCTCAATTTCCTGATCCGTAAAATTGAGAGAATAATACTTTAAATATTTATCTTGCAATGTTGTCATGAAGGCCAAATGACCTCTTTGATACTGAAATTATTCAAGGAGGGACATGAAGACCATCTATTAAAAATATCATAAGAAAGAGGTCAAGTTCATCATTCTATAGTTGCAGGAATTGTTCTTTCCCTTCCTTTTGAAAATTAGGATATTTGCTTACCTTCAGTCTCCTATTATTACATCTCCAGTTTCCATCATTTATCAAAGATGGTTAAGTGTTAGCATTCAAAATTTCTCAAAACATCATGAGATTCCATTCCATTTCATTCAACAAACATTTATTAAATGCCTGCTATGTGCAAGCCATTTTGGTAGGCACTGGAGATACATAAATATAAATGAAATAGTCCCTGGTCTCAAGTGGCTTAAATTCTGCTGAAGATGATGGGGTGGTTGGGGTGGTGGCATAAGTTTATAGATAACATAGTAAAAGGAAATTTTAGATGTGATTCATCTGGGCCATTAAGTCTTGAACTCATTTACATCAGGTAGGCACTCTTGTAATCTCTGCATTGATTTTGAGTTTTGATTCCTCAGTGATTTTTGTTTTATGCTTTAAGCAAAGGAGTTGAATAGTTCTGATTTCTCTTTCTCTTTTCTAAACATCACACTGTCTTCACTTAGAAATGAGTATATCCTTTTAAGATTTAGTTTGCTTATTTTTACTCTGAACCTACCCTTAAAGGCTTCTTCTTTTTATAGTCTTTAGATTTCTTCCAGGTTGAGTTCTTTTTGAGCTTTATTTTTCAAAAAGTTCTCTCCCCTCAATTAACAAAATAAACCTTTCTCTTATCTTGCTCATCGGAAAAAACAGAAAAAGGAAACCCTGGTATCAAATTTATGTAATTAAGCAAAACCAAATTCCAACATTGGCCATGTCCAAAAATGTAGGTCTTATTTTGCTGAATCCATCATGTCTTTATCAGGGGATAGGTAAGATTCTTTATTATTTGTCCTTTGGAATCATGGTAGGTCATTGCTTCATTCAGAGTTCCTAAATATTTCAAAATTGTTTTTTTATAGTGGTGTTTTTATTGTAGAAATTGTTTTCCTGGTTCTGCTCATTTCATTCTGCATCGGTTTATATAAAATTTTGCAGGTTTCTCTGAAGTCTTTCTTTTTATAATTTCTAACAGCATATTTGTATTTCATTATGTACAGATGCCATAATTTGTTCATTCATTTCCAATTGATGGGAATCTCCTTAGTCTCCGGTTTTTTTTTTTCCTGGAGTTTAGTTTGTGTTGTTCTTTTGTATTCATACTTGCCCTTCCATCTTTTCTATGCAACTTAAAAAAAAAAATCTGACCTAATCAGAGTTTCCACTAGGTTTTAGATAATCCCTTCTTCCTTATTGGTATTATAACATGAAAATATAGCAAACATACAAGATAATTAGGAACATGCCTTCTTGAAGTATCCATTTAGAACATTCAGGTCCTGCCAATCACAACTACCTTTCTCTCAAACAAGGTTCAGAGAGTTGATTTTTTCTTTAAGCTATAACACAGTTATGCTTTTTTTTAAAGCATTACTAAATTTACATTATCTATTGGGGATATCCCATTACAAATAAGAGATTGGGATTTACTGGGATTACTTTTTTAGTCCCTGTTAAACTAGTGATCCTGAGGATACCCAAAGCAGCAGAACTCTGATACCATATTGCACAACCTCTGAACATTTTCTTCTCCCAATCCAAATCTTTCCCTTCTGTAAACTTTTTAATCACCCCCACACACTGGCTATATTTATAATGACTCACCAGATTTTGTCCAAGAAAACCCTACTCTAGGGTTCCTCTCATCAAAAAGTCTGGTAGGAGGGCAGGAGAGGATTAGCATCAACGATCATTCCCAGGGTTGAGACAGAATTAGAATCTGAACAATTTTCCCATACTTCCAATAAAGATAATTTCGTTTTTTTTCTTTATGGTTTCCTAAGTGCCTAACATAGTGCCTCATACATAGCAAGTACTTAAGAAATGTTTCATTTAATTGGTTTAGATGATAAATGCTATGGGAATTTAGAGAAGATAGAGCAAGTAGAGATGTCTTTACAGAAGATGTGAGGTTTGAACAGCCTATTGGAACATATAGATTTGGATCTGGAGGGGGAAGTAGGGAACGGTTCATATGTACTATGTTACTTCAATAGTGCTTTAAATAATAATAGCTAGCATTTACATAGATTTTAAGGTTTTCAAAGCACCACAAACATTTTCTTATTTTATCCTCACAACACTGGTAGATAGGTGCTATTATCACTCCCTTTTTCTTTGCCTACTTAAGGAGTATCTGTGAGCCAAAGCCCCTATAAAGTTGGATGGGTCCATTGTGAAGAACTTATGGGGAGAAGTTATCAAGGAATTGCACAGGATGGTCAGTGATAGATGCGTTGTGATATCTGTATCATATACAGATGGATGAGATGACATATATCTGAATGTTTGTGTTATGGGTCATAGGCTCATGGAATATTAGAGCTAGAATTCCATTCAATTAATTCAGCTTATGCTGAGGGACACTTATTAAACACCTCCTATGTGCAGAAAACCTGCTAAGTGTTGAGGGAGATACAAGATTTAGATAAGAAATATCCTTACTCTCATTCATTCAACGAACATTTATTAGACATCTATTGCACATGGAATCCCCAAGGCAAGCATTGAGGGAATATACAAAGTTTAGAGAACCTAATTCCATTGAATTTACCTCTTTGCAACCTTTGAAACTGCTGACCATTCCCTCCTATTGGATGGTTTCTCTTTCCTTGGCTTCCTAGACATCACAACCCCCTGGATCTCTTCCTGCTTCTGTGAGTGTTCCTTCCTTGGCTTCTCATCTTCTTCCTTACCCCTGAAAGGAAGTCTTCCTTTGGGTTCCATCCTCCATTCTCTTCTTTTCTAGCAGGGACCTTAGTGATCTTCTGGCTCAGTTCCCTCATTACAGAAGTATGAAAATGAAGTGCCCCACAATTCAGCATCAGAGATGGAGATAACAATGGGGCTGTTTCTCTGGCACCATACTGCTATACCATAGCAGCAGGGGGTGGTTGAGAAAGTTCATCGTGATCACATAATGAGGTGTGACTCAGGGATACATCATCTCTTTGGAAACAAAAGTGGTAAAACTTCAGGTTCTATTTCAACCTAATTTCCACCTCCCCTTTCCCAACTTCAGGTCTAAAACAGTGGGAGAGCAAGGCTGGAGCCATGACATCAATAAGCAGGAAGTGATTCAGTGCCAAAGGGGACCTGGTTCCAATTCTTAGCTGTGGCACTGACTCACTCAGACCTTGGGCAAACTACTTTGATTCCTGGCACTGCCATCTCATGTAAAATGGGGGTAGACAGTGACTCTCAGGATCTTCATCTCACCTGTAAAGGAGGGGGCTAGACAGCATTCTTGTTAAGGTCCCTTCCATAGAGCAGGATCACAGGGTTAGTGTTGGAAAGGACCTCGGAGGCCATCTAGTCCAGTCCCCTCATCTTTGACAGAAGAGAAAACCAACACTCTATGATTTGCCCAAAGCCATGAAGCTAATAAGCCTCAGACAGGATCTCAACCTCAGTCTTCCTCAATCTACTCACTCTGCCAAGCTGCTTCTAGTAAACACTTTGCTTCTCGGACTCATGGTTTGGAATAAAACGATATTCTTTTTTTTCTTAAGCATTCTGAGTTTTTTGCAAGAATATTGTCGTCAGCTCCTAAGCTACAGTTTTTAGGATTAATTCAAGGCAAAATAATTCATATAATAACATTTGTTAGAAGGGGTGGTCATTACAGAGTGGCAGAGTTAGGACAGTATAAGAAAAAACTTTATTATAATTATGATTATCTGAAAATCAAATAGGCTGCTCAATGAAGGAGTGTGTGCTCCATTCCTGGAGAGTTTCAATCAGAAGTTGGACAATCATTTTGTCGGAGATAGGGAGGACTCGTGTATCCTATAGTTGGTTGGACTTGATTACTCCCAAGATCTCTTTCCATCTGAGACTCCATAATTGTATCCATAGAGAATTGGGTAAATTATTTCTTCAAGACTTTCACCATAAATGTTAGCAGATTCTCTCCATGAGTGTAACTCACTTTGAAAAACATCTAATACTTGGAAATTTGAGTTTTCAGAAAAACACAGATTAGGAAGCTAAAATTTCTTCTATAAAAGCATTCTTTGGATTATAGAAGAATTCATTATACAGTTACTTTTAATGCTGGGTCACCTTCAATCTGACATCTCCAACTGCCTTTCAAACATCTCAAACTGAATGTCATCTTACATCATCTTAGACATCTTCAACTCAATCCGTCCAAGCTAAACTTATTAACTTTCCCCCTTAAACCCTGCCTTCTCTTCTAATTTCCTTGTTACTGTTGAGGGCAAAACCACACTCCCTGTCCCTCAGGCTCACAAGCTAAGAATCACCCTGGATTCCTCACTGTTTCTAACTCTCCCTCTCCCTCCATATCCAAGCTGCTGCCAAGGCCTGTCAATTTGGTACTATCTCTTAACTATGTCCCCTTCTCTCTTCCAACACTGCCCCCATTCTGGTACAGGCCCTTATCACCTTACACCTGGACTACTACAACAGCCTGCTAGTGTATCGGCCTGCCTCAGGTCTCTCCTCACTCCAATTCATCCATTCAGTCACCAAAGTAATTTTCCTAAAGTGCAGGTCCACCTATGCCATTCCCCCACTCATCAGACTCTGTCGGCTCAGCTCCTTATTGCCTCCAGGTTCAAATGCAGAATCCTTATGTTGTCCTAACCTAGCCCTACCTTTATATTCTTCTTATATCTTACTCTCTATCATGCAGTTTTCAATCCAGTGACAGGGGTCTCTGCCATTCCACAAACAAAACACTCTATCTCTCAGTTCTGGGCATTTTCTCTGGCTTTCTGCCATTCTTGGAATGCTCACCCTCTTCATTTTTGCCTTCTGGCTTCCTTAAGGTCTGACTAAAATCCTTCCTTCTATAGGAAGCTTTTCCCACCCTCTCTTAATTCTAGTGCCTTCTCTGTTAATTATTTCCTGTTTATCCTGTATATTGCTTGCTTTGCATATATGTTTGCTTGTTGTTTACCCCCCTAGACTGTGAGCTCCTTGAGGGTAGGGACTGTCTTTTGCCTTTTTTTGTATCCCCAGGTCTTAGCACAGAGCCTGACACCCAGTAGGGATTTAATAAATGGTGTTATCTGACAGTACATTAGGAATGTTTATGAAACTTTGATTTACTTTATTTATGGGAACACATCTGTGGTACAGAGCAAGGCAGATCCCTAGAATTGTAGACTTCCTGCACATTTGTTTCTCTGTCATCTATGTAAATTAACTTTCATTTCATTAATCATTTCATAAGGGCCTCCTAAGTACAGGGCACTGGAGATACTAAGATAAAAAAGGAGATCAGTCCCTGCCCTCAAGGAACTTACACTTTAATAGGGGAATGAGACATGCACACAAATAAATATAATACAAGTGAGAATATAGGAGAGGTCAAATGGAGAGGGTGAGGGACTAGGGGAGCAAGAATCTAGAGGGCTAGATAGGGAGCAATCAGAGAAGGCCTTATGGCAAAGAGTGGTATAGTGGCCTACAATCAGGAAGACCTGAGTTCAAATCCAGCTTCAGACCTTATTGGCTGTGTGCTCCTAGGCAAGTCACTTAACCTTTGCCTTAGTTTCCTCAACTGTAAAATGGGCATAACAATAGCACCTGCTTCTCAGCATTGTTGGGAAGATAAATGAGATAATCTTTGTAAAGTGCTTAGCACAATGTCTCCATAATTGTTAGCTATCATTAGCTATGTTTTCTGGAGGAGTAGCATCTGAGCTGGGTCTTGAAGGAAGAGAAGGGTTTTGATGAGCAGAAATATGGAAGGATGGTCCAGAGATGGTGATGACCCGAATGAATACAGAGAAGTGGTAGAAGGTAGATTAAGATCAAGCAGGGACCAATTTGATTGAATGTTGAAGGCCTAAAGGGGAATAGGTTGGTTGGAGTCAGACTCTGGGGAGTTGTGAATGCCAGAGTACGATGGGGTTCCTAAAAGTCTAAGCATAGTTTTAAGTTTTAATAACTTCAGAAGTATAAATGCTACAAATATAAAAAAATTGAAAGGTGAATTATTAAAAAATTTAAAATATTGATTTTTCTTATTAAAAATCAAAATAAGCATGATCTTTGGCTACTCCGTCACTCTAGTCAATTTTTGAATATTGTAAAAACTTCCATCAGGGGCTGCTCAGTGACCTAAAGGACAGCGTTTGTAATCTCAGCCTTCAGAGCATACAGAGAATGAGGTCTGGATGTGGACATGACAGTTTTGACGTGACCCCACAAGAAAAAAATCTGATGGAGGTAGATTAAGGGACTGAGGGTAGCCAAGCAAGAGGACTTGTCTGCCCATCCACCCAGTCAGAGAAAGTGGCATTCACTTTTCCAGAGCAACTGCTGCAATTCCTTGCATAACGACAAGGTGCTCTGTCTTGTTAAAATTAAAATTAAAAAATGTATTATTCAGAATTCACAAAACTAAATAAGTATAAAAGAAATTTAAATAATTAAACTTTCAAATGATATTTTTATAAGCTTATAGCATTTATATTTCTGAAGTTATTAAAACTTAAAATGCTAGGCATTAGTCCTGCACATAATAATGATCTTAGGAAACGAATGTCCTTAGAATCATAAAATGTCAGAGGTGAAAAAGACTTACAGGATCATCGAGTATGGTGAGAAATCTCAGAGTCTCAGGGAGGGGAAGGGATCACAGGGTCAGTCAGACAGCGAGTCATATGCTGGACTTGGAGTTAGGAAAACTTGGGTTCAAATTCCACCTCTGGGACTATGGGATGATCATGGATAAATTTAACTTTTCTGAGACTTATTTTCTTTCTTTCTTTCTTTTTTTTAAAGCAATTGGGGTTAAGCAACTTGCCCAAGGTTACACGGCCAGTTATTTTTTTGTGTGGGTGTTAAGTATCTGAGGACAGAACCAATCCTGGGTCCTCCCAACTCTGGGGCAGCACTCTTATTCACTGCACCACCTACCCGACTTATTTTCTTATATATATATATATATAATGAGCTTTGTAAACTTTACAGTGTTGTGATGATGTCAATTTTATTGTTAGTTGCAGATCCATTTGCTAAAACCCAGGCCATAGTGCTTTCCATGACACCACAGATGATAAAAATTGAGGATATGTTTGATACACCTTTGGGCTTACAACATACACACACACACCTTAAATAGAATTTTTGAAGTTAGGTTTTTTTCAATTAACTGAAATTTATTTTCTCTTCCTCTTACTTAACCTCATTGAAAAAGAAAAAAAGTCTTGTAACAAATACATTCAATGTATTTTTAAAAAATCACTTTAAAACAGTAGTACACCTATCCTTAGGTGGCACCATAGTGCATAGAGTGCCAGGCCTGGAGTCAGAAAGACTCCTTTTTCTGAGTTCAAATCTGGCCTCAGATACTTACTAGTTGTGTGATCCTGGGCAAGTCACTTCACCCTCTCTGCCTCAGTTTCTTCATCTGTCGAATGAACCACAGAAGGAAATGGCAAACCATTCTAGTATCTTTGCCAAGAAAACCCCAAATGGGGTCATGAAGGGTTTGACTGAACAACAAAACCACCTATCCTGAAATGTATTTCCCTCACCAAGACTTGCTTGGTACTTGATATGAATAAAGCTAACAAAAGTTACAAAGTCTGATTTTTAAATTTAGAACCTATCTATTCAGTTGTGGCCTTTGGGTCCAAATAGTTGTCACAATATTTTCCTGATTCTTAGGTAAGCTCGGTACAGGTGAGTGCAGTTGCTTGGTTGGTGTAGTAACTGCATCTGCTTAAGAAATCTGTCTCCCCATTGGTGAAACAGTCACTTAGCAACCAGTCCTCTATAGCTGGCAGAGATCACCAAGGAACAGAGAAGCCTTAGGCACTAGGGGCTGCAGGGGAATTTCTCCCCTCAGTGGAATTTGATCCTTCCTTGGAGGAAGATTCTTGAAGACTGTGCCAGTAAATTTCCAGCCCCTTCCATGTACTACAGAACATATCACACTCATGTGTCAGACATAGTCCAGGCACTCTAGCCTGGAGGACTTTTCTGCATTGTTTTCAGTTTAAATCTTACTCACATTCTCATTTGCCCAAGACCTGTTATAATGGAAAGAGAACAGACTTGAAGCTAGATGATTTGCATTTGAACTGCAGCTCTGATGTTTACTACCTGTGTGACTTTTTTAAAAAGTCATTTTACCACTCATCCTCAGTTTCCCCATCTGTAAAATGAGTGAGGTTGTACTAGATGACCCATAAGGTCTCTTGCAACTCTAAGTCTACCATCCAATTAAAAACAAACCTGATCTATTATAGAATAATAATAGTATAGACTTTTGCAGAATAGAGTATTTTGGAGTCATTAAAAATATTTTGTCATATCCCAAATGGAATCTTGCCTACTTTCCTTTTCCTATTTAATTTTCAACCCAGATTATTTTTTGTCCATATGCAGTGCCTGTCCTAGTTGAATGCTGCAAATCATAGAACATCACAATCTCAGAAGAATTAAAATTTCAGGTGACCCAAAGGGCAAAGGAAGGAGACATGGTAGATATGAGGGAGGCTGCAGAACATTACCCTGTATAATATGGGGGAAAATGGCATAAAAGACATCATTAAGGATGTATGAGAGGCTTGGACTCAATGACCTTGAAGGTCCATAACAGTTCTAAAGCCCAGGATTCTGCACATGACTTGAAAATAGGGTTGACAAGTCATTCAGTGAGAGCAGGGGCTAACAGATATAAGGCCTGATGGACTGTTATGCATAAATATTTTTCCTTTTAATATTTTGTTTTTTCCCAATTACATTTCAAGACAATTTTTAGCATTTAGTTTTATAAGATCTTGAGTTCCAAATTTTTCTCCCTCCCCTCCCCTTTTTCCCCTTTCTTTTCTCCCCTTCTTCCTAAAATGGTAGGCAATTTGATATAGGTTATACATGTGCTATCATGTAAAACATATTTCCATATTAGTCACAGTTGTGAAAAAAGAAACAGATGAAAAGGAAAAAAAACACGAAAAAAATAAAGTAAGTGAAGAAAGTATATTTCAATCTGCATTCAGAGTCCATCAGTTCTTCATCTGGATGTGGATAGCATTTTCCTTTTTGAGCCCTTTGACCTTGTCCTGGATCATTATACTACTGAGAAGAGCTTAGTCATTCAGATCTGATCATCACACAATGTTGTGGACATTGTGTACAATGTTTTCCTGGTTCTCCTCTTTTCACTTTGTATCAGTTTGTACAGGTCTTTTCAGGTTTTTCTAAGATCTGCTTGTTTGTAATTTTTTTTTTTTTTGCACAATAGTATTCCATTACATTCATATATCACAATTTGTTCAGTCTTTCCCCAGTCGATGGGCATCCTCTCATTTTTCAGTATTTTACCACCACAAAAAGGGCTGCTATAAATATTTTTGCACATGAAGATTCTCCCCCCCGCCCCTTTTTAATGATCTCTTTGGTATGTAGATCCAATAGTGGTATTGACTGTCCTTTGGACCTAGTACCAAATTGTTCTCCAGAATGGTTGGATCAGTTTACAATTCTACCAACATTAATGTCCCAATTTTCCCACATCTTCTCCAAACTTCATCATTTTCCTCTTTTGTCATATTAGACAATCTGATAGGTGTGAGGTGATCCCTCAGAGTTTTAATTTGCATTTCTCTAATCAATTGTGATTTGGAGTACTTCTTCATATGCCTACAGATAGCTTTGATTACTTCATCTGAAAACTGCCTGTTCATATCCTTTGACCATTTATCAATTGGGGAACGGCTTTTATTCCCATAAATTTGACTCAGTTTTCTATATATTTAATAAATTAGACCTTTATCAGTGACATTTGCTGTAAAGATTGTTTCGTGGCTTTCTGCTTTCTTTCTAATCTTGGTTGCATTGGTTTTGTTTGTGTAAAAGCTTTTTTTTTAAATTTTTTTTTTTTTAAAGCAATTGGGGTTAAGTAACTTGCTCAAGGTTACACGGCTAGTCATTGTTTATGCGTGGGTGCTCATTTTCTGAGGCCGGATCTGATCTCGGGTCATCCAAACTCCGAGGCTGGCGCTCTTACTCACTGCGCCACCTAGCCGCCCCCTTTTTTTTTTTTGCTTTTTGGAGGGGAGAAGGTAAGGTAATTGGGGTTAAGTGACTTGCCCAAGGTCACACAGCTAGTACTTGTTAAATGTCTGAGGCCACATTTGAACTCAGGTCCTCCTGACTCCAGGGCCGGTGCTCTATTCACTGTGCCACCTAGCCACCCCATGTGCAAAAGCTTTTTAATTTAATGTAATAAAAATTATCTATTTTAAATTTCATAATGCTATCTCTTGCTTGTCATGAACCTGTAACTCACTTAATTTCTCCTCTAAGAATTTGGATGCTATACTACTTGGTGCCTATATATTTACTATTGATATTACTTTATTGTCTATGGTACCTTTTAGCAAAATGTAGTTTCTTTCCTTACCTCTTTTAATTCAGTCTACTTTTGCTTCTGCTTTGTCTGAGATCAGGATTGCTACCCCTGCTTTTTTTTTTTTTTTTACTTCCGCTGAGGAACAATAGGTTCTACTCCAGTCTCTTACCTTTTCTTTGTGTGTGTCTCTCTGCTTCAAGTGTGTTTCTTGCAAATATATTGTAGGATTCTGGTTTTTGATCCACTCTGCTATCCATTTCCATTTTATGAGAGTTCATCCCATTCACTAAATATATTTTTAAAAGGAGGTCTTCTAGAGAAAGGCATCCAGTATATTGGGGATATGATCTATGGATTTATGGAAGGATCTGGAAAAGAAATGCATGATGAGAAGGCATGGTTTATGTTGTGGTGGGTACCTTCCATCAAAAGGCATGAATCTGCATTGGTGGAAATCATCTTTGTGCTGAAGATGTTTTGTGCTTAATGAAAAAGGATGAAAATATTAAATTGTAAACTCCATGAAAAAATTTTTTATTTTGTATTCCTACTCTTGAGCATAGGGCCTTGCAAAAAGGTAGGTGCTTGGCAATGTTCAATTGAACCCAACTCAAAAATTTAACTCAATTTTGTTCAGACCTTTGGCATTGTAACCCCATATTAATCTGCCCAAGCAGTCTTCACCATCAAGGTAATCCCCTTGTAGCTTAAATTGGAAAAGTAAATACTCTTTTCATATTCTGTCCCAATCAATGGCATATTGTTACAGTGTTTGATGGCTATTTTCCAGCTGCTGTCTTTTGCTGGACTTGTAGGTTTTTCCAGTGACTGAGCATGACTGTTGAAGAATGTATAATTTATATAAAAGTCAGGAAGGAATTGTGTTGTATCCTCCAGCATCCAAGCTGCTGCACAGTATATTTATTACTCTTTTAAATCAAAATAGACTGTTCTAAGTAAAGGTTACTGAAAATGCTAAATCTTGACATAACTTTGAGTTAGATTAGAGGATTCCTGAGGCATGGGTCCCCTAGAGTCTAGACATTGGTGTTTTGTATTGGACTAGAACCAGAGGTGTGCAAGAGACCAGGTAGTATAGGCTCTAGAGGGCTGATTGTTCAATCTTCAGTGTGAGTATTTACACCTCAAACCCAGCAAATGTTGGTCTAGACTGAAGAAAGTGATGAAGAAAAATGTTAATGATATAAATTAAACTATTTTTTGATAGTTGCAAATTAGGCATCTAGGTTTTTTTTTTTTTTTGCGTTTTGGAGGGCAATTGGGGTTAAGTGACTTGCCCAAGGTCATACGGCTAGTTTTTATGTTAAGTGTCTGAGGCCAAATTTGAACTCAGGTCCTCCTGAGTCCAGTGCCAGTGCTCTATTCACTGCTCCCCCTAGCCGCCCTGATATAAATTAAACTTAACAGTATGTTGTGCACATTTACTAGCACACCTCTGATTAGATCCTAAGTGATCCTTTAATAATTTTTGTCAATGACTTTAATTGTGTTTACCTTCCCACAGGTCTCACTGTTGCCTGTTAAAGGAAAGCAAAGGGCAGCTATGTGGTACAGAGCACCAACCCTGAGGTCAGGAGGACCTGAGTTCAAGTCTGGCCTCAGACACTCACTAGGTGTTTGACCCGAGACCAGTCACTGGACTAGGGTTGCCTCCAAAAAAAAAGAAAGGAAAAGTAAGAAAAAAAGAAAGGAAAAGTAAGAAGAGAGATCGCATCCAATGAGCTAGAGGAAAGGGGTGATGTCTCTTGGAGACTACCTTGCCAGGCTGTATTTCTTTCCCCATTTGGTTTCTCTGCTTCTTGGTCTCAGATCCTATTAGAGGAACATGAAAGCTTTGGGTGTATTGTTTAGCATCACTGCCATAGTTAGCTTGCCTCTGTTTATTATTGCCTCTGTTAGCTTGGAGGATGAAGAGCTGAATCTTTGAGTGTGCACTTTGGTGGACGTTCCATGTCCAAGTCCGTGGGTGTAGGTCTTCCCTCCACTGTAACAAACTGCACTCCTCCTGCTCTCCTGTCATGCAATTCTTGCCCATTTTTTCCCATTACTCTTCCACAGAAGAGCTACCCAACACACAGGAGACCTTGGCTCGCTTTTTTCCATATCTATGTGCCATCTGAGCTGTCCATTTCTCAGGGAAATAGCATAAGCATAGCACAATTGGTTGTGTATTTACTTATATGTTACTATTATTCAAAAACAAAAAATTCAATTTAATAACTTATTCAGTACCTATTCTTGATAGGGTGCTGCACTAGGCACTGAGGATTTGTTGTTGTTTTATCACTTCTGGGCCGTGTCTGACTCTTCTTGACATTGAAGTGCTTTGCCATTTCCTTCTCCAGCTCGTTTGACAGATGAGGAAACTAAGGCAAGCAGGGTCCCACAGCTAGTACTTAGCTAATCCCTAAAGCCAGATTTGAACTCAGGAAGATAAGACTTCCAGTGGAGTGCTCTATGCACTATGGCACCACCTAACTGCCATAGGCATTGAGGGTAAAAAGATCAAAAAGGACTTTGTGCTTCCTCCCAAGGAACTTCCCAAGTCTAATGGGAAGGATACAAATGTACACAAATAAAACTAATATAATACATTGTATAATGAAAAAAGTATATAGCAGATATATGACAAAAAGGCATGAGAACCTGGGGAGGGAGAGACCACTTTTAAGTTGGGGAGGGGACCCTGGGATTAAACAATCAAAGAAGGCCTTATGGAGGAAGAAGCACCTAGACTGGACTTTAAAAGAAGGGAAGAATTTCAACACATAGAGACATTGATGGATTTCTTCTACAGACTGGAGGGGGGTATGGTTTGGGCAAATGCACACAGGTAGGAGAAAATAAGACAAGATCAGAGGATGGCTAATAATCCAAATTAGCTATAATGTAGACCACCGGAAGGGAAGTAATGTGAAATAAGGTCGGAATGGGAGGTTAAAACCGAACCATACAGGTCCTCAAATGATGGGATAAGGAGTATATATTTTGCCCTATGGAAGATAGGAAGGCAATTCAATTTAAGGAGCATTTGTTAAGTGTCTGTTGTTTGCAGAACACTCTTCCAGGCACTGAAGGAGAAAGAAAACTTAGATCAGCCACAGTCCTTGACATGGTAGAGCTTCCAATGTTGCTGAGGGCTGTGCCACATTTAGAGATAATGCTAATGCAAAATAACTTATGAGAACTGCTTTAAGGGTGCTACCCCAACAGCTACATTAGATTCAAGGTGAAAAAAAGAGAGAGAGAATACTTATTGACTATGGGGACCAGGAAAAGATTCTTGGAAGAGGTGAGACCTAAAGTTGGGCTTAGAGTGGAAAAATAATGTTCTGCAGTTTCATGTGCAAGCATTTTTTCCTATTCTACTATATAATGGAAATGCTTAGTTTTTTTCCCCTTACATTTAAGATATGATAAATATATATAAAAAGAAAAAAGACTGCAATGACTGTGTGTGTGTGTGTGTGTGTGTATGTGTGTGTGTGTTGCATAAGTCAAGGCAACTCATGAATGTGTGAATGCCTTAACTAAATGACAGGTAGTACAAATATGGGAACATCTCTGCCTGTGCCTTTTCTCTTCTTTCTTGCCTCTCCAAGGCAATATCTAGATATCAGCAATTTCTAGAAAGCAGTCATCTGAAAGTAGAAACCCTCCTCTCTGTCCATGTCTAAAAGGCCACAGCACATTTTGTTTATCAGGATTGACATTCCCAGCTCTCTCCTCTAGCATCCAAAAGCACTGGTTGGGCTACATTCCAAAGAGTTTTCTATCATTTTAAGAAAAGGTATCAATAGCATGCCCAGTCTACCTCTCATATCCCCCTGTCAGGCACTGCAAGGCCAGATCCCAGTCTCAACTGCTATATTCTCTTGTTACTGACCTGGCTGGAACAGAGCAAAGCCTGTTATCTCTGGAGTTCCCAGCCATGCCCTCTGGGAAAGCTGTTCACTTTATGAACAAACAGGTCAGTTGTTGAGGAAAGACCAACAGAAACGTGAGAATGGGGGAAAAGGAGGGAATGTGCCAGGCACTGTCCTAAGCACTTTACAGATATTATCTTAGTGGTCCTCACAACAATCCTGGGGGGCAGGTGCTATTATGATTATGATCCCCATTTACAATTGAAGAAACTGAGGCCAACAGAAATTAAGTGACTTGCCCAGGGTCACACAGCTAGTAAATATCTGAGGCCAGTCTTAAGGCTTCTAAGCCCCATTGCTCTGTCCCTTGAGCTATGTAGTTACCCTTGAAAACCAAAAGAATCCATCTTTTTCTTCAAAACTCAGCTCCAACACTACATTCCACATAGAGCCTTTTTTGAGCCTTCCAAAATCTAATGCACACCCTCCCTAGTCACTTGGGATTTATTTTTTATTTTATATATGTGTATTATACACGTAAATATAGATATGGATCTACTTATATGGCAGTTAAAGCTTAAAACTGCATTAAGACTTTTGGGACACCTCATCTATATACATGCTATTATACCCTGAAAGAATATAAGCTCCCAGGTGATAGGAATTGTTTATCTTTTTGATTTGTGTCTCTCCCAACAGCTAGCACAGTGTTTGCCATGCAGTAAGCATTGAATAAATGCTGATTGATTTGGTTGATTGATTTGTCCATAGATCAATTCAGGGATGATGAAGCCTAGAGAGTGATGGGCTCAGATTGTGGATTTACAGCTGGGATAGTCTAGTCCGATGCCTTTGTTTTACAATTGGTAACTTACTATGCATGGATAAAGTCAAG
Source organism: Gymnobelideus leadbeateri (assembly GCA_011680675.1). Lineage (NCBI taxonomy): Eukaryota > Metazoa > Chordata > Mammalia > Diprotodontia > Petauridae > Gymnobelideus > Gymnobelideus leadbeateri. The sequence continues at coordinate 139,208 of WOXC01003282.1, forward strand.
GCATTGTAATATCCACCTTCTGTACCATGAGGGCAGGGCTTGTGGCTTAGCTAAACTTAAATCATATTCAAAACCAGAAAATAGCAAGAACTTACGTGACTGAAGTGAATGAGTGAATGAAATTAAGGCTGAATCCTTTGAGCATCTAGAACCCAGTTACCCAGAGTCCTTATTTCATCAGAATTGGGCTGCCCCAAACTTGTAGGAGAAAAATGGAAATCCCAATCAGCCAAGCTAAAATCTGTGATTGGATGAAAAAACAAACAAAAATGCTCCCAAGGCATATTTCTGGGGTGGGCCAGATCTATCGAAATTCCTCATACCTTTTCAAAATGAATCAATGGACCTACACTATAGGCTTTAATGATAGCTGCAATGTTGCCTGTTTTGGGGGCTGGGCTAGTGGAAGACACCTCATATAGTCAATAGAACTACTCTGGATGCTTCTGCACGGGTGGCTCAGGTGCAAAGAACTGGTACTTCTAGCTAAGGAAACACTCCCCTTATGGGTCATTGAGAGGAAGAGCTTAAAAGTGAATGATTTCTCCCTTTGTCCTTTTCTCTTCCCTTCTTACCAAGTGGGTGAGAACTTTTCTCGTCACACCCTGGAGAGATGGGGGAGAGGCTGCTACCTCCTCCCCTCCATGCTCCCCTCTCCCCTCTGCTTGCACGTGTTCTAGCCTGGGAGAGCTTGAGACTGGATCTCAGCTGCCTCCCTTTTTGTATTTCTTTTTTTCCCCCAAGGTCAGTTCCAAGGACAGTTTCATTTCATTATTTATTTATTTAAAGTTTTCAATTTTGTATTTCTTTTTTGAGCAGAGATTTTTGGAAAGCAAGACTAAGATGACAGTTACAGGCTTGGAAGCTACTACACAACACTGAGAAGTTGACAGCTCCAGGGTTATAGGTTGGAGCTGGTTCTATTTTGGAAGAAGCTGATGACCATGGAAGATGATGACCATTGGTAGCAGACTAACCCAACCTCTGGTCCCGTGTGCCAGAAGGCAGGAAAGTAATTGTTTGGACAGTTCAGAGCTGAGTTGAAAGTAAAATGGAAATTCTGATTTGTGTTAGAGATTTTAAGAATTAATATCCTGGGAGAGTACAGCAGGAGTTATACATTGTTGCTTCTTTTTCACTTATTTTTGGCAATGCCTACTTGTGAATCTTTTGTGCTTAGCTTTTCTTTTGTGTGGATGAAATAAATAGCTGTCCTATATATGTTTTACATTTTTACATAGCAATAACTTTCTAATTCCCCAGTCTGGGGAATTCAGGGTGTGGATACAAAAAGCCAGAGATAGATTTTTTTCTTTTAAGTCAGAGACTGAGAAAAAGAGCCTAAGCCCTCTCTTTCCAGGTCAGGTTTTCCTAGGACTGACCTTGGTACATGTGTGGGTAGATTCAGAGCTGAAAGGGGCTCCTGAGTGGAGATGGAGGGGATGGATTCTCCAGCCCCACTGGGCCAAAGAGCATTTCTTATTGTTGCACTTGAAAATGAAAGAAAGGTCCAGTAAGGTCTAATTACACCGGACCTGCTAGGGCAGGGGAGTGGACTAATATGTATTTTGGATTTTTTAAAAAATGCTAAAGTAAATAAAGGTTTCTGGTTAAGACTAATTTAAACAGGAAATTCAGTGAATCAGAATGCTCCCATATACAAAATGTTCAGACTAATCAAGGTTTTACTGTTTACCTTTTCTTGGAAAGAAGCTGGGCTGGTCACAGTAAGTGCTTTCAAAACGCTGAGAAGGACGCTGATGTTAACAATTGTAGTTGAGTGGTCAGGGAAAGCAGAACATTTTAATTAAAAGTGATTGAAAGAATTAATTGCCAGCAAATTAAAAGTCTTCAGCTTTTCTTGCCTACTCTGCATTTTTTGCCTTCTCTTTGTGACCAAAGGCAGCAATGAGCAAGATTGGCTGAATTTCCCTTCCATAGCCTATGCCCTGTGTTTTAACTTGTGAAATAACATCATCATGGGCCATGGAAAGAGCACTGAATTTATGGTCACAAGAGTCAGGTTCAGATCCTGGCTTTGCCACTTTACTATCTATGTGACTTCAGGCAACTCACTTTGTCTCTGAATCTGAATTTCCTCAACTGGAAAATTAGGACATTGGGCCAGCTGATCTCTAGGGTCTCTTCCAACCTGGGAGCCTAAGACTTTCTTATGGCTCCAGAATCTCCAACTGGGAAAATCAGAATACAGTAAAGATTTGTTCTTGTCTCTCACTCCTGAAGAATCCACTGGATTCGATGAAGAAGTCATGGATTGGTGGAGAGAGCACTAGGCTCAAATCTGGATGAGTCACTGAACTGCTTTTTCCCTCAGTTTCCTCTCTAACTATAAAATAGGGATAATAACAGCACATACCTTGCTAGGCTATTGTGAGGATCAAATGAGATCATATTTGTAAAGTTCTCAGCACAGTGCCTGGCACATAGTAGGCTCTATACAAATGTGTATTCCTTTCCTTTCTCCCTGAAGAATCTCTATTTCTTTCTTTCGCTTTTTGGAGGGCAATTGGGATTAAGGGACATGCCCAAAGCACACACAGCTAGTAAGTCTATCAAGCGTCTGAGGTTGGATTTGAACTCTGATCCTACTGACTCCAGGGATGGTGCTCTGTTCACTGCGCCACCTAGCCACCCCATCTCTATTCCTTTAAGTAGTAGTTGGAGAACAAAATCTATCTTCTCCAGCTACTCCCTCCTACTTGAAACAGGGTCCCTATTTTCTATGAGTATAGGCATGCAGAGAGTTTGGGTAGACTGTGCCAGGATGTGCCACTTTTGAGGGTACCACCATCCTCTTCCTAGTCTCCCAGGCTCACATCCTGGATGTCACTGATGACTCCTCACTCTCTCTCATTCCCCATAACCAATTGGCTATTATTACGCTTGTAACATCTCTAGCATATGCCTCCTTTTCTTCTCTGACACTGCCATACATCATCCTGGTATAGGACCTCATCACTTCATGTCTGGACTATTCTAATAATCTTTTGGTTGGCTTCCCTGACTCAAGTCTCTCTCTACTTAATTGTCAAATTGATTATTCCTAAAGAGCAGGTCTGACCAGGTCAAATCCCACCCCAACTTATGCCTCTGCCATTTAATATATTCCAACAGACATCTATTTCCTCCAGGATCAAATACAAAATCCTCTGTTTGACTTTTAGTGCCTTTAATAATCTAACCCCTTCTGACCTTTCCAGGCTTCTTCCGCCTTACTCACCCCCATATACTCTAAGGTCCTTGCTGTTCCCCAAGCAAGACACTCCATCTCTAAACTATGCACATTTTCTTTCTTTCTTTCTTTCTTTTTCTTTTTCTTTTTTTTTGCTTTTTGGAGGGCAATTGGAGTTAAGTAACTTGCCCAAGGTCACAGCTAGGTTTTTGTTTGTGTGTGCGTTAAGTGTCCAAGGCCAGATCTGAACTCAGGTCCTTCTGACTCCAGGGCCAACACTCTACTCACCGCGCCACCTAGCCACCCCACTATGCACATTTTCACTGGCTATCTCCCATGCCAGAATGCTCTCTCTCTTCTCATCTCTACCTTGTGGCTTTCTTCAAGTTCCAGCTGAAATCCCACCTTCTACAGGAAGTTTTTCCTGATTCACCCCCAGCCCCCATGACATCCATCCAGTATGTATCATTCCTATATGGGTGGAGATAGAGTGAAGGAGTAGGTCATAGGATTTAAGAGGAATTGACTGGTCTTGGCAACAGATTGGATGTAGCAGAGGAGAATAGTGAAGAATCTAGGATGGCTCCTAGGTTGTGAGTGTGAGGGACTAGGAGGATGGTGTTACCTTCTACAATAATATGGAAAGTAGGAAGAGAGGGAAGGTTTTGGGGAAAGAGAAATTCAGTTTTGGACATATTGAGTTTAAGCTGTCTACTGGACATCCAGTTTGAGATGTCTGAGAGGCAGTTGGAGATACAAGATTGGAGGTCAGCAGAGAGATTGGGACAGAAAAGGGAGATTTGAGAATCATCAGGATAGAGATGGTCATGAAATCTCTGGGAACTGCTGAGATTACTAAGTGAAATAGTATAGAAGGAGATGGGAAGAGGCCTGGGACAGAACCCTGAGAGACCACAGTCTATGCTGATGCTCCCTCAAATGAATGAAGGAGTGAAAAATCATTTAAGTGCTTTCTATGTGCACTAAACCTACTTTAAGATGAGCCCCAGAAGCTAAAGTTAAGGGGAGCTGTCCACTACCTCTACTGCCTTGAACTTCAACTATTATCCAACTGTTACCAACAGAGTGGGAATGCCAGGCTAGCTGAAGCTCTTATTCATGGGGGAGTGAGACAGGAAATGACACGTTCTAAGCTGCTCAAATCACCTTGATCTCCACCTCTTCTCAGATCTTGGGACACTCCAGGATCCTGAGACCAAGAACCCCAGGAATAACAGTGTCCTACATATCCTGTGGCCCTGCTTCTAGCTTTTCTCTTGCAACTATAATAAAGGAAAAGCAATCTTCACTGGAGAATAGACCCACCATCCCTACTGCTAACCACCACTACTACCCCTGGGAACCAATGGCCCTGCTTCAGAAAAAGTTAAGTGGCAAGGTAGATAGAATGCTATCCCTGGAGTGAGGAAGATCTGAGTTCAAATTCAGACTTACTAGTATGAGACCCTTGGCAAGCTACTTAACCTCCCTTTCCCTCAGTTTCTTTATTTGTAAGAAGAAGATAAGAATAACACCTGCCTCCCAGGATTGTTGTGAGGATAAAAAGAGATTCACAAAGCGCTTTGCAAACCACAAAGTGCTAGATAAATCCTAGCTATTGTTCTTCTAGCTCGGTGTCTGCAGCCACAGCCCAGAAAACAGCTCTGGAGATGTGACCTGGCAATTTCCACTACCTGTGCTGCAGCCCAAGTTTCTGATGACCAAGGAAAGGAAGTTCTGGTCAAGTCCTTAGCATCATCAAATGGTTGAATATAGATAGATAGGTAGGTAAATAGATAGATAGATAGATAGATTTTTGGAGGGAGGAGGGCAGGGCAATTGAGGTTAGGTGACTTGCCCACGATCACATGGCTAGTAAGTGTTAAGTGGCTGAGGTCACATTTGAACTCAGGTCCTCCTGACTCCAGGGCCAGTGCTCTATTCACTGTGCTACCTAGCCACCCCTTATGGTTGAATATTTTTTTTAAGGGTGAGTGCATTCCACATGTGGGACCATTTGTGCAAAGGCATGGCGGTAGGAAATTTGTGTAAAAGAAACAGCTAAGAGGCTAATTTGACTGGAACAGAGAGTGCATGAAGGGAAGAAGGGGTGTGATAGGATTATATTTCCTGATATCCCACCTCCTCTCAAGTGTTAATGCTCTCTCCTTCTTTTAAGTTGTTTTTAAATTACTTTGCACATACTATGTATTTGCTTTATCTGTGTAAGTGTTGCTCTCACACTATCACTGGAATTTCAGCAAGGACTCTGTTGTTTGCATACCTGGTACCTTGCATCTAGTAAGAACTTTAAACGTTTGTTGAACTGAAATATACAGCTTAGTGTTTGATCATACTGTCTTGTTCCTTTTTTCATGTATGTGAATAGCACCCCTTTCTCCCCCCCATCATAGGGCTGCCCTCCAAACATCAGCCTTTGTGGAGGTGTGGAAGAAGCTGAAGCCCCAACCTGCTGGGTGGCCACGGCTACTGAAGACGGAAAGGACAGTTCTCCCCACCCAAGTCCTTGGTACCATCCAATGGCTGAAATCAGAAATGGACGTGGTCTTATAAGCAGAAGCAACATTTAAAGAGCTGCATCACCACCTGCCATGTTGCTAAGCTCTAAAGACTATGAGACTTTCCCATCTGACTTGTAGCTATGTGTTCTATGTGTTATTTGACTGTGAAACCCTTGAGAACAGAGACTGCCTTGTTTTTCCATTTGTATCCCCTGATACAATTATCACAGTGTTTTACACATAGTAGGGGCTTAATACTCACCATTCATTCATTCAATGAATAGTTGTTTATTGATTCTGCAGGGATATAATAATATCCTTAATGTTCTTGGTAATATGGAACAGATATTTTGTGTTGGATGGTCTCAGGTTCTACCTCCTCCTTGTAGGTAGAAGGGTTCAGGGTGGGAGTTAGGCCGCTCAGCTAAGCACTGGCAAGATTGCAACAGGAACACAACATGGCAGCATCATGGAATTCTGCAGCAAGGGCCTTTCCCAGTTAGCCAGAAACCTTCCAGGGCAAGGACAGGCTCAAGCCCAGGTGAAGGAGGAATACCTGACTGAGAACATTTTCCTGCAATGATGTCAGTGAGGCTTTTCAGAAAAAGGGTTGGAGGCCTTCAAGAAGGCACACCCACACCCTCAGGTAAGGGAACGGAGATAAATAAACCGTTTGTCTTTGGGTGGGGAATCAGTCCAGATCTGGGTGGGAACACAGAGCATCTCCCTGAAGGAAGAATTTAAACCTGGGGTAATTCCCTTTCCTATCTCTAGCCATCAGGAAAGGTAGGATATACTGGGCTCTGCTCTTTGTCAGAAGGATCTTAGCTTCTCTCCCTGGCCCTAGGGGACAGCCCTGACAGTGGAGCATCCTGTCAGCCCACCTTCCACCTTGCTGGCAGCCAGACTGATGTCTGCACTGACCTCTGGGATGGGTCACACGTTATTTTCTCCCTCCAAGGCCCACTGAGCTTCTTAGGACACTCACAAATTAAGGGGCCATTTAGGAACTGGCTTCTGTCTTGTTTCAGTGAAACTCCCCTCAGCAGTCAGCAGATCCTGCCTCCTCCCCATTCATTTTTTCCTTCCTTCAGCTACTTCACTGCTGAGTCTCTTAATTTCATGGACTCTATTTCTCATCCACTAAAGAAGAAACCTTTTCTCTTCACCTACTCTTTTGAATGAGATATGCTTAGGCCTCTGGTTCTTTATATCTTTATACTTATGCCTGTACATGTCAATATGTTTGTGTGCTTAATGATCTTTTTATTTCCAGTGCCTGGTACATAGTAGGAACTTTAATAAATTCAGGTTGATTGGATAGGCCCATCTGTTCACTTGAATCTCACAGAGTTGAGCCTAATGAAAGTATAAACCAAAGCACTGAAGGAACTATATGCAGCTGCTAAACTCAGACCAAGCATTAAGGTGTACTAAACAAAAGATTTTTCTTTAAAATGGTTTGGTTCAGGCCAGGAAATGTTGAAAGCTGAACTTTTCTTAAATTTAGTTTATTTGTTTTTTGGAGGGAGGAAGGCAGGGCAAATTGGGGTCAAGTGACTTGTCCAATGTCACACAGCTAGTAAGTGTTAAGTGTCTGAGGTCAGATCTGAACTCAGGTCCTCCTAACTCCAGGGCCAGTGCTCTATTCACTGAGTCACCTAGCTGCCCCTTTCCTCCTTTTTTCCTCTCTCTTCCATTGTCTGCTTTCTCTTTTCTCTCTTCCTTCTCTTCAATTGGAATCAGCATCTCTCAAGTACTTATTATGTGTGAGCCTCTGTGCTGGTTTTATCCAAACTAGGGCTCAAAGGCCAAATCTAGCTCATTGGCTGTTTTTCTATGGCCTGTGAGGTAACAATTTTTACACTTTAAAAAATGGGAGGCTGGGTGGCACAGTGAATAGAGCACCAGCCCTGGAATCAGGAGGACCGGAATTCAAATCTGGCCTCAAACACTTGACACACTTGCTAGCCGTATGACCTTGGGCAAGTCACTTAACTCCAATTGCCCTGCCCTCTCCCCTCCAAAGAAAAGCAAAAATGGATCATAGTTCCCCCTTTCTTTCTTATTCTCTTTTCTTGCTCCTTTTATCTTATTTATTCCTTCCTTTTTCTTCCCTCTTCCTCTTCCTTCATGAATGAATGAAAAGACATTTATTAAGTACCATGTGCAAATCATCATGCTAAACACTGGGGACACAAAATGAAAAGCAGAGTCAGTCCCTACTCTCAAGGAACTCAAACTGTGGTTGGGAAAACAACCCAAAGAGGAAGTTTGAGCTGCAAGTTAGTTCCAAGGACCCCTGATCTTTGGGGTTCAGTGCACAGCAGATGATAATGCATCTTTTTTTGTGTCTTTTTTTGAGGGGGAAAGCAGGGCAATTGGTGTTAAGTGACTTGCTAGTAAGTGTTAAATGTCTGAGGCTGGATTTGAACTCAGAGCCTCCTGACTCCAGGGCAGGTGCTCTATTCATTGCTCCACCCAGCTGCCCCTGCATTTTTTTTAAACAGAATTTTCACTGATAAAACCACATCCACTGAACTATTTGACAACACCAAGGATTTGGGTGGAGAGAACTTTTCTTCTGGGTCTTCAGTAACTATGATTGCCAAGGACGCTAGGGCTGTGACACCTGCCTATTATTGGCAGGTGATCGACATTTAGTGATGATGCAATTAAGAATGGTGGGCTGCTTCTCTCCAGTGTTGCTTCCTCCACGTGATAATGGGGCTGGGCCAGAAATGGGATGTAAGGTCTGGCAAGCACTGCTGTCTTGGATTTAGGGTCCTGTGCTGTCTCTTTGGGGTCTGAAGGGAGGTGGTGGTGATGCTTTAAAGTGCTCTGAGTGCTTTGTAGGTTTGTCTCCATTTCTCTATTTCTGTTGCTCTTTGTACCATTCAAATTCAAATATAACACAGATTTGTTAAAAGGGCCTCCATATGCCAGATACCACTAGGCACTGGAGATACAAATATGAAATAGAACAGGTTCTTCCCTCTAGGAACTTACAAATAAACTTGATACAAGGTAGAATGATAAAAGCTTGTAGGTTGGTGAACCTCCGGCTTCAAGGCTGCATATGCCCTTCTAGGTCTTCAGATTCGGCCTTTTGATTGAGTCCAAGTTTTATTGAACAAATCCTTTTATTAAGGGGATTTGTTCTGTGAAGTTTGGATTCAGTGAAAGGGCCCCAGGTGAGGACCTGGAGGGCTAGGTGTGGCCCTGAGGCCAAAGATTCCTGAGGCCTGCTAAACCAGTGGCTGAAAGTTTCTTTTCTGGGTTGTCAGTAACTATGATTGTAATACCTCTAGGATCAATTGCTGGGTATCATTTCCATAGAGGTTGCTTCCCAGGATGATAGCTGCAGGGCCTGGGAGGGAAGTATCACTATTCCCTAGTTACAGTATTACTGTGTGGAATTAAGACAGAACTCGTGGAGAAGCTGGACACTGAAGGATACACTTAAATTCAACAAGTATTTGTTAGGCACTAACCTTGTGACAGGCAGTATTCTCTGAGATGGACATACAACAATTTTTTCACAAAGTGAAAAAAAAGTGAAACAATCCCTACCCTCAAGAAGCTTATGTTCTTTGTTTGTTTAAGTTAAATTTTATGTTTATTTTTAGTTCACATCATTCATTTCCACAAGAATTTGAGTTACAAAATTTCTCCCCATTTTTCCCCTACTCACCACCCCAAAACAGCAACCCCACTGAATACCCCCTCTCCCAATCTGCTCTCTCCTATATCCTCCCCCAAACCCCCTCCAATTTTCCAGTAGGGCACAGTGGATCTGGATGTCCCAGTGCCTATATATCTTATTTCCCAGTTGCATGTAAAATAAGAAATTTAAAAATAATATATTTAAACTTTGATTTTAAAACTTTGAATTCCAGATTCTTTCCCTTCTTCCATCGTCACCCACTCTTACTGGGAAGATAAGCAATTCAATATAGGTTGTACATGTGTAGCTATGCAAAACATTTCAACAGTGGATATATTGTGAAAGACTGACTATATTTCCCTCCATCCTATCTCACTCCTGACTTGTTCTATTCTCTACTTTGACCCTGTCCCTTTTCAAAAGTGTGTGCTTCCAACTCCCCCCCCCCAAGCCTGCCCTCCCCTACATCATCCCCCCCTCTCATCCCCTTCCCCCCTACTCTCCTGTAGGGTGAGATACCCTATTTAGTGAGTATATCATTCCCTCCCTAAGCCAAAATCGGTGAGAGTAAGGTTGACCCATTCCCTTTTGCCTTCCTGTTCTTCCTCTCCATTGTAATAGTTTTCCCTTGCCTCTTCTATATGAGATAATTACCCCATTCTGTCTCTCCCCGTCTCCTCTCATTATATTCCTTTCTTACCTCTCAATTTTACCTTTTAAGTATCATCCCTTCCTATTCAATTGGTCCTGTGCCCTCTTTCTATGTATACCTGTACATATATATACATACACTCACATATGTATTCATATACCCTCCTATATAGACATACACACACACACACACACACACACACACACACACACACACAAACACACATTTCTATTCCCTTAAACTATTCTCATACTGAGAAAAGTTTCATAAGTTACAATGATCATTTTTCCATATAGGAATGTAAATAGTTCAATTTTGATAAGTTCCCTTTTCCTGGTTTACCTTTTCATGCTTCTCTTGCTTTTTGTATCTGAATGCCAAATTTTCTATTCAACTCTGGTATTTTTCATCATGAATGCTTGAAAGTCCTCTATTCCATTGAATGACCATATTTTCCCTTGAAACATGATACTCAGTTTTGCTGGGTAGGTGATTCTTGGTTTTAAACCCAGTTCCTTTGACCTCCAGAATATCATATTCCAAGTCCTTTAATCCCTCAGTGTAGAAGCTGCCAGATCCTGTGTTATCCTGATTGTGTTTCCACAACATTCTTCCTGGCTGCTTGTAATATTTTCTCCTTGATCTGGGAACTCTGAAACTTGGCTATAATATTCCTAGGAGTTTTCTTTCTGGGATCTTTTTCAGGAGGTAATCAGTAGTTTTTTTTTTTTTTTTGCCCTCTGGTTCCAAAACATCAGGGCAATTTTCCTTGAGAATTTCTTGAAGGATGATTTCTAGGTTCTTTTTTTGATAATGGCTTTCAGGCAGTCCAATAATTTTTAAATTATCTCTCCTGGATCTATTTTCCAGGTCAATGGTTTTTCCGATGAAATATTTCACATTGCCCTCTATTTTTTCATTTGTTTGGATCTGTTTAATAGTATCTTGATTTCTTATAAAGTCACTAGCTTTCATTTGCTCCAATCTAATTCTGAAGAAATGATTCTCTTCAGTGAGCTTTTGAGATTCTTTTTCCATTTGGCAAATTTGGCTTTTTAAGGTATTCTTCCCTTTGTTGGCTTTTTGAGCCTCTTTTGCCATTTGAGTTAATCTGTTTTTTAAGGTGTTATTTTCTTCAGTCAGATTGTTGACTCTCTTTTCCTGATTTTCTTGCATCATTCTCATTTCTCTTCCCAATTTTTCCTCCACTTCTCTTATTTGGTTTTCAAAATCCTTCTTAATCTCTATGGCCTGTAACCAGCTTCTTGGAAACTTTTGGTGCAGGAGTTCTGACTTTGCTGTCTTCCTCCTGTTCCATGCTTTGATCATTTTTGTCCCCAAAATAGAAGTGTAAGGTTGGATTTCTGTGTTTGCTTTGCTTCCTTTGCTTGCTCATGGTGCCACTCAATTACCTGACTTTTGACCTTTTTGCCACAGTAGAACTCTGCTACCAGAGAGGGGAGCTTTGTCCCAAATTGTTGGGGTTTTCTCAGCTGCCATAGCTATTAGTTGGCTGCCCTCTCTGAAGCCTCCACACACTTTGGCAAACTGGTCATATACCCCCAGGACCTCCACCCTAGACAGTGATCCAGATCCAAGCAGGTTAAAGCAACAGCAATTACCCCTCAGACTGGTTGCTTGGTCCCCCTACAATCTGCAGGCCAGGAGCTCTGAAGAAGCCACAATGTGGCAGCTGCAAGGCCATAGAGCCTCAGGAGCTTCTGGCCTGGGGGCACAGGCTGGGGGGCACTCCCAGACTCCCAGTCCCCAAAGTCCACACTGCACTGACCTCTCACTTTGTCCTTAGCATCTATGGGTTGGTAATTCTGGAAACTGTCACAGCTGTTGGTGCTCTGAATTCCCTCTAGCTGGTGGTTGGTTGTGGCCACCCTGAGGCTAAAACCTCAGGCTTGGGAGGGGCTGGGCTTGGCTCCCAGAGCACTGAGCTGGCCCCTTCTTGCTGGCCTGCCAGACTGTCTTCAGCGGATAGTTTGCTTATCTCTGTCATTTTGTGGGTTCTGTCAAGAAGCTTATGTTCTACTAGGGAGTGAGAGAGAGACAGGCATATAGATTCACAGAAGGATGATGGTTCATGCAAGTGCAGGAAAAGAAAGAAAGAGTTAGGAGAATGGTAAATTGTCTGGTTTAGTTGCTATGGAGAAAGTTTGAACTAGTGCAATATAAAGCAAGCCCATGGTGGTACAGTGGATAGAGCTCCCCCAGGTGTGGAGATAGGAACCACTTCCCTGAGTTCAAATCTGACCTGAGACACTTAATAGCTGTGTGACCCTGGGCAAGTCACTTAACCCTATTTGCCTCAGTTTCCTCATCTGTAAAAATAATTGGAGAAGGAAATGGCAAACCATTCCAGTGTCTTTGCCAAGAAATCCCCAAATGGGGTCACAAAGAATTGGACCTGACTGAAAATCAACTAAACAATAACAACATAAGTAAGCCTGGAAACGTAGTTTCAAGCCAAAGCAGGAAGGTTTTAAAATTCTAGATTAAGAATTTGTACCTTAGCTTATATATAGATAATAGACTCCATTGTCTACTTTTCTTTCTACATGTACTGTTATAGGCATGCACAGACTTTTCCACCATCCTGTTCTACTCCCCTGGTTTCCCAACCAGCATGGCAGGATGTTTTAATTATGATGAAATTGGAAGCCCAGAAAGTTAAGTCATTTGCTCAAGGTCACATGGTTGTAAGTCACAAAATTTAAGGTTCAAACCCAGGTCTTTTGACTCTAAATCCAGTGCTCTTTGGACTATACCATGCAACCACTACACATACATTCTGATAACATTTATGCATTTGTGTAATCCTTGGTTCAATACTCTAAACTTTGGGTTTACATGTAGGAGAATCCCTCAAAGATATGGCCCCAAATGATTCTCTTTGTTTTCTTTTAGCCCCACACAGAATTGACTAGGGGAAATCTAAAAAGATAGCTTGTATCTAGGTCTCCATCATTGTGGATTAAATAGCACCCACCTATCTCCTACCCCTCCCTGTTCCAAAATATCCAATATCTCGAATGCAAGTACTCAGGGTGACAATGTCTTTTTGGCATAGGATAAATTTTATTTAACCCCCACTGAGAAAGGCAAAAATATTATAGAGTCCCCAAAGCATATAAACAATTGATACAATTTTCTTCCTTCTGGTGAGTCCCACTTTGCGTTCAGGGATCTATCTACATAATTCTCGCAGCTCATAGTTCCACTCTGAGTTTTAGACTGCCCTCAGTTGGCTAAAGAGGCTACGGCTCTGGCTAAAGAGGCTACGGCTCTGCCCCCTGCAACGTTCTAATGAGTCTCTTCTTTGCCTCAGAGACCCATATGAGTCTTCTAAATTTATGGAACTATTCTGATGGTTTAGAAACTCCTTGGGGAAAAAAATGAAATTGGAGTTGTCACAAAGAGACAACCTACTCCCATCAGACCAACACTCTATGAATAACCCATGGTGGAGCCAAAGGAAAAATTCAAAGGTGTTTTTTCTTTCTTTTTCCAGGTGGTGGCTTGGTACCTTGCTGTTTTATCAGGTCTGGAGCCATGTGCATCCTCCTCTTCTCTCTCAGGGACTGTTACCACCCAGGAGTTCCCCCAGTCCACTGGGGTACAGAAGTCACTCTGGGTTCTCAAAGGCTGTGCCAGGGGACCATAAGCTTGGTGGGACCTATCGAGTTAGAAGAGCTTTCATTACAGGACCAGCTCCAATTGCTAAGTTGCAATGCCTTGCATAGCACCTTACACATAATCAGTGTTTAAGAAAAGGTTAGAGAAATATAGCTGCAATCAGGAGACCTGCATTCAAGTCCTGGCCTCAAACTTAATAGCTATGTGACCATGGACTAGTCATTTAACTTCCCTCCTGTGCAAAAGAGTGGAACTAACTCTTTCACTGGGTAATTGGGAAGAAGGGATTTACAAATTGGAAAGTACTAAAGAAAATGAAGATATTATTATTAATCACAAAGCATTAGTTGACAACAACAATTCTCATTTTAAAGAAACAGACTGTCAAAATAGCATCTGAACCAAACTGTCATTGAAATGATATTTATTTGATTCGAATCTTTTGTGTGTTTATGTGTGTATGTGTGTAGACGGCATGCTTCTTAAATAAGCAGATGGCAAAAAGCTGGGTGGGAGAGAGAACACATTGGATGACAGAGTCAGGCTCCAAAAATATCTTGACTATTTTGTTTTTCTTTAGAACCCTAGTGCTCGGCACAGTAACTGGCACATAGTGAGGACTTTTAAACTCTTTGTCAATTGACTGATAAAACATTAGGTGGACTCTAATAAGATGAAATTTAAGAGTGATAAATGTAAAGGCTTGTACCTGGGCTCAAAAAATCAACTCAACAAAGACAACACTAGAAGGCCAAATAGCCATCTCCACCTCCTCCCCACAAAAGCTGGGAGTTTTCATTCATTTCATTTAATTCTCTCTAGGCTGTGCTCCTGACTCTCCTCCAGAGTTTCTCTACTGCCATAGAATCCTCTTCTTCTGAAAGCTCATTCCATACTCTGGACTTCACACAATGGATGTACCATGCATTCCTGTAACCTTCTCCTCTTATTGGTTGGTTCCTCCCAGAACCTCCATTTTATGGAGGATGTCTAGGCCAAGCATGTCTTCGTTCCTTTCCAGACTATAGTCCTGACTCACCCAACTTTCTTTACCATGCCCCCACAGATATACTCCCTTCTCCCCTCTCCCTCTCTCCTTTTCAGCTTCTTTTTATATGTTATCTTCCCCAGTAGAATCTAAGTCCTTGAGAGCAGGGGCTGTCTTTCTTTCTGCTTGTATTTGTATTCTTAACACCTAGCACAGTGACCTGCACTTAGTAAAAACACTTAAATTTGACTTGTTGACCTGTTAACTTGTTAAGCTGACTTGTTTTAGTAAGCTCAATATGAGTTCAAAATTATGATATGGAAGTAAAGAAATCAAATGTCTTGGGCATAGCCCAACGAGAGTGCACAGCCATTAGGAGAGGCATAGCTTCTAAGAATAAGAAAGAAATAGTCTCACTGTTTTTTGCCCTTATCAGATTATATCTGGAATATTCTGTTCATTTCTGAGTGCCATGCTTTTTTTTTTTTTGCTTTTTGGAGGGCAATTGGGGTTAAGTAACTTGCCCAAGGTCACATGGCTAGGTATTGTTTGTGTGTGCATTAAGTGTCTGAGGTCGGATCCGAACTCAGGTCCTTCTGACTCCAGGGCCGACGCTCTACTCAGTGCACCACCTAGCCGCCCTGAGTGCCATGCTTTAAGAAGGGTATTGATAAACCAGAGAATTTGCAGAGTAGACTTATTAATATAGTGAAGGGCCTTGAGATCATACTATATGAGGATCAACTGAAGGAAGTGAGAATATTTAGCCTAGAGAAGAATAGATTTAAGGAAGGCATGATAGCTGTCTTAAGAAATCTTAAGGATTGACATGTGGGAGAGGGCACTGGATTTATTCACCTTGGTCCAGAGGATAGAACTACTAGTAATAATAGAAGTTGCAAAAGGGAAGATTGATCCTTGGTGTGAGTAGAGGGGAAGTAATTATTTTATTGCTGACAGATATATGCTGGATATAGACTACTAATTCTACCTTATCCTTCTCATCTTTCTAAGTGAAGCTCGAGGCTAATTTGCAAAGGCACATTGAGAACATCCATGGGCATGGTGGTAGTTAAAAGGAAAGTCCTTACTCCCACACAACTAACCAGAAGTCCTGAAGGCATTGCTTGAGTTAAATCAAGAAATACTTGATTTAAGGAATCTTTCTGGCCGGCTGGGTATAACCATGGGTCTGACAAAAAAAGAGAGGAAAAAATTCCTGAGTTGATGGGCTACATGCACAAAAAGAGCTTTGATCCTTGGAAGGGCGGGTGGGGTGGTAGTTTTAAGGTGGGAGGAGAAAGCAATGTGTAAGAAAGAATGCTTAAACAGAAAAGTTCTAAGTAGATAACCAGCATATGGCAATAGCTCAATGGTAACTAAGCAGCCAACCAGCAGATAGCAGTACAGCAGAGAAGCTGCCCTGGTAGATGATGAAGGCATTTTGCCTCAGCAGAGAAAGCAGCCTATCAGATCCTATCACCAAACCAACAGATGACATCAGCAGCTCTTAGGAGAAGCATCACAAGAGATGAGCTAACTAGGATAAAACTTGAAGAGTATATGTTGCCCTTGCTACACATTCCTCCTATGCCTTTTCCCTCTTGCACAGGAAATATTAGGATCTGTAGGAGAGTATTTTCCTGTGAGTGCAGGGGATTTCATTTATTGTTCACTTTCTTGGACAGGGATCCAGACCTATGATTTAATTGGTGCAGGGAACTCCCATTTGTAAACTCCTTCCACCCATGCAAATTAGCAATGAAGCTTCAACTTACAGTGCAAAAGAGTTTAAGTGATTTGCCCATGGTCTGTCTGACTCTTTCACACACACACACACACACACACACACACACACACACACACACACACACACACAGAGTAAGAGTTAGAGTCAGGACCTTAACTCAGGTTTTCTTGATTCCAGGGATAATTCTTTAACTATATCACATTGCCTCTCACTCACCTTGCAATATTATTTCATTAAATACCTTATGCTTTGAATTAATGTGTTCAATGTGGAAAAAGAAACTTCAGAACAGGGCTTTATTAGCTATGGTTTTGAATACTGACCCAAAGCAGCATTGTAATCTTGGTAGCTTTCAGGGGACTACATTGGAGAGGAGCCTCTGAGGATACATTTGGAAAAACTTCCTAACAATTAGCAATATCCAAAAGTGGGATATATTGCCTTGGGAAGTTGGGGGTTCCCCCTCATTCTAGGGCAATTGGGGCTAAGTGATTTGCCCAAGGTCACATGACTAATTTTGTGCTAAATGTCTGAGGGCGGATTTGAATTCAGGTCCTCCTGACTCCAGGACTGGTGCTCCATTCACTGTGCCACCTAGCCACCCCTGTTCTCCTCATTCTTTAAGCAAAGGCAAGTGAGTACTTACCAGGTATGATGTGGAGGGTACAGGTTAGATTAGGTTTCCAAGGTCCCTTCTAACTCTGAGATCCTCTGATCATATGTACATAAGGATATATAAGGATCCAGGTATAGACTTTAGGTCTTACTGTTCCTCCACTAACTTGTGTAGAGACTGCTTCTTATTCTTGGAGCTGATTCAGGTGACCTTGCTTCTGGGGCTTTTTCACCTTGAATGACATACTGAACTGTGATTTTTTTTTTTTTAAGCAATTGGGGTTAAGTAGCTTGCTCAAGGTTACACGGCTAGTCATTATTTGTGTGTGGGTGCTCATTTTCTGAGGCCAGATTCGATCTCGGGTCATCCCAACTCCGAGGCCGGCGCTCTTACTCACTGCGCCACCTAGCCGCCCCAAACTGTGATCTTTTAATACCAATTGAAAGGAACATTGGTCTTGACCTTCTTGAATGCCTGAGGTGACTCAGCATCTTGGATTTAATACTCAAGTATTAATTAGCTATTTCTTCTCCTCTACTATTTCATTTGCTTCCATCTTTCCTGTCTTCTCCCTTCTCATCTCTGCCCCCTGACTTCCCTGGTTTCCTTCAAGTCTCAGCTAAAATCTTGCCTTCTGCAAAAAGCCTTTCCTAATTCCCCTTAATGCTTGTGCCATCCCCTTAGATGATCTCCAGTTGATCCTGTATACAGATATTTCCACAAAGTTGTTTGCAGGCTATTTTCCATTAGACTGTGATCTCTTTAACATCTGGGACCTTTTTTTTTTCTTTCTTTCTTTGTATCCCCTGCACTTAGCATGGTGCCTGATATCTAGCAGTACTTAATAAATTCTTGTTGACTTGTTTTGATTTGCAGTCTCCATGAACTCAATTTAATTCAACTTGCCCTGACACTTTTCTTGTAACAAAGGATCCAAATCTTTGCACAGCCCCAACATGGGCCTTTGAGAAGCCAAATAGGGGCCAAATAGTTTGTTTACTGAAGAAGATACAGTTTATTAGACACAATTGATATCTGCCCCATCAGCTTAATAAAGGTTTATTAAATGTCAACCATGTATAAAACATAAAAATACAGCTATGAACATTAATGAGGGAAAGATAGGGTCACAGCCTCTCAATGAAATAATAAAAGATCTGCAAAGAATCCTTGGCATTTCTCTCTGCCTATAGACCATGAGATATAAAAGTCAGTATGGTATGATAGAGAAATTTAGAGTCAAATGACCTGGGTTCACATTCTGATTCTGCTATTTACTGCTTTATCACTTGGGGTAAGTCATTTTCCTCTTGGGGACTCAGTTTCTCCAACTGTAAAATGAATGGGTTGTATTAAATGGCCACTAAAGTCCCTTCTGCTCTCAATCCTATGATCCTAAGGAACTTCTATTAGAGATGGGGGCAGGGAGAGGTTTGGAACAATTACACAGACAAATAAATACAAGATAATTTAGAGATTAGGGAAGGCTTCATAGAGGAGGCATTACCTGAGTTGAACCAAGAAGGAAGATAAAGATTCTAAAATGCCAATGTAACCAAGTATTTAGACATGCTCAGACTGGCTTCTCTATGGATAGAAAAAAAAAAATTATCTCAACCCCTAACTGTTAATTCTGGGATTTGTATTCCCTGAGAGAAAGTGTGGCTTTTCTGCCCTGGCAAAGAGAGATCATCATGAGATTTGAGCCCTGTAACTCTGGACAAAAAAGGGCAAGCATCTGAGGTAGCTAGGGGTTTTTGCTTTTGTTTTTTAATAAAGGACAGAGGGGAAATCTTATGGAGTTAGGAAGATGGATAGGTAAGAGCAAGAAGGAGAAAAAGGAATCAGCATTTATGTAGTGCCTATTCTGTGACAGGGACTTTTCAGAGTAAATATGATCTCATTTGATCCTTATGATTCTGTGAGTAGATGTTATTATTATCCTCATTTTACAGATGAGGAAACTGAGGCAAACAGAAGTTAAGTGACTTGCTCAGGGTTACATAGTTAGTAAGTATCTGAGGCTGGATTTGAACTCAGGTCATCCTGACTCCATCCAGCACTCTATCCACCATGCCACTTAGCTGCCTACTCCTCAAAGATATCTTTCTCTTTATAATGTGTAAGAATGTGGATATAGTTGTGGGTCATGGGTTACATTAAGCTCTCTGATCCTATTCTCGTGTAACTTACCTAATGATATTTAATCCTATTTTTTTCATTTTTACCTAGATTTTTTTTCATGAGGAATAGTTTTTCCTTCTCACTCCATTTTCTCTGTTTAGACATACACATGTTGCATTCTAACAGAAGGCATGCTCTTTGAGGTCAGGAATGTTTTCATTTTTGTCTTTGTATCACTAGCACATAGCACAGTGCCTTGCAAGTCTGTTAAATTCAACAAGCATTGAGCACTGGGCCTGGAGTTTCAAATATTTACTATCTGTGTGACCCTGGGCTAGTCACTTACCCTCTATTCTCTTCAGTTTCCTCAATTATAAAAAGGAAATAATAATAGCACCTACCTCCTAAGGTTATTGTGAGAAGATCAAATGAGATGACATTTGCAAAGCTCTTAGCACATTGGAATACAGTTGGAGCTACATAAATGTTTGTTCTCACCTTTCAACATATAAAAGGCACTCAAAATACTAAGACAAAATCTAAACCATCACTCAATCTAAGGAGCTTATTTCCTATTGCACATAGTAGGTGCTAAATAAACATTTGTTAAATTGTATTCATTTGCCTAAACCAGTTCAAAGGAACAGATATGAGAAATAATTATTTAACTTTTCAGTTCTCCAGGTAATTCTCTAAAACTAGAAATTTCTGAGCAGCTTTTCATTGGAGACAAAGATAGTAGGCCCTATAGAAATGTTAGTTGTTATTATCAACATTATCATTGGTGGAGGGAGTTTCTTCACCATAAGTTCCCTATATCAAGGAAGATGTTATTCAGTCATTCAGTTGTATCCAATTCTTTGGGACCCCACTGACATAGCACATCAATACTGTCCATGGGGTTTTCTTGGCAAGGATGCTGGCATTCTCCAGCAATGAAAACATAGACTTGAACAAATTTAAAAAAGAAATAGGGAAGTCATGAGGAGGAGAAGATTTTGGGAAAATTATGATGAAATTGGTTTTGAACATGCTGAGTTTGAGGTATTGATGGAACAACCAGTTGGAGTTGAATGTAGATCTGAAGCATGAACAGGCAAGAGATAAAGAAATGGAGGTGTTTCCAAAGGAGGCAGCAGGTAAAGCTGTAGGCACAGATAACATTATCAAGGAAGAGAGAGAATAGAAATAAAGACTTGAGAGAAGAAGAAGAGGAAGGCCCAACTATAGAAACAAAAAAGAATTGATGAGAAGGAAGAGTAGTGGAAACCAAAGGCAAAGAAAGTGACAATGAAGATTGGTGGGAGCAGTGGCCAAAGGTATCAAACATAAGGCTTGATTGACTTTGAATAATAGATTCAGAGTTTGTGGATATGTGATCCTCTCTTAAAAAAATTAGTAAGGCATAGATAAGGACTTTTTTTGGCTTTGTCATATGAAAATACTTATTCATCTGAATTTCCTGTATTTCAATAAATGTGCACATTTTATAATCAAGGAGCCATATATTATAATTCTGGAAAGGTGACTTAAAGGTCCCTTAGTCCATCTCTCTGGCTCAGAGCAAAATTGCATCTCTGCCATAGCAGGCCAAAGACCATGAAATTCTTAAAGATGTCCAATTAAGGAATTAATACAGTCTCCCTTGGTAGTCAGTTCTAATTTAAAAATCCTTGAAGGCAAAAAGCTCTTTTTCATAGCGAATCTAGAAAGTTTTCCCCAACCTATCACAGTATATTCTAGCTCTGCTGGGATATTCATTGTGTGTTCTCAGGCAAATCACCTGTACCTCAGTTTCAGTCACCTGCCAAAGGAGGTAAGTTAATGAGGTACAGTCCAAAAAGGGTGCTGAGATCCTTGGAGATCTGGCAGCTTATAGATTGAAGCTACAACAGTCATCTTTAAGAGACTCAGATTATTATTTTATTTTAATTTTTTTTGCTTTTTGGAGGGCAATTGGGGTTGACTTGCCCAACGTCACATGGCTAGTTTTTGTGTTAGGTGTCTGAGATTGGATTTGAACTCAGGTCCTCCTGACGCCAGGGCTGGTGCTCTATTCACTGCACCATCTGGCTGCCCCTCAGATTATCTTTCACAGTCGATCTCATTAACACTCATGATTTCCTGGAGGGGAGGGCAAGGAAGCTATGGGTATTATTACCTCCATCTTTCTGATGGCTAAGTGAATCAGTAGCAGGGTTATACATTTTAGTAAGGCAGGATCACACCCTGAGTTAGCCACAGAAGCAGAAACAGAGCCTATGTCTTTCTGGTCCATTACTAACTTGTATAAATCATGCTGCCTCCTGGCTTCCCCTTCCATATAATTATGAAGTAATCCAGTTACTTTGAGCCAGATGCTAGAGAAGCCATGACCATAGATTTCATCCCAATAGGAGTTAGTAGTCCTTAGGGAGATATCCTTGTTCCATGGATATATACTCTCTCCTTCTGACTCTCACACTGGCCTTGCACCTTGCAAAGATGAAAGGGGTGGCACAATTCAACATCATTTATTAAGCTCATACAAAAACAGTCCCTGCTCCCAAAGGCCTTACTTTCTACTGTGGCAGGGGGGAAGGGAGGAGAGGGAGCTGACATGGGGGGTACAGCTTGTATAGAAAATAAAAACAAAGTAATTTTTGCTAGGTGATACAGTGTATAGAGCATCAGGCTTAGAGTCAGGAAGATTTGAGTTCAAATGTAGCTTCAAACACTTACTAGTTGTGTGACCTTGGGCAAATCACTTAACCCCTATTTGCCTCTGTTCCTCATCTGTAAAATAGGGACACACCAGAGAAGGAAACAGCAAGCCACTCCATTATCTTTGTCAAGAAAACCCCATAGACAACATCCACAGGGTCACCTAGAAACATGACTAAACAATTGAACAAGAAGAAATACAAGAATTTTAAGGGTTTTTTTTTTTTTTTTAGGCAGCTAGGTGGCACAGTGGATAGAGTGCTGGGCTTGGAGTCAGGAAGATCTGAGTTCAATTTCAGCCTCACAAACGTCCTCACTGTATGACCTTGGGAAAATCACTTAATCTCTGTTTGTCTATGAAGAAGGAAATTTTTGCCAGTATTTTTGCCAAGAAAACCCCATGGACAAAGGAAGAATTGGATTTGACTAAAACAACTAAACAACAACAAATTTGGGGAAATAAAGAGACCCCTGACTACTGGGGGGAAGAAACAATGAAAGGTCTGAGATGAGACTTTAAGGAACAGAAGCATTGGAAGAGGCAGAGGTGAGGAAAGCACATGGGAAGTCAAAGAGACAGTAGACAGAATTTTGAACTTGAGAACAGCTCAGTTGTCCAGTATGACAAGAACAGATTGTGTGAAAGGGAATAATTGGAAATAAGTCTGGAAAGGAAGGTGGAAGCCAGATGGTGGAGGACTTTAAATAATAGGATGAAAAGTTGGCATTTTATCACAGACTTAATGCTTTTAGGAAGAGTATTTCAGCAGCTGTGTAGAAGATGGACTGGAGGAGGAAGAGGCTGGTGAAGTAGACAGAGTGCTCTCCTTGGAGTGAGGAAGACCTATGTTCAGCTCCCCCTTGGACACTTACTATCCGTGTGGTCCTGCGCAAATCACTTTGCCTCTGTGTGCCTCAGTTTCCTCATTTGTCAAATGGGGATAATAATAGCGTCTACCTACCAGGGTTGTGGTGAAATGCTATACCATTTTAAAAGAGCTTTGCAAACCTTAAAGTGCTATATAAATGCTAGTTGTTATTATTACTGTAATAATCTGGGTGAGAGGATATAAGTTCTGGAAAAGGGTAGTGGAGAAGAGCAAGATAAGTGAGATATGAAGCTAGAATTGAAAGACTGATGCCTGATGATGAAGGGTGAGAGTGGAGAAGAGAGCCAAGGACGAGTCTGAGGGTGGACAGAAAGACTGGGGTAGCCTCAGTAGAAGAGACGCCGGGGGCAGGGGCAGGGGCATCTTTGGTGGGGGGAGATAAGGAGTTCCATTTGGGGAACACTGAAGTTGAGATCCTCTACAGAGAACAGAGTAGAAAGGAATGTGGTGATGTGAACAAAGCCCTGATCTTGCCCTCGGAGGAGCTGAGACAGTCCCAGATCCACCACTTTGTGGGTGACAGTATCTTAACTCATCAAAGGGATGTTTCTAAATGATGGATGGACCTTTGAAAGAAAACATTCCCAGTGTGTCAAATACCAGAAGAGAAAGCAAAGGGGCAAATGAAGAGTCCACACTGTCAGGGTCAGTTATGCAGGAGGCTTCAATAACACAATTATTCTTAGAACTCAACCATAAAATTTGTGTAGCAGAAGTGTGGGGTGTGGGGGGGTGGGGGAAGAAAGGGGGGGAGAGAGAGAGAGAGAGAGAGAGAGAGAGAGAGAGAGAGAGAGAGAGAGAGAGAGAGAGAGAAAGAGGGGGAAGGAGATACAGACAGAGAGAGCGAGCCCTTGGGACATCATCTCTAGGGATAGAGAGACCAGGAACCTTGTTTATGGAAGAATCATGATTGATGAAAGGAAAGTAGGTTGAAGAGACTATGAAATCTCATTTACCAGAGTCGATGGTAGACATTCTATAACTACTTATGACTGGCAAACCATGTATTGAAAAGAAGACTCTTTGATTGGCTGTGGGGACATTCAAAAAGGCCTGTCAGCATCAGTCACTTTTTTTTTTAAACCTCGTTTATTCTTAGAAGATCTAGGTGACTCATTCATGGTGTTTGATATCAGACCACATATTAAGATAAAAGGCTTTGGGTTCTTTTCCCCCTCTGAGTCCATATGGCCCAGTGAAAGGGCTTTGCTTCTTGGCCTCTGCCAAGATTTGTTCTAGATGAGGAGAGAGAAGCCTCTATGACCTTATGAATTTGAAAGCTTCAGAGGCTGCCTTAGCATCCCAGAATTCCAGAGTTTGTGGGTTTATAGCCAGAATATCACAGATGCTCTAAGGAGCAAGGAGTAATCTAAGGAAACAACATTTGAGATGTGGAGGCTGGTGGGCATGGCACATCTAGAAATGAACTTGGTGGAACCAATGGTATGCAGGAACTAAATTTTGAGCCTATTCCCTATATGAGATCCAGGTGGTATAAGGGAAAGGATCCCTTAGAGTGTAGGGAGAAAATGTTTATATGTTTGTTCTTACTATAGTTTTGAAACAAATGTCCCTTTTAAAAAGTTAACCAGTGTTATATAGTTAAATGGAACTGAGGTACTAGCTACTGGCCCCTAACAATGGAAGAAACATAGAGGGAGGGGCCTCAAGCTAACAGTGGCACAGAGGGAGTACCTCAGGCCCTCAGGGAACCCAGACCCCTGAATAGGAAGATGCAGCAGGCCTAACTTTGGGAGAGTAAGAACACACTTGCTACATTTCTATCATTTTTGATCAAGTTCTCATTTTCCTTGAAGATTGCTTGTATTTTGCAAGCACTTTGTAAACCATCATTGAGAATGATGGGCTCTGAGTTCCAATCTTCCTTTTGTCATTGTGATTACGTTCTAGGTACAATGTAGGACTTCTTCCTCTCTGTCCCAGGCTCGTTGCCTAGAGAAGAGGGCTTAACTGGCACCTGCCAAGTCCCACCCTCACATTCATACATGCTCAAAGGAGTTTACAAAGTGTTCCTCACAAAAACCCTGTGAGTAATATGGAGAGAAGAGAAAAGGGCTGAGGATAGGTCCCTGAGAGACAGCAATACAAAGTGGGGAGACATGAAGGATGATCCAACAGAAGAGACTAAGACAGAAAGGTCAGATATATGCCGGGAGTACACAGAGTCTCACGTAATCTTCGCCATGACCATGATATGTAACTACTACGCTAGTTTTATCCCCATTTTGCAGATAGAAGTGATTGAGGCTTAGAAAGATGAAGTGACTTGGTCACACAAGTCTTTTCCACTTCAACATGTTGCCTCTGATTTATGTCATTTCCTAATCATATCATTAATGTTACAAGGCAATTAAGTGTTACAGTGGATAGAGTGCTGGACCTGGAGTCAGGAAGATCTGAATTCAAATCTAGTCCCAGACACTGCCTTGCTATGTGACCCTAGACAAGTCACTTGCCTGCTTTCTCCCTCAGTTTTTCCAACTGTAAAATGGGTGAGAGTCAAAGCAGATTGCTTATATAAAGGTTAGCTATAAGGAAAACCCACGTAGAGTTATGTTATAGCATCATTTGGCTGGTTGCTTTTTGTTATATCTTCCTGGGGATGCTGTTTCCCCTAATATTGTGTTTTCATGGAAGGAGATAATGATATTAGCTGGACTGTGACAGGTAATTAGAAGGGGGCATTTCATTACCTCAGAATTACTTTTGTGAAAGAAATGGTAGAAAGCTTTAGGGAGAAGCGTTTATTAAGAGCACTCACCACAAGGAATACCAACGATATTTACACGGTGCTTTATAGTTTCCAGCACACTCTTTCATATCTTAGCTCAAAGGAGTCCCACTTTGGGGCTAAAAAGATTTAGATGGTTCAATGGCAGCCAAGAAGCAGTGAGGAAACTAAGAGGTTTATGCTGAGAGAATTTTGAGAATTCTCTCTCCCCCCACCCCAAGCAAAGTGACAGTGGATAACTAAAGACCTGGGCTCTGCTTGACCTTCCTCCTGGTAAGTCATCTACCACTCCAGAGTACAGTAAAGGTTTAGACCAGGACAGGGGAACCTATGACCTCAAGGCCACATGTGGTCCTCTAGGTCCTTAATTATGGCCTTTTCACTGAATCTCAACTTCATAGAACAGATCCCTAATAAATAATAATCCTTGATAAAAGGATTTGTTCTATAAAACTTGGACTCAGTCAAAAACCCAAGGACCTAGAAGGTCATATGTGGCCTCGAGGCTTTGGGTTCCTCACACCTGGTTTAGACAGAGGTTTCTCAGGTCAGGAAGATAAATGTGGTAGGATTGAAATGAGCACCAGACAGGGATCTTGGCATCAGTGCACTATCTGACCTTGGGCAAGTCACTTAACTTCTCTGACTTCAGTTTCCTTATCTGTAAAATAGGAAGATAAACCTGTCCTGCCTAACTCTTGTGATTGTTTTGAGAATCAAATCAGAAAATGAATATAAAAGTGATCTGTAAGCCATAATGTCGTTGTTGTTGTCCAGTCATATCAGACTCTTCATGACTCCATTTGAGGTTTTCTTGGTAAAGATACAGGAATGGTTTACCATTTCCTTCTCCAGTTCATTTTTTATAGATGAGGAACAGAGGTAAACAAGGTTACTTGCTCAGGGTCATAAAGCTAACAAGTTCCTGAGGCTGGATTTGAACTCAGGATGAGTCTTCCTGACTTCAGAGCCAGCACTCTATCCACTGTGCCACCTAGCTGCCCTAGTGTAAGTCATAAAGCACTCTGCAAATATAAACACTGTTATCATTATTGGTAGTAATAATAACAACCAAAATTTATGCAGCACTTTAAGTGTAATGGAGCATTTTACATCATCTCATTTGACCCTCACAATAACCCTGTGAGAGAGGTGTTATTATATTTCCATTTTAAGGATAAGGAAACTGAAACTAAGGATGTTAAATGACTCACCAAGGGATAGATAACTAATAAGTGTCTAAAGTAGGATTTGAGCTTAGGCATTTCTTTTTTTTTTTTTTTTTTTAACAAATACTTTATTAACTTCTGTTTTACATCATTCATTTCCGCCAGATTTTGAGTTACAATCATTTTCCCCCCATTATTCCCCTACCCAACCTCCAGAATAGTAGTCCCACAAGATATCACTTCCTCCAATCTGCTCTCTCCCATACCTTCTCCCATACCCCCATCGACTTTTCCATTAGAGGAAGGTGAGTCTTTGTGTCCCAATGCCTACACATCTTATCTCCCTATTACAAGCAAAAGAGTATTAATAATAGTATTTATATATATTTGAAACATTTAATCTTAAGACCTTGAATTTCAGATCCATTTCCTTCCTCCCTTGTCACCCATTCCCTCTGGGGAGATAAGTAATTCAATATATGTTGTACATGTCTAGCTATGCAAAACATTATCATAGTAGATATATTGTACAGGACTGCTTATAATTCCCTCCCACTCATCCCACCCCCCACCTGGTCCATTCCCTACATGATCCTGTCCCTCTTCTATAGTGGGTACTTCCAACCTCCCCTCACCCCAAGGATGCCCTCCCATCCATCATCCCTCCTCTCATCCCCCTTCCTGCTGCAGGTTGAGAATATCCCATTTAGTATGTATGTCATTTTCTCCCTGAACCAAATTCAATGTGAATGTGGTTTTGCCTTTTTAGCCTTCCTTATTCTCCCCCTCCTTTGCACCCACTTCCCCTACATGAGATAGTTTACCCTACCATGTCTCTCCCCATCTCCTCTTGCCACTTTCTTCTCTCACCTCATAATTTCATCCCTTGGGTACTCTCCCTTCCCAACAAAATCAACCTATGCCCTCTATCCATATATAACTGTAACCATATACACACACATTCACATATGTATTCATATGACCACACCCCCTTCTTCCATTATTTTCATAGTGAGAAAGATATCATCAGTCACAGTTATTGCTTTCCATATAGGAATGTAAATAGTTCAACTTTGATAAGTTCCTTTTGATTTCTTTTCTCTGATTACCTTCTCAGGCATCTCTTCCTTCTTGTGTCTGGATGTCAAATTTTCTATTCAATTCTGTTTTTTTCCTCAAGAATGCTTGAAAGTCCTCTATTCCACTGAATGACCATATTTTCCCCTGAAACCAAATACTCAGTTTTGCTGGGTAGGTGACCCTTGGGTTCATTCCCAGTTCTTTTGCCCTCTGGAATATCATATTCCATGCCCTTCGATCCCTCAGTGTAGAAGCTGCCAGGTCCTAGGCTATTCTGATTGTGTTTCCACAATATTGAAATTGTTTCTTCCTGGCTGCTTGGAGTATTTTCTCCTTGATCTGGGATTCTGGAACCTGGCTATAATATTCCTGGGAGTTTTCTTTTTGGGATCTTTTTCAGGAGGTGATCTGTGGATTCTTTCAACCTCTATTTTGCCCTCTGGATCTAAAACATCAGGGCAGTTTTCCTTGAGAATTTCTTGAAGGGTGATTTCTAGGTTCTTTCCTTGATCATGGCTTTCAGGTAGTCCAATAATTTTTAAATTGTCTCTCCTGGATCTATTCTCCAGGTCAGTGGATTTTCCCATGAGATATTTCACATTGCCTTCTAATCTTTCATTTGTTTGGATCTGCTTAGCAGCATCTTGATTTCTCATAAAGTCATTAGCTTCCATTTGCTCCAGTCTAACTCTGAAGGAATGAATCTCCTCAGTGAACTTTTGAGATTCTTTTTCCATCTGGCAAATTCGACTTTTTAAGGCATTCTTCTCCTCAATGCCCTTTTGGGCCTCCTTTGCCATTTGAGCTAGTCTATTTTTTAAGGTGTTGTTTTCCTCAGTCAGGCTGTTGACCCTCATTTCATACTTTTCCTGCATCCTTCTCATTTCTCTTTCCAATTTTTCCTCCACTTCTCTTATTTGATTTTAAAGTCCTTCTTAAGGTCCTCTATGGCCTGCAACCCGCTCATGTTTTCCCCTGGGGCTTTTGGAGCAGGACTTCTGGCCTCACAGTCCTTTTCCCGCTCTATGCCCCCAAAATAGGAGTCTAGGGTTGCATTTTTCTGTTTCCTTTGCCTTGGCATGTTGCCACTTAGTTGCTTGACTTTTGGGCTTGTTGCCACACTATGGCTTTAAGGCCAGATAGAGGAATTTTCGTCCCGAACGTGTGGAGGGCAACTTCCGTTTCTGGCAAGCTGTAAACCCACCCACAGCTTCCACCCTAGATCACAATCCAGATCCAGGGAGGTTAAAGCAAGAGCGATTACCCCCCCAAGACTGATCGCTGGATCTCCCCACGATTTGTAGGCTGGGAGCCGGAAATGCCTCTGAAAACTACAAAATGGCGTGTCTCCTCAGTGGCTTCTAGCCCCCAGGGGAGGGAGCTGACGCATTCCCAAATACAGGTCCCAAAGTCCATAGGACACTAACCTCTTACTTTGTCCTAGGCAAGTCTATGTTGATAATTCTGGAATCTCCACAGTTCCTGGTGTTCTGGGGTTCCTCCAGCGGGCTGCTGGCCCTGCCGCCCTGGGGCTAAAACCTCGGCTCACGTGGACCTGGGCTCGGCTCGGCTCCTGCGCTCAGCGCGCTGCCGGCTCCCAGACCACTGCGCTGGTCCTTCCTGCAGGGTGCTGGGCTGTCCTCAGCGGGAGGTTAGCTTCTCTGTGTCGTTCTGTGGGTGCTGGGGCTCCAGAAGTTTTTCAGAGTCCTTTTTTACATAGTTTGTGGAGAATCTGGGGGCAGAGAGGCTTGGACGAGCTGTTTCTACTCCGCCATCTTGGCTCCGCCCCTAGTGCCACCGAGCTTAGGCATTTCTAACTCTAAGTCCAGCACTCTCTAATAAAGCAACACAGTTTGTTTTTTATTTTTCTGGTTATTTATTATAGATTCCACTGGACCTATGATTTCATTGGTATATGAAACTCTCCTTTATTCTTATTTGATTTTGAGGTTTTATAGACCCTCATAGAAGTAAATTTTCATAAGGTGTCATGCAAACTGATACACACACAGTACACACACACTCCTTTCTATTCCTATTTAATTATCACCAGAGGTTTATCATTTCTAACTTTGTTTAGGTCTAAAAGGAATACATTGAGGAACCCCCCCTATTATAGTGTTACTTTATTTCTCCTGGTAACTCATTTACCTCCTTTTAAGTATTTAAAAGCTATGCTATTTCAGTGCATATTTTAAATATCATATTGATTCACTGTTCATAGTTCTCTTTCAGCATACTGTATTTTCCTTGTTTATCTCCTTAAATCGAGTCTATCTTTGCTGTTAGCATGATTGATACCCCTGTCTTTTTTACTTCACTTGAACAATATTAGATTTTTCTCCAGCCTTTTAACATTGCCTGATTCTTTATGTCTCAATTGTATTCCTTGTAAACAACATATTGTTGGATTCTATTTTCTAATCCATTTTGCTATCCTCTTCCATTTCATAAGTGAGTCCATCCCATTCACTTTCACAGTTATGATCATTAGTTGTGTATTTCCCATCCTATTCACTTGTATTTTTTTCCTTTTTCTGTTTCCTGTCCCCTCTTTACAAAGAAGAAGAGGGCTGGTGAGAGAGTAAAATGCTCAGCAGCAGTGCTTTGTGCTCCATGCTTGACATAATTTGTTTTTTCCTCCTCCATCCCTCTTCTCTTTCCTTCACCTGGAGCTCAATCATAGCTTCTTGCCACTTTTTGTGTATATTACCATCCTTTGACCAATTCAAATGAAAATGAGGTTGAAGTGTCACCTCCTTCCTCTACCCCTTCCTTCTTTTTTGTATAGGCTTCTCATTGTGTACACCAATTATATGAGATAAAAGTCCTCTGCCTTTCTTCTCTCTTCTCCCCTTTTCTTACTTCTTTTAAGATCATCAAAACAAAACCATTCTGAATCCTCTGGTTTATTTAACTCTCTGACTGCTGATGCTATTAGGGTTCTGAGGGGACACTTGTATCATCTCATCCTATTAGAATATAAATATTCCATCCAGTGGGGGTACAGGAGAAGACTAGAAAAGCATGGCATCACGAGAGGATCATTAGGTATGGGTTCAGAAGGTCTGGGTTCAAATCCAGCTCTGCCACTTCCTACCCGCGTGTATTCAACCCAGTCATTCTATCTTTTAGGCCCTCAGTTACCTTAACGGTAATAGCTAGCATTTACATAGCACTTTAAGGTTGGCAAAGCACTTTCTGCGTAATCTCATGATCCCCACAACAACCCTGTGAGGCAGCCCTGTCGTTATCCCAATTTTACATATGAAGAAACTGAGATGGAGAGAGGTTAAGTGATTTGCCCATGGTCACACAGTAACTGAATGTTTGAGACACAATTTGAACTTGGGTCTTCCTGACCCCAAATCCAACACTCTATCAATTGTGCCAGCCCAGCTGCCTAACTAAAACAAAGGGGTGGTCTAAACATCCTCTAAGGTTCCTTCCAGTTCATAACATTCTATCCAATAATCAGCTTATGTCAGACCTTGGGTTTTTATAGCATTATTCAGTACGAAACAGAATTTGGCCTTACCAACAGGGTGGGGTTAGTGCAGACCCCAAGAACATGATCGTAATGGCATTTTCATGCACTCTCTTCCCTAAAGTGGCTTAGGTCACCTGACTGGGCACACAGCCTTCCAGATTCAATTTACTGTAAAAGAGCTACAGAGTGATCAGAATGAACTCCCACACTCGTCTTACCTTTGCCTAAACAAATAAGGTCAGCCCAGGTATGACAGGGGGCAATTAGAGTTATTACCTGGCCATGATTGGGAACCTGGTTCCTGTAGGAAATCTTTGCTGAGGAATCATTGTAGAACCAAGTCCTTCTTTCCTTGAAGAGGTTTCTGAGAACTAAGAGTACAAGATATTGCTCCTTTGTCCTGACTCATTACTTTAGAAGCCAAATGAATAAGCTGGAGCATGTCCAGAGGAGGCTGACCAGGAAGGTGAAGGAAGTAAACCTCATGCTACATGAGGAGCCACTGAAGCAAAAGTGGTCATTGAGTCCCTTGGATAAGTCACTTAAATTCCCAGGGCGTTAATTTTCCCAACTATAAGATGAGGGCATTAGACTAAATGACCTCTGAGACCCTGCTGGCTTTAGACCTATCTAAATAGGTCATCACAGAATCTCAGGAAGGTTAGGGGCACAGATTGGAAAATCCCCTTGATAAAGGAGATAGTTAAAGTCATAATAATAGTTAGCATTCCATAGAGCTTTGAGGTTTCTGAAGTGCTTTATATACATTATCCCATTTGGTCCTCACAATAATCCTGTGAGGTAGATGTTATTATTATACCCATTTTACTGATGAGGAAGTTGAGGCTGAGAGAGGCTAAGAGACTTGCCCAGGGTACTACAGTCAGCCAATTTCTAAAGCAGGATTTGAACTAAGATCTTCCCTCCCATCTCTGGTTTTCTATCCACAGTGCTACCTCATGACCAGGCCATGAGAGTGGATACGGAAGAGTTTCTGAATTCCAACCTGGGTTTTTGCTTTATCCTTGAAATGATCCTCTCCCATTGACCTTTCCCTCACTATCTTTAGTCTCACCAATTCTCCAGGTCTCAATTTCTCCGTCTGCAAAATAAGGAGGCTGAGCTAGATGAGACCCAGAATCCTTTGTAACTCTAACATTTGATGACTGAGAAAATCCAAAACACTTCCTTTCATTCTTAGTTATTCTTCCATCTCTCTGGCTGCTTGCTCTGAGTCCTTTTTTTCCCTCCTTCCTTCCCAGAGTCGCTATTTAAGGTGCTGCTGAATGCTTCTAGGAGCTGGAGTGCCAGATAGCAGATGTGAGGAATGCAGACGCCAATGTTCCCTTCACTGTTTCTTGGCGCTACAGGATGGACTCATGCAGTGATGAAGTCCTGTCTGATAAGCTACTTGCCTCCAATGGATTAGGACTGGATGCTGAGATCTGGGGAGAGGAGCAGGCAGACAGCACAGAATGGGGAGATTGTTTTCTCCAAGGAAGATGGAATCAGCTTGATTTTCTGTAGTCAGAGGACTTCAGATGAAATTATTACTGTGTTGTGTCTGTGTACACCAATCAGCATAACAAAAGCTGGATGCAAAGCAAGGAGATGGTATCCAAGCCTGTCAACATTTGGGGGATGGCAGAAGGTACCCACTGGTTCCTGTTTTCAGCAGTCTCATAGCTAACAATGCCTCCTGTAATGCTATTCTCCTCACAGCTACACTTATATGATCTGTCAGATTTTCCATGTGCCCAGTAGCTGAGCTGTCCTACAGGTGTTTTCTCCAAATACCGAGTGTGAACCCCTTGAGAGCATGGGTTGTCTTCTTTGTCCATTTGTTTCTCCAGCATTTAACATGGTGCTTGGTACATAGTACTAGGTAGTTACTTTGTCCTTCCTTCCTTCCTTCCTTCCTTCCTTCCTTCCTTCCTTCCTTCCTTCCTTCCTTCCTTCCTTCCTTCCTCCTTTCCTTCCTTCCTTCCTTTCTTCCTTCTTTCCTTCCTTCCTCCTTCCCTCCTTTCCTTCTATCCTTCCTTCCTCTCTCTCTCCTTTCCTTCTATCCTTCCTTGTTTCCTTCCTTCCTTCCTTCCTTCCTTCCTTCCTTCCTTCCTTCCTTCTTCCTTCCTTCCTTCCTTCCATACAAGGCAACAGTGTGTGACAGCCACCCTGAGAGATTTCAGCCTAAGAACTACAAGGAGTGCCTGGGAGAGAGGCACAATTTACAAATGAAGGCTTCATTTGGGCTTAGTCTTGAAGGATGACAAAGATTGAAATAAGTGATGCTGCGGGTGGGGTGGGGTGGGGGTGGGCAGCGAGCATTCTAAGTGAGTAGAAGACACTTGTTGTCAAGGGTAAGAGAGCTGATCTTCTCTCTCTTCTCCCTGCCCCACTCTCCACGGGAGTTCAATCCATGGTTGTCCTACTCACAAACACTACCTAGCTAGTTTGTGCTGCTCAGGATAAATCCCAGAAAGAAGGTAGAACCTTTTTTATACAAATCACTCCAGCCTCCAGATGTAATTTTGAATGGGTTCTGGGTGACTTGTTCTATTTCTTCAGCTTCAATGAGCAAGGAAATCCAATCATCCAATCTATAACACACTCCATTGTATGAGAAGTGTGTGAACAATGTAAAGAGAAACATAACTTTCCAAGAGGAAATAATTGGTCCTGTAACCAAGGCCCTGATGTAAGAATAGTCATAGCCAAAAAAAAAAAAAAAATAGGAGGGAAGAAAACTTTAAAGCTCAAGGCTAATCTGGCCTAATTTCTTTGTTACAGATGGGGGAAACTGAGGCCCAATGAGGTTAAATCGACTTGTCTATAGTCCCATATCTAGTTAATGAGAGAGCAAGGCCCAGAGATGAGCTCTTCTTGTGAAGCTTATTCAGTTGACCCTCCACAGCCTCCCCCCATCAGCTGCCCAATCATTTCCAATGTGCAGCCATGCAGAAGCTCTTGGGCAATTGTTCAAGGAGAAATGACTGAAATTAGTGCCCCCTGGGTCAGTCCAGCCTCCAGCTTCTCAGTGTCTCATGAATGGCCATCCCAGAAATGAAATATGGGCCCTATTGTTGGCTGGAGAAAATAACTCAGGAGGCTCTGACGGAAGTCATTAGCGTTGGCTGTCTCTGAAAGGAGAAAATGCTCTCATGTGGTTGCTTGTTTGAACAATGAAATGTGGTCACTTCAGTCTTTTGTTTCAGCCTTTCTTTTTCATATTTAGCCTTTGTATTTTCCCTCTGCTAAATGAATGGCTGAACCCAAAGGTGAATGAGCCAGTATTTTCCAATCTTGAGCAACTCTACAGGTTGTCTTCCTGGTTTGCCACTAGCAGTCAGCTTTCCCCTGCCTCTAGAAACGATAGTTATTTCATAGTGAATTAGATTCCTGCCAGTAATGGACTTGCCAGTCTGTCATCTTGAATGTAGGGAAAAACATTGGATTTGGATTCAGGGCCTTGGTATTGAAACCTGTTTTCTGCAAGGGTTAACTTGGGTAAATCATTGAGCCCCTTTGGGCCAGCACCAAGTAGTTAAGATCTGACAGGCAGGCAAGCAAGCCTACCTGAATCAACAAGGCACCATGGGGGAGATATAGGAGAAATAGGTGGTAATTTGTATCAGGCAGTTTAAACCATCACCACCTGCCCTCAGACCACAGTCAAGATAGTTGAGGATCCTGAGCCCAAGAAACTAGGGAATAGCATCCTCTCTCTTAGGCCACCAGCTCCAATTTCACTCAATCCCCCAATAACCATAAGCCAAGGCAACTCTTGAGACTTGACAAGGCAACTGCCTTTTCAGGTGTAGTGGCCCCTGCCTCCTCAGCAGCACTACCACTGAAGACCCAGAAAAAGAATCCAAAGACTTTGACATTATCAATTGTTCACCATCAGGACAGGATATGGTTTTATCAGTGGAAATAACACAACAGATTCATTGCTATCTGTACTGCTGCTACACCTCAAAGATCAGTGGGCTTTTCCATCTGCCCTTCCAATGGACCCTCCTACATGTTTTACATCCCCCTATTAGAACATGATCTCTCTGAAAGCTAGGACGGTCTTATCTTGCTTTTCTGTTTATACCTCCAATGATCAGTAGGTTGCTTTTTGACAAATCAGTGCTCAGCAAATGCTTTTTTCATTCATTCATTGCTTCACTGGGTTTGACTTTTGGTTAATAGGCAATGCTAAGTGACCTATGCACCTCTTATTCTAGTCCAAGCTATCCATCTCCTCTATAGTGCTGCTGGAGGGGCATTCAGGGCAAGATATTCTCTCTGGAATAATAGATTCTGGTAGAGTGGGCCTTACATGAGGTGGATCCTTCTCTTGACTTTCAGAGGGTGACCAATGAAAGCGAGGTCCTTGGCAAAGCTGCTGACCTCTACCCTGGGGCTGGCTCTCAGAAGTGATTGACCTGAGGCTGCAGAAGGAAGGGAAAAGGAATAAGCATTTATATAGCACCCATGAGTGCCAGCCACTGTGCCAAGCACTTTTTACAAACGAGACCTCCTATAACGCCAACACAACCCTGAGTAGTAGGTGCTATCAGGATTCCCATTTTACAGTTGAGGAAACTGAGGTAAACAAGTGGAATGACTTGCCCGGGGCTACCCAAAGTTAGTGAGAGTCTTCCAGAATCTAGGCCCCGCACTCTATCCGCCTCTGTACCAGTTGTCTCAAATGGTGAATACTGTTGAAGACGATACTGCTTCAGCCTCAACGTGCTTACTCTTGACGAGCTCATTTTCTAGTTCAACCTGGACTGAGGATAAATAAATATCTGTCAATTGTATATGTGACTAATATTCCTGGAGACTGATCGCAGAATATTAAGATGGTCTAAAAACTAGGTCATGCCACCATCATCCAATTATTTGGGTAGGGAAGAGATAGCCTTGGTCACTGTAAGTAAGGTAGATTTTAGTGTGCGTAAGGTAGATTTCTGTTATTCTTTTTTAGAGTTTAGTTTCCCAAGATCCATGATCATAACAATCTCTATTTCCTAGCCTTATGACATGTAAACATCTCCACCATGCTTGTGCGGCACTATATGAAGATAAATAATATAAACATTTGTGCTTAAATTGTAAATATTCATTGCAACTGCATAGTGAGCTATAACGGTGATAATGTAAACTTAAGAGACTATTGCTAGCGATATGCCATTCTTCGTCTGTTTCCCTATAAAGCAGGTGGGCACTGGTCAGTGAGTGGGGAACCCTTAGGGTTGAATGCACAAGCTGGAATGCTGTGAGTGCTTTGATCGGCCCCACTCAAGGCTTGGGAGGAATCTATATTTGCCTCCATGGCCCCCATTGAGGCTAGAGGGGATTTAGGGGAGCACACAAGCAGTACCTGTCTCAGTTGACCCCATTAAGACATAGGGATAGCTGCCCCCTTTTCTCACTGGCCTGTGTGAGAAGGGTGATTAGGAAATGCTGTAGGAGTTGGTGCTCCCATTATCAGCAACCTCTTTGAGAAGACTAGAATAGCATTAAGTAAGATTATCAGCCCCTCTGAAGCTGTCTTCCTGTCCTTCCTCCCTGACTAGATCAGGGGTGAACCTGTGCTAGCAGCCCCCTGCCCCCTTGTGTTATTTGTCTCACAGCCACCCATGCCCAAGCTAGCTCTTTGGAAGGTGGGTGCCTGATTAATGAGAGGAGGGAACAAACTTGTAGGCCAGTCAGACTTTCTTTTTTTTTTTTTTTTTTAAAGCAATTGGGGTTAAGTAACTTGCTCAAGGTTACACGGCTAGTCATTTGATTTATGCGTGGGTGCTCATTTTCTGAGGCCGGATCTGATCTCGGTCATCCAAACTCCGAGGCCGGCGCTCTTACTCACTCGCCACCTAGCCGCCCCTTTAGGGCAATTGGGGTTAAGTAACTTGCCCAAGGTTACACGGCTAGGTTTTTGTTTGTGCGGATTAGGTGTCGGAGGCCGGCTCCGAACTCAGGTCCTTCTGATTCCAGGGCCGGCGCTCTATTCACTGCGCCATCTAGCCGCCCCCAGTCAGACTTTCTTACAGCAGCAGAAGCTTTGGGATTGATTAGTCCTCTCCAATAATCTAATTCCCTATAATGGCTACTTACTTTCCTGAATTTCTAGTTCTACACAGCAGTAATTTATCCTTTGTTTATTGTTTCCTCTAGGCCATTAGTCACATCAAGCAAGCAGGTATAGTGTCTCTTATATAGTAAATGCTTATTAAAGGTTTCTTGGATTGGGTTGGATTGGATTGGGTTTAGTGAAAACCTATCATTTGGATGGTACTGTTCTAGGGCTAGCGTTGGACTCTTCGTAAATATCGGCAAATGAAATTGACCAGCAGGTCACAGAATCAAGAGTCTCACAGTTGGAAGCGACTTCAGGGGCTACTGGGTCCCATTGGGACTTTCTGAGGGTACCCTTTAAAACATCCCCAACAAGTACCCACCTAGCCTTTGATTAAAGTGGCATAGAAATGCTAGCTGCTATTATTATTGTCATTAATAAATTGCTGTATAGAGTGTGAACTCCTCAGGGCACGGGTTTTTTTTTCTCTTCTTTTTTGCCTTTCTTTGTATCTCTGATGCTGGGGACATAATAAATGCTAGGTTACTGGCTGACAGAGGAGGAAACAGGCTGAAAGAGGTTAATTGACTGGGACTGAGGTAGATTTAAAATCTATGTAAGGGAAAAACTTGCTAATAAGCCCTGGCCTTGGAATCAGGAAGCCCTGAGTTGAAATCCTTCTTCAGACACAAGGATCAAATGAAATAATTTATACATTTCTTCTAAAAAAACTAACAAGCATTTATTTTCTCTCTCCTACCTCATCATTAGAAAAAACCCAAAACAAAACCATTGCAATAAATTACGCATAGTAGAGTAAAACAAATTTACACATTCACTCTGTATGTGTATTTATATGTTTATTTAATAGATATAAACATTTTACAAACCTTAACGCACTATATCAATGCTGGCTATTATCTCTTATACAAGTCCTTAAGATAACAAGGCACCAAACATAATAACAGTTTATAGTTTATATTTAACCCAACAAAACCATAAAATATAATCAGATGAGTCCCTAAGTAATTAAAACAAAGCCTTTCCTTTCCTATGAGCCTTACTTCTTGAAAGATCTATGCCATCCTTTCATAGCACTACTCTGGGGTTGGGTCTTTTCCCAAATGAACAAATGTGAGGTTTTCAGAAAGTCATGTTCCCCTCCAGTGAGCTCTATCTCTCTCAGCCACTAATACTGAGATATTTCCTCCAATACTTAAATATTTTCCAGTGGCTAAGATTCCCCTGACAGTGGAAAGAATTCAGGTTTCCAGTTCTGTGGTTGGCCTAGTTCTTTAGACCTGCATAGTCTATATAATGTACAATACCAGGGATAGACAACATATGAGTTTATACCATGTCTTTTTCCCTTGTTGCTCCTCAGTTCCAATTCTTCCTTGGTCCAGGCACTACTCGTAGTCTGAGCACTCCTCTTATGGGTCCAAGAAAACTGGTCCAATGCCTCCTCCATTTGATTCTGGAACTCCCCCACTGCACCTGGTTGCCTGGAGCACATGGTTTGTGGGATGTGCTATGTATCTTCTCAGTTCAAATGCACATAGGAATGATCAGCTTCTAATAATTCAACCTCTTTCCCTCTGTGATCCTGTTTCTGTGAGCCTATGCTCTCCTTTTGAATGGTTAAATTCAAGGTCATAGCTCAGGGATGTAAGCTACCTATAAATCAATCAGTCTTCTTCAGTGTTGTAAAAATCAGTTAATCCACTCACAATTCATTAAGGAGAAATCATCATTTCAAGAGCAAAATTCTCACGGGGAGGGAGAAAGTCAATGAGGACCCAGGACAATGCTTAGGTATACCTACTTCATGGTCTATTCCCCTCTGTTAATTTTTTTTTTTAGTTCCTGTGAAATTATACCAGAGTGTACCATCCTATAGCCTAAATTATGTGGATCTTTCTAGCACTGGAGGGTTCCACAGGGCAGGGACACTCAGCATACCAGATGCATTCTCTTTTCTGAAAACTTTGCAGTCTAGCAAATTCTGCAATAAGGCATAGAATAGAAAGACCACAACAGAGTTCTAGTCTTGTGTCTACAGTCATGCTGGCAGAGATTCAAAAATGTGTGTATGTTGGTGAAAGGCAGGGTTGCAGAGGGAAGAAGAATGCAGAGGAGAGATCAAAATACTTCCAGCCATGATGATTATTAAGTTCTTCTCCCTCTGAGGTCAGAAACTTTTATTTACATACACTTTGGGAGTTAGCATAGAGAGAACCTTGCCAAGATTCAGTGAGTATGTCCAAGTACCTTAGGGAAATGATTCTGTTTGACATTGGATGATCACCAGGAGTTTTTTTTTAAGGTAACATGCAGAACATATTTATCTGAGGCTTCATAAATTTACCAAAATTCCTTACTTCTAGCTGATATAGAAGCCACTCCATGAAATATCATTTTGCTGTGAGAGGTTGGGCTTTCTGTCCCTTTTTTTACTGAATGACTCTAAAGCAGGGCTCAGCTCTCTATGGCCTGTGGGCCAAATCCAACTGCTGCTTTTTTTTGTAAGGCCTAGGAGCAAAGAATGGTCTTTTCATTTTGAAATAGTTTTATTGTATTTTAAAATGTAAAAAACACTCTTAGCTCATAGGCCTATAAGAAGAAATTGGTCAGATTGAATGTCTGGCTATAGTTGGTCCAACCTTGGTGTAAAGGTGTCTCTCCTAGGCTGGTGTATTCTGTTTGAGGGAGAGGTGCACAAATTAAGGAATATATATGTGAATTGTGAGTTCATACACAACTCATTCTGGGTTAAATGGTTACAGGAGAGCAGGGCCAGGAGGCTCTCTCAGAAGCCCTTTGGTTTGATCTTTTTGCTTTTGCAGTGAAACCAATTAATGCATATTTCACACTTTGAGGATCCACAATTTTTCACTGGTGTGGGTTCTCCCTTCATCCATACAGATTGCAACCACTCCAAACCACAGATGAGGGGCTTCAGGAGTTTTAGTGATCAAAAAAATAAACTGAGTATCCACAATTCTGGCGATGAGTCTCTCTGAAATCATTTGGGTTGGTCCTTGGCCAACAGACTTACCACAGTCTAGCACTGGACCCACACTCAATCATGGGACCTGGACAAGCTGACATGATATGTTAGCATGTGTTAGCATGATTTGAGGAACGCAAGCTTAGAGCCAAATAATAAGGCACGAGAAGAGATATTTAGTGGGAGAAACTTAAAGTGCTTTGTAAACCTTGAGGCAACATATCAAAATATGAGTCACCACTATCACGATCATTTTCACCACCATAATTCCTGGAAGGAGCTAGGGTCGGTTTCTTCCCCATCTATTCCTTACCTTATATTCTAATCCTGAATTATTCTCTTTCATTTTGCATACACTTGTTCCATGGTTCCCCTCCCCCCATCCATATTTGGATCAATTAACAAATCACGCCCTCAAGAGATATTGATTAAATACATACTGTGTGCAAAATACTTTGCTAGTTTAGATTCATTCATTCATTCAATAAGCCTGACTACCTACTAAATTGGAGGGGGTGGGGAGGAGAATACAAAAACAAATAGACAAAAATAATCCCTGCCTGCAAGGATTCCTGCTGCCAATGTTCGATTGGTGAAATGATATGTACACAAAAAATTAAATGCAAAATACACATGAAGTAATTTTTCTGGTGGGAGAACATTAGTAACTGAGGCAATCTGGGTAGGCTTTCTGTAGTAGGTGATATTCGAGCTGAGCTTTTTAGTCAATCAAGAAGCAAGCAAGCATTTATTAAGGACCTACTATGTGTCGAGCACTGTGCTAGGTGAGGGGAATACAGAGGCACACGTGAAATAGTCCCTGCCTCAAGAAGCTTATATTCCAGTGGAGGAAACATCATGCATATACATGTGTATATGGGCATACACACATCTATGTATACATAAAACACATATATAGGCATTTAAAAATCATGGCACTGGTAGCTAGGACTGGGGGATGAGAAGACAGATCCAAAGAGGGCTCACACAGAAGTGTGAGGTGAGTCTTGAAGGAAATCGTGAGTTTCTAGGGATTTTTTGATACAAAGACAATGAGAGAGTATATTCTAGGTCCTGAGGGCAGCTTGTACAAAGGCAAAGACAGATAGAATGAGAGTTTGGAGAATAGTTGGTTGGCCAAATTGGCTAGAATAAAGAAAGAATGAAGGGAAGTAATGTGAAATGGATCTGGAAAGGTAGATGGGAATCAGATTTTAGCGGGCTTCAGATACCAAGCTGAGGAATTTCATTATCCTAAAGACAATGGAAAACCACTGCAAGTTTGTGAGTAGGAGAATGACACGTTTATATGTGTTGTCTTCCACACATCTGTTTGGCAATTGTGTGGAGGCTGCATCAGACATAGAAGAGATTGAAAGCACAGATGTGAGGCTGAAATAGTCTGGGTAAGAGGGGAAAACCTGAAGTAAGATTAAGACCATGTCAGTGGAGAGGAGACAGATTCAAGAGATGTGTAGTTAGAATTGATATTTGACAACTGACTGGATACAGGCAGTGAGAATGAGAGAAGAGTCAATTTTGACTCCAAGGTTCAAACCTTGTAGACTGGAAGGGTAGTGGTATTCTCATTAGAAACTGAGTCTGGGAAATGGGTTGATCTAGGGATAGAGAGTAGTTGGTGGGAATCCTAAATTCTTGGATTTGAGTGTGAGAGGGACATCCAATTGGAGCCGTCCAGAAAACAATTGGCTATTGGGTCATCTATATACAGATGATAAGGATCTGATGAGATCACCAAGAAAGAGAGAACTTAGGGCAGAGCCTGACAGGACACTCATGCTTAGTGGTGAAAGATGAATGATGACCCAGCAGCGTGACTAAGGATTAGTCAATCTGGTAGGAGGAGGGCCAAGAGAAAGTAGAGTTATGGAATCTAAGAGAGAAGAGAATATCCAAGAAGAGATGTTCAAAGTGTTCAAAAGCCACAGAGAGATTAAGGAGAATGAGGACTGAGAAAGAGGGGTTAAGGGATTGTTGGAAAAGGCAGGGCCAATAGAGTGGCAGTGTCAGAGGCTAAATCACAAGGAGGTGACAAAATGGAATCCTGTGTTCCAAAGGGTTTAGACTCTAAAAGCTCAGCTTATGATGCGGGAAAGAAATAAAGGACAATGGCTTGAGAGGAAAGCTGGTGCAGAGTTTCCTATTTTTCTTCTATGACTTTTCCAAGGACTCAGCAAGCAACATCATTCCATTCCATTCTATAAGATATGGACCTGCTAAACCCTGGGACTCTACTCAAGGCAGTTTGAGAGTCCACCCAGGCCAACATCTGTAGGTCTAGTTGCTGAGGGATAGGGATATTGGTGGGGAGACTGAATTTGTGAATTTGTAA
This sequence comes from Gymnobelideus leadbeateri, assembly GCA_011680675.1. NCBI lineage: Eukaryota > Metazoa > Chordata > Mammalia > Diprotodontia > Petauridae > Gymnobelideus > Gymnobelideus leadbeateri. The sequence goes on from WOXC01003282.1 coordinate 181,879, forward strand.
TGGATGGATGAAAAATCTGGACAACTCAGTCCACCTTTCCCTAATGCTTAAAAAAAAATAGCAGAATTACACTATGAATTTGGAGGTGGCATAAATGTGTCTGAATGAATAACTGTCTCCTCTTCATGCAGCCTGACACCTTGGGAAGGCCCAAGCCCCATTTAAAAAGGTAATTCACAAGTTCCCCAGAACTCCCTCCTTATTAACTTTCCCTAGACCCTACTTACAATTTCTTTGAAAGAACTCCAGAACTGGAGTAAATGGACTGGGTTCAAGTTCCCTGCCTTGCCAGCAGTTGTGAAAATAAAAATAATCAGTTCAGTATTTACTGTGCAACAAATGAGATATAGTCTCTGCCCCAAGGAGCTTACAGTCTAGTTGGGGAGCTAAAACTATTGATTTCTCTTGAGTAGGGGTGGGGAACCTGCAACCTTGAGGCCATATGTGGCCTTGTAGGTCCTCAAGTACAGCCCTTTGACTGAATCCAGACTTCACGGGACAAATCCCCTTAATCAAAGGATTTGTTCAGTAAAACTTGGACTCAGTCAAAAGGCTGCACCTGGGGACCCAGAGGGCCACATGTGGCTTTGAGGCCACAGGTTCCCCACCCCTAGTCTTGAACTTATGCTCCAAACGGTGTGATTCAGGGTCCTAAAAATTTGGATCTTCTTCCCTTTCCCCCTACACAGACATACAGACCCTCACACCCACACAACCTCATGGTCAGGGCTTTGAGATGACTTGTCTGGGCATTTAGCTTCTCTTCCCTGGGGTTGCTTCTGTCCCCATGGCACCACCACTGCTGCCGCTTCATCTCCAGGTACTCACTGCCTGTAGGGAAGTCTCCCCACTAGCCTGTGGTTTCCTCATACCTGAGCTTTCCCCACTTGCAGTCATCATTCCTTGTTTGGGTGAAACTATTTAAGGGTGCTGGCAGCACCTCCCATGCATCACTGGGGGAGAGAGGCCGCATTGAAGACAGAGCTGACTTTGCATGCTGCCTGCCTCAACTCGCCATGAGTTCCCTTGGACAGGTCATTTTCTGGAGGTAGAGTATTCATCTTTCTCTGTTCTTGGAAAAAAAAGATTGGGGTTGGTAGGGGTCAGTTGGTAGTTGGTAAGAAGGACTGGTTTGGTGGCTGTGCCACTGGCCCTGGGCAGTACCAGTTTCTCTGAAGCTAGGGCATCTTGGGGAAGTCATTACCTGCACCCAGCATTGTAATGGCCTAGATCCAACCCCAGCCAAAGGAGATGGAACTCTGCTGCAGTTTTAACTCAAACCTCAGACCGATCACTGGGGACTACTTGGGGGGTTAGAATGGGCTTTTTTTTTTTTTTTTGGCTGTGCCTGCCCAAGAAGGGTTTGCTCCAGTTTAGAGTCAAAATGCTGGTGCAGAAACAGGCTGGTGAGAGAATATGCCACAATGAGTGATTTTTTCTTTGGGATCTACCCAGGTGACTCTGCTTTGATAGCTTTCTATTTAAAATCAGGCATTATTGATACATGCAGTCCCTAGAGGTAGATCCCAGAATAAATAATAATACTAAAAATACAGTGCTTACTATGTGCTGGGCACATTGTTGTGGGGAAAGGGAAGGGCATGGACTTGTGAGCTCATCTCTTGGTATGGAAACTGACTTCAGATCAGCAGCTCTTCTGGAGTCTCAGAGAACTGCTTGGAGCATTGGCAGGGGAATTGATTTACTCACATCAAATAGCTCTTCTATGATAGAGGCAGCACTTGAAGCCAGGTTTTCCTAACTCCCTCTATACATTGAGCTGCATCATATATAGAGATTTAAGGTTTGTAAAGCTATCATCACATTGGGACTTCACAAGCCTATAAAGGTAAATAGGACATATATTATTCTACCCAATTTATTAGAAGAGCAACATGGGTTGCGAGGTGACAGGGTTTACCCAAGGTCACCCATCCAGCTAGTAAATGCTAGAACTAAGACCCCAAATCTCTGGCTTTTCCCATAATCTAAGGATTAAAACATATATATATATATATATATATATATATATATATATATATATATATTTTAATTTTAATCTTCTCTACACCCAGCAGGGTTATTGGAAGGTAATTTCTTATTACTGAGAAATTCCTATTCTCACCTCCCCACAGTGACTCAGTAAGCTTCATTTACTTAATCCCCTGTGAGCATGTCCAGAGAAATCCAAGCCCAGTGGGTTAGGGAGTGCTTATTGAAGCCTAGCTCCAATCCCAGTCCAATAGAGGGTCAAGAAAATCCCAAATGGGGTCACCGAGTCAGAATAACTGAAATTACTGAACAGCTACAACAAATGTAAAATGCAACCTGGTTATTACTATTTGCATGTGCCCAGGGGGTGAAGAGTAGAAAACTGTGGGTCAAGGCAGTTTTTCAGACAAGTCCAAACTTCCCCAAGACAGTCAGGGAAAGAGGCAGGTTCAACGGTAGATTCCCAACCTTCTATTCCTTCCACATTCTTTAGCTTTTCGATCTCAGAACAATAACTGTCTTTCTATACAGACAAGAGAAAGCAGCTAGTCCCTTTGATGAGACACCTTGTGAATCTGCCCTAAAGCCAAGACTCAGAGCAAGTTCCTAGGATGATGGATCCCAGTTGTGGGTAGTGTCAGAGGGGGTAGGAGACCGTCTGTCTCCAAGAGGCCCTTCCCAAGTCATTAGGGTAAGAGTTTTTGACAGTCTGGTGAAGCTTACAGACCCCTTCTCAGGAGAATGTTTCCAAATGTAAAAAAATACATTAGATTACAAAGAGAACTAATTATATTAACACAAAGATAAAAACATTAAAAATAAACATAAGTTTATTAAAAAATAAAAATAGGTTCTCACACCCCAGGTTAAGAACCCCTGCATTCTCAGGGACTGGAGGGTAGTGGAAAGAGCCATGGTCCAGAAGCCATATGGTCTGGCCTTTAGTCCCAGCTCTGCAGTTCATTCACTGTGTAACTCTCAGCAGGTCACATGGTTTCTCAGTTTCTTCAAATATAAAACGAGAGGGTTGGATTAATTGATCTTTATTTTATTTTATTTTTTTAAGTTTCCACTCTGACATTCTAGGACTGACCTCTAAGAGCAGGTTCCAGAGGAAGGCACATTGAATTGGAAGTTAGAAAACCTTGGTTCAGACCCAGCTCTGCCAGTGAGCATTTCTATAACCTTGGGAAAGTTATTTAGCCTCTCTAGACCTCAGGCTACCAATCTGTAAAATAAGGAGATTAGGCAGCAGGAGGAAAAAGCCCCAACTCTGGAGCATGGGGAATTCTGGTGCTAGGTACTTTTGCATAAGCCATTTTATTTCCCTGGGTCTCAGTTTCCTAATCTGTCAAATGAAGGGTTGGAGGTCCCTTCCAGTTCTAATGCTAGAGTTGGGGGTCTAGATCATCTGGCTGCCTCTCCCCCTCATCACTGTAGCACTGGCTAATGGAATCATCTTACTTTCTCAATATCACACGGGAGCTACACTTGGTAGCTGGTTGCCTTAGAAGAGGTCTAGGAATGCATGGAGGTTCCCTCCTTTCCCAGGAAGGAGTCCTTTGGTGTCACCTGGTGATGTAAAATTCTGGTCCCATGAGTAAGGGAAACAGTAATGGTACACTGGAAAGACAGCTGACCTTGGCATCAGGATGACTTGAATTTGGGTCCTACTGCTGACAAATACTGCCTGTGTGACCTTGGGCCAGTCACTTAAGTTCTCAATGCCCCAAGTATTTCTGAGTCTTTAAGTTGTAACTGATATACATTGGTAGATGGCATTTCCCCACTGGGAGTTCCCTGCAGCAGTGGAATCATACAGACAAAAAAAGAAGCTTAAATGTCAAGCAGCCCCTTGCTGCCCCCACCCACTAGCCTTGTCCTGTACCAATTGTAAAATAAATCAATCTCTAATACAGAAGTGAGAAGTGAGCACGTGCATGTGGGTATGGGTGGGGGGGGGGGCGCCTTTAATGGACCTACCAGTTTTTCAAGGGCAATCTGGCCAACATCGGTATCTCTACTTGCCTGCCCTTACATGCCCACCTGCTCTAGGGATGCCTCATCTCTGGCCCAACACAAATCCTCAGGGGCTCCTACCCCAAATTGCTTCATCTGTGCTCAAACCCCAGCCTGGTGCTCCCTTTCCCTCCATGCCCACTCTACTGTCCCAATGTCTGACTCCCATTCCTTCTACAGGCAACAAATGTCTGTTGTCCAGGGGTGTGTAGGCTTTTCTAATGATACACCGACAACCAGCCTGACTGGTTTTGCTGGAGGATTAGCAGCAGGTAGGAGTTAGAAATATGGGTCCCCCCTCCCCACCCCTTCAGAAACCCACTAGAGTCAACAGAGGCTCTCCTTGTTGGCTAAGCCAAGGCATGGCCCATTAGCATATTTATGCCTGGCCCCCACAAGAGCGATGTGCCATGTAGGCAGGGTTCCTTTCTGGAGAAGCAGCTCCTTCCACCCTCCCACCATCCAGTCTGCTTCTGCATCTGCCTCTGTGGGCAGCCCTGGGAGGACGTAGCCGCTAGAAAGCATGTCCTTCGTACACAGGTAGGTCCCACCTTAAGCCTCTGGAGCACTAGACAAAGTGTCAGGGGACCTGGGTCTGGCTCTCTGTTCTGGGGCATAGTCATTTTGCCTGTTTGGGCCTCACTTTCCTCATCTGTCAAATGGGCATCATACTGCCTCCCCCATTTTAATACCAATCTCACAATGCTCTTGTGAGAGAAGATTTTTGTCACCCATAGCAGCCCTAACACACAGGGCTGTTATAAGAATAAGGAAGGAGAATGGGGGTGGTTTATTTTATAGTTGGTACAAGGACAAGGCTAGTGGGTGGGGGCAGCAAGGGGCTGCTTGACATTTAAGCTCCTTTTTTTTTGTCTGTATGATTCCACTGCTGCAGGGAGCTCCCAGTAGGGAAATGCTGTCTACCAATGTATATCAGTTGCAACTTAGAGACTCAGAGATACTTGGGGCATTGAGAAGTTAAATGATTGGCCCAGGGTGAGAATGGGGGTTTGTATTGTGGACTCTGGTTTACTAAAAATTCACTTTCTCATGTGAATTTTATTTTAAGTAGTTGAATAAACTGTCCAATTTCAGTTCAAGTTTAGTGAACATAAAGATGTAGTTTTTTCCCATCTAAGTTGGTTTGTTTTGTTTTTTGGAGGAGGGAAGGTAAGGTAATTGGAGTTAAGTGACTTGCCCAAGGTCACACAGCTAGTGTCAAGCATCTGAGACCGAATTTGAACTCAGGTCCTCCTGACTCCAGGGTTGGTGCTCTATTCACTGCACCACCTAGCTGCCCCCTTTTTTTATTTGTTTTTTGGAGGGGGGAAGGCAAAGCAGTTGGGGTTAAGTGACTAGCCCAAGGTCACACACCTAGTAAGTGTCAAGTGTCTGAAGTCACATTTGAACTCAGGTCCTCCTGACTCCAGGGCTGGTGCTCTATTCACTGTGCCACCTAGCTGCCCTGCAATCTATCCATGGAGAGGTACTAAATATGGGGTCAAGAAGACATGAGTCTAAATCATGCCTCAGTTACATATTAGTTGTATGACCCCCTGGGTTTAGATTTCTTTTAGAGCCTCAGTTTCTCATCTGTGGAGTGGGGGTGATGATAATACCTGTAAAATCTGCCTCCCAGGGTTGTTGTGAAGCTCAAAGAAGATAGTGTCTCTAAAGTCTGTTGCAAACCAGGGCGGAATGTACATGTGAGCTGTTATTTGAATAGGTAGGAAAGGACTGTCTGAAATATTCTAGAAGCCATCCTGAAGGTCCTGTGCCATTGTGAACCTCTGAGTCTAGGGCTGTATGAGTGCAGATGACCAGGGTGGTCAGTGAATGATATATCTGTATAGCATGAGAAGACTGGGGCTGGGTCATATTTTATAGGAACTACTTTCCACTCCAACAATCCTTACTGATTCTCAAAGCCCTGCCACAAAAATCCAGGAAACTCAAGCTAAGAATGGAAAGATCTGTTTGGTATTTCAGAGGTGTCTGGGTGGGCCTGAAGTCAGGAAGACCTGAGATGCTATGTGACCGTGGGCAAGTGACTTAACGTTTTCCTACCTCAGTTTCCTAATCTGTCAAATGGGGATAAATATATATGGAGATAACAAAGTAATGCTAGCTAGTATTTTCCCCCTACCACACCATGATGAGCGTTGGGAGCCTAGCCTTAGCTGCCAGCATCAAGGGTGATGAGTATTAATTACCATTTTTTGAGTGTCTGCCAATGCCGGGGCTATAACAATTCTGGGAACACGTAGTCCCTACCCAGTACATTGGCCAACTAGATAAGGCATGAGTGATGGTGAATCTGAAAAGCTGGGCTGATGAGAGCTCATTAGCAGTTGGGTTTCAATTTTCTTCCTTTCTTCTTCCCCTAGTGGAGGCCCATTGTTGTGAAGGATTTATTTAGTGACATTCTGAAGTCTGTTTCAAGAGGCTTCCCTTTAGGTGCGTGAGCCCGGGGGGAAAACTTCACAGAAACAAAGACTCTTGGGGAAAGGGATGCAAAAGAAGACTATCCCAAAGGACAGATAAAATCTATCTCCTTCCTCATGACAGAGAAAACAGGGCAGAATGTTGTACAAGTCAATTGAGGTCACTTGATCCCAGGTTGGTGAGTCTGTTACAAAGGGCAGTTACCATCGAAGGTGTAGGAATGTGGGGAAGCAGAGAGGAATAAAGTTAATTTCTTAAAATTAAGAAAGAAGAGAAGGGAAGCCACTGGCTAGAGGTGAAGAGACCTGGTACAGCAGGTTAGTGTGGAAAAGCCTCCAAAATAATGAGGGAGAAAGGAACCGGGGGTCCTGGGGAAGCACTGCTCTGGAATCTCTCCTTCCTGTTCCTTAGTTGTCAGGGTGGCCCAGTGCCTCAGACATCTCAGATCTTTCAGGACAGGAGATACTGAGGCTGGCAATCAGTAAGAAAACTTTTCTGGCTTGGTACATGTACCTCTACAGAACATGAGAACAAGGGTCCAGCTAGCAGGACATCAAGACCTCATCTCTGTCTGAAGTGGTAGTGCCCAGTTATCTCTCAGGAGCAGGATGTGAATAAGGAAGAGGAGAAATTATTTGTACTCATGGAAGCAAAAAGTTCAAACAGGTGTCAGTGACAGATGGTTATAGAGAGATGTCACCTTATTGGTTTATCCGTAATTGTAATATGTGCTCCTATGAGGGCCCATCTGTAATCATCTGACACTGGGAGGATAGGGTAGTGCAGATCCTGAAGACATTTTCTTGCCTCATTCAAAGCCCTGGGGAACATTGCCCCACTGAGCAGTTCCTGCCAAGTGGTTATTATTTAACAGGCTTACCAATAGAGGTTGGGACTTAAGAATATTAAGTGCTTTTCCATCCATCCTTCCTTCCTTCCTTCCTTCTTCCTTTTTCTCCCTCCCTCCTTTCTTTCTGATCCTTTAATGCATGATACAGAAACTTGTACATACTTCAGTTCTATAAGTATCTAAGTTCAGAGATGAGAGAGAGACAAAGTTTGGAAAGACAAGATCCCTGTTTTCACAGAGCTTACAGTCTAGCAGGGGGACAGAACATAAACACAGACAATGACAATATATAATGTTCTGAATGCATTATAGACAACACATACTGTCTTCCTAGATAGAATTCAGTTTCTCAAGGTCGGGGATTATTCATTTTTTTGTCTTTGTATTTCAATTGTCTAGAACAAAATAGGAGCTTAATAAATGTTGATTTATTGATGAATAAAAGGATACAGAATAAAATATAATATATAGTCCTAGAGCAAAGGTTGCTTTCACCCAGGGGGAATCAGAGAAGGCTTCATGGAGGAGGTGGCAGTTATTTAGGGCTTTAAAAGATAGGCATTAAATAGGAATGAATTGTTTGCTAGGTTGAATTGGATTTTAAAATTAGGTTCCTCTTTTAGCATAGGAGAAGTGTATTTTAGATCTTTTTACATTTCTGAAATTTGACATCATCAGGTTTGAAGGCTATGCAGAAATACTTCAATGGTGGTGAGATTCACTACCTCAGTAGAATTATGACCAAACACCTTGCTAAACCATTAATTAGTTGTCATACCCCGTACCTGGAAGCCAGCCAATATAATTATTCCCATTTGATAGATGTAAAAGTCAAGGAAAAGCCACTCCCCTAATATCTCACAGCAGATTGGTGCCAGAGCCTAGGTCAGGACTGACAAACTCTTGCCTAGAGCTCTGCAAAGGAAGTCTGTTCATCATCAGCTCCGCCTTATCTCTTATCTTTCATTATCTAAACCGACCTTGTGTGGCCTCCAGGCCACAGGCTCCCCAGCCCCAGGATTAGGGCAGAAGGGAACCTTGGAAGCCAGAAAGTCCAATCTCCTACCCCTAGTGAGATTCCCTTCTATAATATGCCCTATTAATGAGCATTCAGTCTTTGTCAAGATACCACCAATGGTAGGGAATTCACTATCTCATAAGGGTCTCTAGTTTTTGGACAGGATTTACTTTTAATTGTTCTCCGTACTGGCTAAAATTTTGCCTTCCAATGACTTCTGTTCACAAATACCCACTGTCATGAAGAAAAGGAATAAGACTTTGCCTTGTTTAGTTGTTTCAGTTATGTCTGACTCTTTGTGACCCCACTGAGGTTTTCTTGGCAGAGATACTGGAGTGGTTTGCCATTTCCTTCTCCAGCTCATTTTACAGATGAGGAAATTTAGACAAACAGGATTAAATGACTTGCCCAGGGTCACACAGCTAGTAAGTGCCTGAGGCTGGATTTGAACTCAGGTCTTCCTGACTCCAGGCCCAGCACTCTATGCACTATGGCACCACCTAGCTGCCTTTTTACTACTTGGCCCCAAAGATCAGTAACAGCACCAATGTGAAGAAGTTGCAGAAAAGCACATTTTAGTTTGATATTAGGAAAAAGTTCCTACCAATCAGAGCTGCCCCAAAGTGGAATGATCTGAGTCAGAAATTATAGGCTCCCCATCACTAGTGGTTTTCAGGTGGAGGCTGGGTACTCGCTTGTAGACAACTGGCTAAGGCAGCTAGGTGACTCAGAGGACAGAACACTGGACTTAGAGGCAAAAAGACCTGAGTTCAAATCTAGCCTCATGCCCTTACTGCATGTGTGACCTGAGCAAGTCATTCTTCCTCTGTCTGCCTCAGTTTCCCTATCTATAAAATGGGGGTAATAATAGCACCTACCTCCCAGGGTTGTTGTCAGGACCAAATGAGATAATGTTTGTGAAGTACTTTGTAAACCTGCAAGCTATAACTAAAAGCTGGCTATTACTATTACTATTATTAGAGCAGATGTTCAGATGTGGATTGGCCTAGTTGACCCCTCATCTCCCTTCCAACTCTGCCTTTCTTAAACCCAATTACCTGGAAACAAGCAGAAAAAACGGATCATTCTTTTTCCATATGAAAGCCTCTTGCTTTTTCCAAAGAGAGCTGTCATGGCCCCCTCTAAACAGTCTCATTTGCCTTTAGGATATCACTTCCTTCAACCATTACTCCTATAACAAGATTTCTTGGGTTTTTGCATCAGATTGGTCTTTTCACTGCAATCACTCTACTTTGTCAATGTCTCTCGTAAAAGCAAGGCCATATTCTAGGACTGAGTCCAGTGAGACCACTCCCTCCCTTGTTCCATACTTTGATTTTCTTAATTCAGTCTGAGATCACATTAGGTTTCTTTCTTTCTCTCTCTCTTTCTTTCTTTCTCTCTTTTTCTTTCTCTTTCTCTCTCTCTCTCTCTCTCTCTCTCTCCTTTTTTGGCAGTCACATTAAAGAGCTCACTCACATTGAGATTGCAGTCAGCTAATGAACTTCTCATAGCTAGATCTCCCCCACCCTATATTATTTATATCTTTGATTTTTTTAAAGTCTAAACACCAGACTTCTTATGTCTTTTAAAATATTTTATCTTGTTAGATTCAGCCTGTCATTACAGCCTGTCAAGATATTCTTCCATTCTAATTCTCACATCCAGTATATTAACTACCCCCTTCCATATTTGCACTATCTTTAACTTCAATGGGCACGTGATTTATGTCTTCACTCAAGATGTTGATTTAAAAATGCTGCAAGGACAGGGCCAAGGACAGAGTCATTTGTCACACCAATAAAGACATCCCCCAGTTTGAACTGATTCATGAATCATTGTTTTAGGACTACAGGCATTCAACTAGCTAAAATCTACCTGTGCTATTATCTATCTTATCCACAAGAATATTGTAAAAGATTTTGTTAGATATTTTGATGGATTGTAGATGCAGAATAGCTATTGCATTACTCCATCTACCAGTCTAGTAACCCTATGTGAAAGGCAGAAGAAGTTACTTTAACAAACTTGTTCTTACTGAACCCATGCTGGCTCCATGAAATCACCGGCTCATCTTTAATTATCCCTTTTAAAATATTGCTGTATATCATTCTGTAATTTCTTTTTTTTTCTTTTTTTTTTTTGGAGGGCAATTGGGGTTAAGTGACTTGTCCAAGGTCACATGGCTAGTTTTTTTTTGCGTTAAATGTCTTAGTCTGGATCTGAACTCAGGTCCTCATGACTCCAAGGCTGGTGCTCTATTTACTTTGCCACCTACTCACCCCTATCAATCTATAATTTCTAATATCACTCAATCAATTTTTGGAAGTTTCAATATTTTATTCAAATTGTATTTGTAAGTGGCAGTAAGCATAATGTTTGTTGTTGTTAATTGTTGCTCATTTGTTTCAGTTATGTCTGACTCTTTGTGACCCCGATTTGGAATTTTCTTGGCAAAAATACTGGTGTCATTTGCCATTTCCTCCTCCAGTTCATTTTACAGATGAGGAACTGAGGCAAAGGCAAATAAGGTTAAGAGACTTGCCCAGGGTCTCTCAGCTAGTATCTAAGACCAGATTTTAACTCAGGAAGATGAGTCTTCCTGACTTCAGACCTGGTACTCTACCCACTGTAGCACCTAGCCACCCAGTGTTTGAAGGGGAGGGCATCTAATTCCAGACAAAATGGAAGACTTAACATACCCATTAATTTATTTAAAGGAAAAACAAAGAAATTGGCTTAAAGGAGAAAAAGAAAAGCCATTTATTAAGCATCAGGGCCAGGCACTGTTAGGTCAGGGATACAGAGAGACAAATGAGACTGTTCCTAACCTCAAGGAGCTTATATTCAATTGAAAAAGACAAAGACACCATCTACAGATAGGTAGGTAGATAGATAGATAGATAGATAGACAGATAGATAGATATAAATACAAAATAGATGATTTTTGGAGGTGTTGGAGGAAGATACTAGTAGTGGAGGGATCAGGAAAGGTTTCACATCAACAATGGGCCAAGAACCATGTCTTGAAGGTAACTAGGGATTGATTTCAAGAGGCAGGGTGAGGAAGGAAGGGTTTTTTTCGGCAGAGATAAGAGATGGACTATCATAGATCATGATCAAAAAGAAGACCAATCTGGCCACACTATAGAATGAGTGGAGGAGAGATAAGGTATAATAAGACTGGAAAGGTAGATTGAGGTCAGGTTGTGAACAGTTTTAAATGCCAAATTGTATTCTATAGAGGTAATAGGAAAACACTGGAATTTAATGAGAAGGGGTGGGACATGGTCAGAACAGAGCTTTAGAGGGTGCCTTGGAGTGGGAAGAAACTTGAGGAAGAGACCAATCAGAAGGTCATTAGAAGGAGACCAATTAGAAAGAGAGGGATGATGGCCTGAACCAGGAAGATGGCTGTATGAATGGAAAGAAAGGGACAGATGTGAGGAAGGTGGAGATAGAAGCAAGATTTGGCAACTAACTAGACTGGTGAGATGAGTAAGAGTTGAGATGATCTTGAGATACCCGACCTTTTGGAAAATCAGGTGAAAACTTCCCTTCCTCCCATCTTTGGACACTTCTGTCCTCCATAATCCCTAAAAGACTACAGAGTGTGTAGAGTTCAGCAATTCTAGATACACAAATTCTCTGAGCTCCCTGAGATATAATTTGTTTGGGCCAGAAGGCTTCAAGCCTTTATTTAGAATAGCTAAGCATTCTTCATGGCCTCCTCATCTATCTTGGGCTTCAATCCCCTCTTAACGATGTTTGTTCTTCCCTTACCAATCTGGAGATCAATTTCTTTGATATAGCAAGTTGGAAGCAAAATAATCAACCCTGTCAAAATGGAGAATAAATAATTTTCTTGTTCCCAAAGTGAAATATTAGGCTTATATTTCTTCTTAAAGAAGTTATTCATTTACTAATATGAAAACTATTCCAGATGGGTTGGAATGAGCCAAATGGCCAGATGGGTCCTATGATGGGTCCAAAGAAATTTTGTGTGGCTTCCTTGTGGCCTCTTGTCTTGCCAGTGGACAAGTTAGGCAGCAGGATGGAAAGAGCCCTGGACCTAGAATCAGGAAGAGCTGAATTCAAATCCTGCCCCAGAAATTTATTAGTTGTGTGACCCTGGGCAAATCACTTAATTTCTGTTTGCCTCAGTTTCCTTATCTATATAATGGGGACACTAATAGAACTTAACTCCCAGAGCATCCCAGAAGATAAAATGGGAAAATATTTATAAGGCATTTTGCAAACCTTAATGCACTATATAAACATTATCATTATTATAGGCTCCTGTTCTTTTTTCCCAGACACTTGGCTTGGTGTACATTACACAAGGCTCTTTCATAGCTGCATAGCACATTAGAGCTGAAAGGGACCTGAAGATCAATTCTGTTCTACCATTCTAATTCACTTTAATTATACTAATAAGAAATTGAGGTCCCTAGAGAAGTGAGTTGCCCAAGGTCATGCAATTTATTAGTAGCAAAACCAAGATTAAAAGCAGCATTCCTCCCATACACCACATTGTCTCCAGGTGAATCTACCTACAATACAGGTCCAGATATTGCGTAGGTGGGGTGATGACTCTTTTCCTCTAACACTAAGCAGTCAGCTGTAAGGGCAAGTAGGACAATATGACCAGAATGAGGGGGAGGAACAATCAAGCTAAGCATTAATAATGTGGCTTGAGAAATCTTCATGCCAGAGATGTCTAGGGGTTTCCATAGTACAACTCCAGCTTTTAACTAGGAGTTTCAATGGAGCTTTACCTCCCCCCAGCTGTGTGTCATGGGTGCTATCAGGGAGCATGGGGCTTTGTCCCTACCCTCACCAGCATTTTCATTGCTTTCTTGAAGTTCAGAGAAAGCCCAGCACCCCAGGAGGAAAAATGGAAATGCAAAGAGGGTACTAGTGCTTTCTGAGTCCCCAAAGAACTCAGTGGAGTTGCTGCCCAGGTACTAGAGACAAATGGGAACCCAGCAGTCAATAAGATAAGCACTTTACTAGGTGCTGGGCCTATAGAGAAAACAAATGAAAATTTCTACCCTCATGAATTTTTCATTCTATGGAGGGAAACAACATCTACATTTATATAGAGATATATAAAATACATACCAAGTACTTTCAGGCAGGGAGCACTAGAAGGAGTGAAGGGAGAGGGTCACAGCAAAGGCTTCATGCTACATGAAAGCGATGTCAGCTGAGCTTTGAAGGGATTCTAAGAAGCAGAGGGGAGGAAGGATGGAAGAGAGAGAATCTGAAAAGATGAGAAGGAAAGAGAAAGAAAGGGACAAGACACATTGGACCAATTCACCCTAATTAGACCAGGGGTGGCATTCTTGGACTTTTTTTTTTTTTTTGAGCAGGACAAAGCAGTTCCCACAGTTGCTTAAGGAAGGCCTTTGTGTGAAAGGCAGGAATTGTGGGAGCTAGTGAAAGAACAGAGATCTGTAAATAAAATAAATGCTCATCGATTAGGAAATGGCTAAATCAAGTGCGGTACGTGACTTTAATGGAATATCACTGTGCTATTAAGAAGTACTGAATTAAGGTGACTACAGAGAAGCATGGAAAGAAATATGAACTGATACAAAATAAGGTAACTAGAATCAGAAAAAAACAAACATCCCAAGCCTACAACAATGTAAATGAAAAGGAAAAGAACAAAATGATCAAAACAATGTTATGAAATTATAATGACCAGCCTTGGTCATGGAAAAAGTGATATAAAAAGGCCCCTCCCCACTCCCACTAGTTTCTAAAGGAAGACAGGGGTGGGAAAGACTACATACAATATGAGGCTTTTCCCAATAAATTGACTAGCTTCGCTGAACTATTTCCTCTCTTTTTTATTCTTTGTTATCAGGTAGGAGAGAGAGAGATTAGGAAATATAAATATTGGAGATACTGGGTGCTATGAAAACAGAAGGTATCAATAATAATGTATTAACAAATAAAAAAGGAAGCCTTACTACAGAATGCCCACCCCCACAGCTCTATAGACTGTAAACTGATTTTTTAAAAATTGTTTCACATACTTCAAGATAATAGCTCAAAAGATGATACATGCTCTCCTTCAAACAATCAAACAAAAAGAGTCTGTGGAGAACAAAGGAGACACCCAAAGGTCAGTGATGGTATTGAGACTGAAGGACCTTCAAAGGTTCTGAGTCTGCCTGAAAGAGTTGAGAAATTTTTAGTAGACTGAAGGCATGCTGTGCCCGGCCATTTCATTTACAATGAGCGATGGCATCATTTTCTGAGAAGGAGAAGCAGCCTAAAATGGGGTTGAGTATACAATGTTTTAGGGTTTGGGGAAAACCTAAGTACATACTAGGTTAATTGTGTAATGCTGAATGAGGACTTCAGAAGGAGCTCCCTTCTGACCCTTGAGGCAAACAGCTCCACACTCTGAAACCTGAGATAAGGTTTCCAGACAATGAGTCTTGGTAGAGAAAGCTGTCAACAACTCAACATTCTGGAGTTCGCAGGTTCTTTTAGCCTTGGAAAATAAGATCCTAGATTTAGACCTAGGACTGGAGTCCTCTTGAGGCCACCTAGTCCAACCCCCTCATTGTGACTATATGTTAAGTGTGTTGCCCAAGGCCATCCAGTCATTAAGTGGAAGAGCCAAGATTCAAACTGAGATCATTGGATCTCCAGTCTAGCACTCTTTTGACTATATTTCAATGCCTGAACGCCTTAGGGATCTCATCTGCAAGGGCATTCATATAGATCACAACCTCCTGACCTCTTTTATCCTGTGAAGTTCTCATCCAGGTTTTTTCATAAATGTTCCATAGAAGAGCCATACTACACATCAGAGGTTATCTTCTGTCTCCTAATATTTCACAGGTACCAGTATGGCCCTCAAACTTTCCAAACATTACCCTTTCCTCCCACTACATGGCTGGGCCACCTCCTTTTATAATCATTCACATCCTCAGAGAACACTTTGATGCTACTTCTCAGGTACAAAGTGTTGGCCATATCCTACTTACAATCACCATGTGTCTTTCTGCTGCCCGATGAGTCACCTGCCATTTTGATTCTCCAGAGATCTTGTTCTCCAATGATCCACAGCTGCCTAGCACCACCAGGAAAATACTGGTGTTTAAAAATATGTGTTTATATAGAAGTAAGTAGCTTAGGATCGCCAAAATCACTGACCAGTTTTCCAAAAGTCATAATGATGGTCAGCATTTATCTGGTGATTTTAAAAGTCCTTTCTTCATTTTATTTCATTTAAGCCTCATAACAACACTGTAAAATAGATGTTTTTATTATCCCCATGCTACAGATAAAGAAACTGAGGAATAAAGAGGTTAAGTATCTTGCCACAGCTAATCTGAAGCCGGATTTGAAGTTAGTGCTCTATGCTACCCGGTGACCTGATGGGCCCAACTCCCCTCATCTAATTCAATATAGTGCCTAACTCATTATCTATCTGCAACCCTTGTCCAAAATATACCTATTGGTTGCCTTAGTGAGAAGACTGGCCATCCAGCAGTTTGTCATAATTGGAGAAATAGGTATACTTTGCTTTTCTAGTATTAGCACTGTGTATCTGTAGTTTAGCAAGATATTTTACAAAATTTCTTGATATAGACTCATGAATAAGGTAGAGAAATGTGAGCTGGGGTAATACAATTAGGTGAATTTGTAGCTGGTACCCAAAGGATATTACCTGGAGAAAAAGCAATATCAATCTCTTTTGAGGAACCATCCATCTCATTACAGATAATAAGATACTCTGCGTAACTAAAAATTCCAGGTTGGTTTTAAATTCTGTATACTCCAGAGAACTAGTGCTCTCATTGCTGCTTTCTGATTTTTCAACACTGTGCCAGGTCTTTAGGCAGGCTTTAGATGTACAAAAGAAAAGTAGGTGGTGCTGGGTATGGTGGCAAACACATAGAACCCTTGCTACTTTGGCTGGTGGGTCTCCCCTTTATTTCTCTCCCTTCCCCTCCCTTCTTCTCCCCTTCCCTCCTCTCCCCTCCCTTTCTCTTCCTTTCCCTCCCCTCTTATCCTCATAAGCACCTCTTATGCAATTTAGAATTTTGGAGAGTGGCCTGTAGCACTGTGCTGAAGGGCCCTGGGCCATCATGTGTCAGAAGCAGGATCTAAAGCCAAGTTTTCCTGACTCTGGGCTAATCTCTCTACCCATCACACTTTGCTCCTTCTCCTAATGATGTTCTTTCCTAGTGATGCTATTTCACTATCTACAATTTTGATTCTTCAGAGACAGTGATGTTTTATCCCTGTAATTTTCAGTTATCTCTCTGGCCCCCACTCTCCTATAAGTGCTACCTCCTCAGTTAGAACAGAAACTCTTTGAGGACAGGGATTGTCTTTGCTTTTCCATTTGTTTACTTAGAGCTTAGTACAATTCTTGGCACAAAGTAAACAGATAAATGCTATTTCATTCATTTGTGATTTTTCAGCCATTTAGCATCACTAGGATAATATTAGTGTGAAAAAGATCAATTTCAGTGACAAAAAAACAAACAACAGTCTTGGTATGACTAAATCACCACTCAGTTTCTCATAGAGTCTTGTATGACTTAAAATGTTCTTTTATAGGAATATGGAATTCTTTTGTATTCATCCTTAATTATGTTTTCCTCTTTCCATAGTTTATATGTCCTTTAAAAAGCTGAGTTCAATTAGAGAGTTCCCTGTGTAGCTACATTGTTGTCTTCAGATACATACCTCTCCTACCCCCCTCCCCCACCCCATTTTTCCTCCTAGGGGCACATTCTTAATTGAATCATCATCATTTTGCTTTTGAGAGCCTCCATTCCTCTTGAGTTTCCTTTTCTTTTTAATATTGCAGGCTATGGGATCATGTTTGTCATTTCTTCAAATATTTTGAACGCTGTTTTCCTAAAGTCTAGAACATGTATTTGACTATGGCCCAAGTTCCACTACTAGAGGCATTCTGATGCAGTGAAAAGATGTCTGTGAGTTTAGAGTCAGAGAACTTGAATTCAATTAAATACATGCTCTGTCACTTACCTGTGTGACCATGGTGAGCATGCTCTGGGGCTACATTTCTTCATCTGTAAAAATGAGACTAAACTAAACGGTATTTAAAGTTCCTTCCAGGTCTACTTATGTTCCTATGAACTCCAAGATGGTGTAAAGTGCTTTATTTGGGTACATGGATATGGTATCAACATCGAAAAACTCAACATTAATATTAGATACTTGGCCAAAATTTCCTTCCTTTTCAGACATATTGCTCTGACTTGGAATGGAGAAACCAATTTCAGAAGCAGAGCTAGACAGAAAACTCTCCCTAAAGATTATGTCTTATAACACCAGGTTTGGAGCTCTAACTATAGTGGAATGATAGGGAAAGAATAAAATAAAATAAAAAATAAAATAAAAGATGGCATTCTGTACCTGGACTTTGCCGTATTTGGCGAGATCAAATAGTCCTGAGAAGGAAGGGTCATTTTCTGTCTGCTAAGTCTCTATTATTTACACACACCAGCTGCTTTCATGGTTCTCTAACCCAGAAAAGAGGCAAGGTAGGCCCTTCCAGAATGCATTCTGAAAGATGAGACACATGGTTGCAGCACTGATTCTAAGGCAACAGTAAAAACATGGGCCATTATAACAGAGAAGATGATAGAACATTATAGCTTGAAGGGAGTGTGGAGGCCTCCTGGGCCAATCCACCACACAAGGGGTAATGAGGAGCAGAGCTGGGATCTGAAGTCAGGACTTCTTACAAGAGACTGAGCAGCCCTTCCATTACATTCCACCTTATTACCTCCTACCTCCATCCCATCCCCACTCTCTTCCCTCCCTGCCCCCAATTTTGCTTATTGCTGAAGACGAAGAATAACCAGAGGCTAAGACAGCATGAAGAATGCTTATAAGTTTATAGTATAGAACAGACCAAACACACACACCATCTAATCTTGTTATAAACCTGTTGTTGCTATTCAATCATTGCAGTTGTGTCTGATTCTTCATGACCCCAGTTAGGGGTTTTCTTGGCAAAGACACTGGAGTGGTTTGCCATTTCCTTCTCCAGCTCATTTTACAAATGAAGAAACTGAGGCAAATAGGGTGAAATGACTTGCCAAGGGTCATATAGGGTCTGAGGACTAATTTGAATTCACAAAGAGGAGTCTTCCTGACTTCATGCCAAGGAGCTCTATTGAGCATACAAACCCTGAATACTTTAGCAGTTGATTCTGGGTCATTTAATACAGGCAGTGGAGAGGTGAAAACCACATAGGTAGGAGGAAAGGGGAAGGACAAAAAAAGGGAAAAGTCTCCAAAGGAAGCCAATCAAAAATCAGTTCTTGAAGGTATTCATCTTTGGAATATCAACATTTTGAATGGGGGGGTGGAGCCAAGATGGTGGAGTAGAAACAGCACTTCCAAGGTGCTCTGCCCCACACCACCTCCAAACTATGTAAAAGGGGATGCTGAACAACTTCTGGAACCCCAGCACCCACAGAACGACACAGAGAAGCTAACCTCCCACTTAAGACAGCCCAGCAGCCCTGCAGGAAGGACCAGTGCAGCACTCTGGGAGCAGACAGCTCAGTGAGGAGAGCCGAGCCCAGGTCTGAGTGAGCCTCGGTTTTAGCCCCAGGGCGGCCAGGCCAGCAGCCTGCTGGAGGGACCTCAGAACAATAGCAGCTGTGGCGATTCCAGAATTGTCAACACAGACATGCTAGGACAAAGTAAGAGGTTAGTGCCCTATGGACTTTGGGACCAGTATTTGGGGAATGTGTCAGCTTCCTCCCTGGGGGCAAGAAGCCGCTGAGGAGATAGGCACACTCGACATTTTGCAACTTCAGTGGCAGCATCAGCTTCTGGCCTGCGAACTGCAGGGAGATCCAGCAACTAGTCTTGGAGGTTAATCGCTCTTGCTTTAACTTTCTTGGATCTGGATTGTGATCTGGGGGGAGGTCTGGGGTGGGTATCCAACTTGTCAGAACTGGAAGCTGTGAAGACCCCAATGTTCCAGATGGAAGCTCCCCTCTCTGGTGGCAGACTCCTACTGTGGCAACAAGCCCAAATGTCAAGTTATTAAGTGGCAACATGCCTAGGCAAAGGAAACAAAATGAACAGAAAAATGCAACATTAGACTCCTATTTGGGGGGCAAAGAGGATCGAAGCAGGGAACAGGAGGAGGACTGTGAGGTCAGAAATCCTGCTCCAAAAGCCCCAAAGGAAAACATGAGTGTGTTACAGGCCACAGAGGACCTTAAGAAGCAGATAAGGGAAGTGGAGGAAAAGTTGGGAAGAAAAATGAGAAGGATGCAGGAAAAGTATGAAATGAGAGTCAACAACCCAACTAAAGAAAATAACACCCTAAAAATAGACTAACTCAAATGGCAAAGGAGGCCCAAAAGGGGAATGAGGAGAAGAATGCCTTAAAAAGCCAAATTTGCCAGATGGAAAAAGAATCTCAAAAGCTCACTGAGGAGATTCATTTCTTCAGAGTTAGACTGGAGCAAATGGAAGCTAATGACTTTATGAGGAATCAAGATGCTGTTAAACAGATCCAAACAAATGAAAGGATAGAAGGCAATGTGAAATATCTCATGGGAAAAACCACTGACCTGGAAAATAGATCCAGGAGACATAATTTAAAATTATTGGACTACCTGAAAGCCATGATCAAAGACAGAACCTAGAAATCACCCTTCAAGAAATTCACAAGGAAAATTGCCCTGATGTTTTAGAACCAGAGGGCAAAATAGAGGTTGAAAGAATCCACCGATCACCTCCTGAAAAAGATCCCAAAAAGAAAACTCCCAGGAATATTATAGCCAGGTTCCAGGATCCCCAGATCAAGGAGAAAATACTACAAGCATCCAGGAAGAAACAATTTCAATATTGTGGAAACACAATCAGAATAGCACAGGACCTGGTAGCTTCTACACTGAAGGGTTGAAGTGCATGGAATATGATATTCCAGAGGGCAAAAGAGCTGGGACTGAACCCAAGGGTCACCTACCCAGCAAAACTGAGTCTTTTGTTTCAGGGGAAATTATGGTCATTCAGTGGAATAGAGGACTTTCAAGCATTCTTGAGGAAAAAAAACCATAGTTGAATAGAAAATTTAACATTCAGACACAAGAAGCAAGAGATGCCCAAGAAGCTCTCATCATGCCAATTCCCTTTTCAAAAATCTTCAGTGGCTTTTCATTACTTAATATGGAAACAAAAAATCCAAGATTTGGAAAGGAAATCAGAAGCCATGTAGTAAAACTCATGCCTGAACAAGGATTCCTTCTACTTAATATCGTTGATAAGTGGCCATCAAGACTTTGAAGACCTCAGCTGAAGAAAAAATTATAGTAGAGCTGTTCATTACTATGGCTATCATCCTTCTGTCCACTCTACCTCCAGCAAATGTCACTAGCTTATTCCCAATACAAATAAAGAATCCCTTTGCCATACCTACTATTTATTCACAACCTAAATTCATTTTGACCCTTACTTTTGCAAAATTGATTTTGTACCTATTAAATTTCTCCAGATGTTAAAAAAAAACATTTTGAATGAAATAATGAAGGCCTCTCATCTGTAAAATGAGGAGGCTGGACTAAAGGATGCTAGGGTCTCTTCCACCTCTTAAATACTGGTGATTCTCTGGTGAAAGACTAAGATTCAACACATTCAATGTGGCAGAAAATTGCTTTCCGTTTCTTTAATACATTCTCAACCATTTCATTAAACCCAGGAATGACTGCAGGATCCTGGGACATTCAAGGTCTTTCACTATCAAGTTGATCACCTAGAACTTGTTTATATTTTCCCCTACTCAGTTTTATACAACCCCATAGTGGAGATCCACTCTCCTTTGGGGGCCAGAGTGCTGTAGTGGATTTGGGAATAGGGAAGACCTCAGTTCAAATCCTGCCACAGATCCTTACTTGCTGTGACTGTAGGATAGTCATAAGATTTTCCATTCAGAGTCTGAAAGGACCTCAGAGACCAGCTAGTCCAACCCTTGGTTTTATAGGAGATAAAGCAGAAATCTAAAAAGGTCAAAGGATTTGCTGAAGGCCTCACAGGAAATAAAAGCAGAGTCAGAATCTGAACCCAGGTCCTCAGACTCCAAATCCAGAATTCTTTTGGCTGGACCACGATACCTTCAATTCACTTAACTTTTGGGTTCTGAATTTCCTCTGAAAAATGGGGATAAAACCTCTCCTCGTAGTACAAAGCTCATCAAGTTATTGTAAGATTTAAATGAGATAATGTGTGCCGCTTGGCAAACCTCAATGTGCTTCTAGAAATGTCAGCTGTGATTGTCATAATTCCTTTGAGTTCCTGCAAATTGGAGGCAGCAGAAATCATTTTGAGTTCCCTATCTCACCAGGGCCCTGTCTTACCAGCTGGGTCTTGTCGTGAGGCAATAGTTTCCCAAAGGAACACAGTGCTCAAGGGACACTCTATAGAAAGAGGCTGGGCTCTACCAGCTCGACAATCCCGTCTCAAGCTCACTTGGCTTCCTTGTTTCTGTGACATGGCTCAGTTTCACCTAACCTGTCTCTAGGAACTATCTGCCGGGGTTACCATTGATCTTATAACCCTTGTCCAGTAAGACCCACAATAGGTCAGGGTCTCGACCACCAAAGCAGTAACACTGGAGAAAATAGGACAGCTCAGAAGCTGCTGCCAAGGATACAGACAGTGTTAACTTTGGGATGCTTCTTCATCATTGCCCCCATGGTGGATTCTGTGCCTAAGACTCCACATGGCTTACCATAAAGCCCAGGGCACCTTCAAGTCAAGTCAAGCACCAGACATCGTACTAAATACTAGGGATATGAAAAGGGCAAAAACAGTCTTTGTTCTCAAGGTGCTCAGTCTAAGGGGCAGAGACAGCATGTAAATAACTATGTACAAATGAGAAATGTGCAAGATAAATTGGAGATACTTAACAGAGGGAAGGCATTAGCATTAGGAAACTGGAAAGATTTCTTGCAGAAACTGAGATTTTAGCTGAAACCTGAAGGAAGTGAAGGGAGCCAGGTATGGAGGGACAACCTGAGTCTGGAAATAGAGTAGAACAACAAGGAGGTCAATGGCTCTGGATCCTAGGCTACAAATTGCAGATTAGGTGAAAGAACCCTGGAAAGGTAAAGGGGATCAAGTTGTGAAGGGCTTTCAAAGACAGAACTTTTATAATTGATTCTAGAGGTAATGAGAAGCCACTGGAGTTGACTGAATGAAGGGTTGGGGGGACATGATCAGACTTTCCCTAGGGACATGGACACCGCAGGGAAACACAAATATAGAAATGGGGGGAATTTATCCAGGTGACAAGTTTCTGCAGAGCTCTATGGCTCTGACCCAAGTTTTCACTTGGGTCTCTTCCTTTTCTTTCTGTCAACAACCAGATTTACTCACTGTAAGGATCAGTTCAAGGCACACAGTGGATAGAGTGCCTGGATAGGGAGCTGCACTGGGAGTCAGGGAGTCTCATCTTCCTGAGTTCAAATGTGGTCTCAGATACATCCTAGCTATGTGACCCTGGGCAAGTCATTGGATCCTGTTTGCCTCAGTTTCCTCATCTATAAAATGAGCTACAGAAGGAAATGTCAAACCACTCCAGTATCTCTGCCAAGAAAACCCCCAAATGAGTTGAACATGCCTGAAAACAACTGAACAACCACAAAGGCCAGTATAAGGAATGCCAACCCAGGGGCATAGACTTTCCCTACTTTTATCTATAGGTCACAAGCAGCCTCAGAGCAGGAGAGACTGCCTGACCTCCCTCCAGGTCTTGGCAGCATCTGCTGCCTACTAGCTGAGTGGTCTCACAGTCAGGGCGGCCTTCCCAACCCCCCACCCTCACCCCCCACTCCCCATTGTGGTAATAGGGCATTAGCCTCTGGATCTGTGGAGTAACCTGTATTCTATAGGGAAGGGGGTATCTTACTGGTCCTGCTTACTCAAATGGGCTAAGCAGTCTGGCATCACCCCACTGAACCTTCATCATAAAGGTTTTCCTCTCCTGATGGAATGTCTCCTGCCTGTAGATCCCTAAGTTGACTTTCTCTCATTGGGAAGGAGACATGAGAAGGAGGTCAGGCTGCAAAGGACCACAATAGCATACATTTCAAGCTGGAAGGACCTTAAAGGTCCTCTCGTCCAATCCCCTCATTTTAGTGACTTGCCCACAATGACAGAGACAGTATTTGAACCTTGGGTCTTTTGACTCTTAAATGCACTGCTCCTTCCACTGTACCAGCCTGCTTGTGAGTGGCATAACTTGGTTGGGTAAATAGACAGAATATACTTCCACCCTCGACCAGTTAGCTACCTTGGCACGTGAACAGCCGGCTGGGAATCATTGGGGTGTGCCAAGACTGTAATGGGCTAAGGGCCTAGATTATCTGCAACATCTCCCTCTGGGCTCAGCTCCCTGTACTTCCTTTGGTTTCAAATGTTAATGGGGCCATTTGGAGATGGGATGCATCGAAACAGAGCAGAACTACTTTCCAGCCTTCTTGTATGACTGCCTAAAACAAATTGCTGTTATTTTTTCTGCCTCTAAAAAGTGGTTATGATGGCATGAGAACACAGGACATGCCCAATTCACTAGAGTTAGAGGTCCATGGAGTATAGGAGCTGGCAGAGGCCGAGACATCTTTGTGAAGTCTCTGGAGGCCTTAGAGATTCCTGCATGGGGCCGGAGGCTCAACAAACCCACCACTAAGGTCCTGGACAACCTCAAGGTTCTGTGGTTTATGAATGACTCAGAGAGTCAGCTCCCCCCACATCTCCCATCTACACAGTGCTGCAAGTACTTGTGACCCCACGTGAAAAAAAAAGGCCAAAAACAAAAATGCTAGGCTTTGGAAAGTTTTCAGGCTCATAAGTGAAAGGAAGGAAATGACTGTGATGATAGCCTGCAGGTGGAGGCTATCGCCATCTCAGGCCTATCTCTCTGTGGCGGGCCCCACTGCTCTCAAAATCTCCTTCTGACCCTAAAAAGCTTCATTGTATTCTGTCATGCTGTGAAATTCCACCAACTGGATTTGAGTTAACAATTTGTTTTTAAAAGATTAATAGTTTCTTTGATTTAGATACCTAAGGAATGGTGAATTAAATTTAAATAGTTCTGAGTGGATGAAAGGATGATCAGTCATCCACATATTAGTATGAATTAGGTGTCAGATTCTTATTCTCATAACGGACTGAGATTCCTTTACAAAGGGGTGGGGAATTTTGACTTGCTGTTAAGGCAAAGATGGGTAATTTAGCATCACAGAGCACTTTGCTGGAATAGAGTAGGCCTAGGTAGGGAGATGCAATGGGGGCCTGAGGACTTTGGGAATCTGGAAAGAGGGTCACTAGGAGATGTCAGACAGGAACAGAAAGGGAGATGGGATAGTAACAAAACCAAAATTCATGTTTCAAAAAATTTACATAGGGCTTGTCCCATACCCGAGGAAAGGAGGAAAAAAGTTATTTTTATCCAACACTATGCACAAACTCCCCTTCACCCACCCACATGCCCAAGACTCAGAACTCAGGGGATCTCTATTAGTCCTACTGTTCAGTTACAGGTTTGGTTAAAGTGATTTAAGAAAGCTGGCTTGAAACACCCATGCACATACACATACACACACACACTTCATCCATCCATTCATCTACATTCATCTATACATACGAAATATGCCCTATACATATATGTGTAGGTATGTATACATATACATTTGTAATTATTTCACACATACCTTATGTGATATATAACACATATGTATAACGTGTGTATATAACACATGTATAATGTATACATTTATCTTATATAATATATATTTAAAACATTGTTTCTTGGGCAGTTAGGTGACACAGTAGGTAGGGCTTCAGGCCTGGAGTCAGGAAGACTCCTCTCCATGAGTTGAAATCTGACCTCAGACACTTATTAGCTGTGTGACAAGCTGGGCAACTTACTTCACCCTGTTTGCCTCAGTTTTCTCATCTGTAAAATGAGTTGGAGAAGGAAATGGCAAACCACTCCAGTATCTCCGCCAAGAAAACAACTCTGAAAAAGGACCGAACAACAACATTACATCCCCAACAACGAGAGCCTCCACTCTGAAGGTGCAAAGAACCTCTGCCCTCAGAACTGGGGAATAGGAAGATAATCTGGGTAGTGAGGTAGAACCTCAAAGTTTAAATGTGAATTAAGACTTTAACTTTCTATCTGTGCACTCTCTTTAATCGGCTCTAATGGGGACATGGAAATAGGTTTAGGGGCTGACACAGACCTTTATAATTATTGTTTTCAGTCATGCAAATGATCAGATGCACAGGGACTAAAGGAAATGAGATGAGGGACCCCACCCACCACCTCCCAGAAAGAGCCTAACTGATTCATTCTCCTTCGGGGAAAAGGATTCCAATTCCTCTGTTAACTAGCTATGTGTGATTTGGGGACACCAACCTCCTTGCTGTTCCATGCACAAGTCACTCCATCTCCTGACTCAATGTGTTTTTATTGTCTGTCCCCCAGGCCTTTAGTTTTCTCCCTTCTTTGTCTTGGCCTCTTGCCTTTCCTGGCTTCCTTCAGATTCAGCTGAGACCTGACTGTTCAGAAGCCATTCCAATCCCCTTAACACCAGTGCCTTCTCTCTGTTTAATCATCTCCAATTTCTCCCATACCTGTCTTGTTTATATATATTTGTTTACACATTGTCACCCCCATTAGACTGTGAGCTCCCTGTGAGCAGAAATGGTTTCATTTTTGTGATTACTGTGATTTACTCATCACCTAGCAGAAAGCCTGGCATATCCTAGGGAATAAACATTTTTTGAAATGGTATCTTCTTCAACCTCATCCTGGGATTCTAAAGAGCCCTTGCAGGGCTGGAGAGAGATAGTTGAGAGCCCCAAGAGCACTCCTGGAATAGTTCTGAAATGGATGCTGAGCCCTGTGATCCCACAGATCTTTGGGGCTGGCCCCGATCAGAAACAAACCCTGCCAGGGTTGCAACAGGTCAGAGCTGTCCTCTAGGGCTCATTCTGGTCCAAAATGGGGCCACAGAAGGAAACTTAACTTAGACACATCTTCTGCCGTGGACACATAATAGTAGAATACCCTCTTCTTTCATCACCCCCTGACACACCCTGACTTCAGATGTATACTGAGATCCTGTGTACTTTTGTGTGGTGTCTGGGGTAGCCAGCAGATAATAGTAGCTAATAGCTAGATAGTACTTTTTATGTGTTAAGCACTTTATATATACGATCCTATTTGATCCTGACAATAATCCCAGGTAGGGTACTCATTATCCACATTTTACAGACGGGGAAACAAAAGTAAATGGAATCAAGGTAAAGTGACTTGCCCAGGATCACATAGTTTAGTAAATGCCCAAGGCTGAATTTGAATTCATGCCTTTTTTTTTAAGTTTTCAACATTCATTTTTTATAAGCTTTTGAGTTCCAAAGTTTTCTCCTTTCCTTCTCCCTAAGACAGCAAACAATGTGATCTAGGTTATACATGTGCAATCATGTTAAACATATTTCCACATTAGTCGAGTTGTAAAAGAAGAATCAGAAGAAAAGGGAAAAACCATGAGAAAGGAAAAACAAAAAACAACAAAAAAAGTAAAAACAGGATGCTTGGGTCTGCCGTCAGATTCCAGAGTTCTTACTCTGCATGCGAAAAGCATTTTCTGCCAACTCCTGCTTCTGACTCCAGGCCCACGTTCCATTCACTGGGCCACCTGGCTGCACCTAGATGCCATGGAATGAATCTTCATTGGTTAGGTGACCTGCCTCACAGCCTGCTTTGGCTGCCCTATCTATGTGACCGAGGGCTGTTAGTCATTATAATAACAGGTGACACTGAGACACCTGATCTCTCTGTGCCTTAGTCTCCTCACCTGTAAAGTGAGAACGTTGAAGTCAGATGGCCTCCAGGCTCCCTTCTAGCTGTAAATCTCTATCCTGGAAATGTTTTATTTGTTTTCTGTCTGCCTCTCCTCGTTGTGACTGCTGGCTATCTCTGGAGTCTTCCTTTCTCTACTCCAGCCCTTTCTGTTGCTTACTTGGTGAGGAGGGTGGCTACAAAGTTTGTGCAGTAACCAGGTCTCCAAACTTCAAGGGACATTTATCTAGAACTGATATTAACCAAGGAGAGAGAAGCCCCAAAAGATCTGCAACTTCATCAGTTTAGGGAACCCCCAGTGCATCCACTCCCTCTACCCACTAGGATTTAGTGAATTAGAGTTGCCTGAGGAATGTAGAGGTTAAACGACTTGTCCAGGGTCACTCAGCTCCTGTTAAGGCTGGATTTGAAACCAGGTTTTCTGATTCTAGGCTAAGTAGTTGACCTAACCCAGCATCCTTAATGATTAATTTTATATTAGTATTGTCTTGGTACCTGGTGAACAAGGGAATTGCAAACTGAAGTATTTATCTCTCCCTTAAGTTAAATTAACTAACATGGCTTCATGCAGCCTGGGTAGAACTTATCAAATGATACTCAGAAAGTTTTCCAAGTCTCCTTTGTCCTGAAGGCAGTGCAAACACACAATTACCAGGGTAAAAACAAATGTCAGGTACTCACCCTGCAAAGCAAAAAGTAATCAGTGATGAAGGTGGTTCACTTTCCCCTTAAAAGGTCTGCTTAGATAAAACGGTCCCAACCAGTCGCTTCATCTTTCAGATTCCATTTCTTATTTGTAAAAATCAAAATTCTATTTGTTGTCAAATGGTGTATGTCGAGTGTTCTGAGACTCCTGGGTCAAAGGCACTGTAGAGGAAATGTTTCTATGACGTTTAGATTTTTCTGGTTATAGAACCAAGAAATTAAGTCAATCAAGTTGAGAAACAATCAGTGGTGACTTACCTGACCTGGAGCTAAAGTTAATCTGAGGAACAGGTGTAAATGCATAAACTGGTCGATAGTTAGAGCTGGAAGGGACCCTAGAGATGATTTAGTTCAATCCACTCAATTTGTAAGAAGAGAAAAGTGAGTCTCCAAGGAAATGACTTGCTCAAAGTCACACAGTCCAGGGTAAGTATCAATTGAATTCTATTGCTGAGTCATTTTTCACTTGTGTACAACTCTTTGTGACCCCATTTGGGGTTTTCTGGGCAAACATACTGAAGCGGTTTGCCGTTTCTTTCTCAAGCTCATTTTACAAATGAGGAAACTGAGGCAGACAGGGTGAAGTGACTTGCCTAGGGTCACACAGCTAGGAAGTGTCTGAGGCAGAATTTGAACTCAAGTCTTCTTGACTCCAGGCCAGCACTATGGTGCCACCTAGCTGCCCCAACCAAGCAGAGACTCAAACTCAAACTCAAATCTCTGTTCCTAATGCAGAGATCTTTTAATTCAATTCGGCATTTGTTAAGGCATTATTATAGAAGTAAATGACCTGCAGTGAATAAAGGCTGGCTGCAGAGCCAGGAAGACATGGGTCCTAGTCCTGGATCTGGCACATTCTGGTTGTGTGATCCTGGACAGGTTAATTAACCTCTCTGGGCTCCACTCTCTAGCACTGTTGCAGAAAAGTTGTGGCCCTGGGTTGGCAGAGGGAGCTTCCTCATGTTTCTGTGTCAGTGAACCCCCCGGCAGAGATGGATCCCACACAGCCCCTGTGCCTATCTGCTGACACCTGACAAAACCATTCTTCTCCACTCTTTTTCCCTTTTTTTTCCACACAATCTTTGCTTCTGTTAACCTTGCTTTACTATGATCCTCCCAGCCCATACGTATAGCCTAAAACCATTTGTGAGGGTTCTGTGATTTCATTCCATGCAGGGAATCCCTGATGTGAAAACCCCCTTCATGGATGCCAGTCTTGAGACTGCTGGACAACCAGATTATTTCTTGGGGAACTGAGAAATTAAGTGACTTGCCCAAGGCCTTGCAGCCAGTATGCTTCATAATATGGGGGGAAGGGAGGGAATAAGCATTTCTATAACACTTATATGGACTACTACATGCCGGGCACTGTGTTAAGCACTTTACTATCATCTTAAGTGATCCTCACAAGAATCCTGTGTGGTAACTGGCGCTGTTATTAACCCCATTTTACAAGAGGAGAAATTGGGGCAAACAGGGTTGATAATCATTAAGTATCATATTTTGGCCAAAGTCTGAATTAGTCAAACACACTGCTTTGCCTCATTTTAAAAAGGCTCTTTTTCTGTGTCAGCCACTCCAGAGACCAGATAAGGCTGGAAGTAGGATTTAAAACAGGCATCCTGAGATCATAAATTCCAAACAGACCCAGCTTTTTCTTGCTCTCTGAGTGAGTTTGGAGAACGCCTCTCCTTATGTCAACAAACCAGATGAGGCTTACAATGGCTCTCAAGGATGAGACCCCTAACTCAAGGTATTAACTTGAGTAATGGGACTTTTTCTTATCTTAATATTTTCTGGACATATACTACATTATGGAATGGTAATGGTCAAGAAAACACAGGTATCCTAGATCAACTTTGTCAACTCTCTTGTTTTATTGTATTTACCATTTATTCCATTAAGAAAATTCCTTTCTCATACAATGATTAAACATTTATGGGGATCATAAATTTGTGTGACACAACCACCCTGAATTGGGATGGTCCTAAAATGTACTTAAGCTCTCTCATCTTTTTGTTCATCAGTGAGGATATAACTCTCCTAACCCCTTGTACAAGTCTGCTAGCTTTGGGGGAATAAATGCTATAATTTTATATTATTATTTGTCTGTCTCCTTTAACCAAACTTTTTAGAAGGTGGACAGTGGTTAAGTAATTTGCCCCAGATCACACAGCTAATGTGTGTCTGAGGTCAGTTTTGAGCTCAGGTCTCCCTGACTCCAGGCCTAGGACTGCATCCATATCTATCCTTTGTAAGCCTCGAATCCAGATGCTTAAGGTCAATTTTCTATCAAGAGATGAAAAGGTTAGCACATCCTTAAAAGCTGGCATTCGGAGATGGAAACTACCTCACCGTGAGTGGAGTTAAGCCCCATACCTGCTGTGTGTGCCTTTGGCAGAATGCCTTTTGTTTGTTCACTTGGTCAGGGCCAGCAAAGTCTGCAAAAGTCTGATCAATAAATCAACAAGCATTTATTAATTGCCTATTATTTGCCAAGGTTTACTCTCGGAGCACGTCATTTACACCCGCTCCTCTGATTAACTTTAGCTCTAGGTCATATGAGTTAGCAGCTCTATTTGATAGGGTTTGACAAAACAACCAAAGACAACTCTCCAGGCCTAACCAGAAAAGTCTAAAAGCCAGATACAAAGAGTGAAAAATCCTCAATTTCAAGGACATTACCTATGGTAGAAGAAAAAAACTGAAACTTTACTATTGTTCAGAAAAACATTTTCATCAAAATTGTATCGTTTCCTTTCTTCCTTTCTGAGGCAGGACCCATTTTTTTCTACGAAAAGATTTTCTTACAAAAATGGAAACATACTCCAAGGTTTGCCACATGGGAAGGAAAGAAAAGTTGCATTGTTACTAAGAAAATTGAACAAATATAAAAGGTACATTCCTATGCTTCAGAGAAACTTTGACACAACAGATTTTCTGTCCCTTTAAAACATGTGATTAAGTTTTATTGCTGACTTTTATTTTTATGGTATGGTCATTTACAGAAATACCCTGCTTCCCTCACCACGAGCCTTCCTTCTAACAGAAAAACAGTTAAGCAAAACCAGCACAGTGACTATGTCTGATAGGGTGTGCTATAGTCTGCCAAGAGGAAGGAAAAAGATTTCCAGGTCTCTTTTCCAAGGCCAATACTGCTTGTTACAGCTATTCAGTGTCTGCAATTGTTTTAGGGATCTTTTGCATTTGTATTCCCAGTACTTGGCATAGTCTTGTCACATGGTAGGAGTTTAATAAATGCTTGTTGATTTATTGTCATTTGCTTTGTTGTAGTCATGATGTATGTTACTTTCCTTTTTTTCCAATTTATTTATTTATTTTTAATTTTCAACATTCATTTCCACAAGATTTAGAGTTACACATTTTTCTCCCCATCTTTCTTCTGCCCCACCCCAAAATAGCAAGCCTACTGAATGCCCCTTCCCGAAATCTGTCCTCTCTTATATCCTCCCCCAGTAGCCCCCCACTTTCTAGTAGGGCAAGATGGATTTCTATACCCCAGTGCCTGTATTTCCCAGTTGCATGTAACATGCATTAACACCTGTTTTTTGAAACTTTGAGTTCCAGAATATTTTCCTTCTTCCCTCCTTACCCACCCCCACTGGGAAGACAAGCTATTCAGCATAGGTTGTACATGTGCAGCTACACAAAACATTTCCATAGTAGTTATATCGTGAAAGACTAACTATATCTCCCTCCATCCCATCCCATATTTTCTCCTTTGATCCTGTCCCTTTTCAAAAGTGTGTGCTTCTAACTACCCTCTCCCCCAATCTGCCCTCCCTTCTATCACCCCCCTCTCTTATCCCTCTGCTTTCCTGTAAGGTAAGATACCCAGTTGAATGTGTATGTTATTCCCTCCTTAACCCAAATACAATGAGAGTAAGGTTGACCCATTCCCTTTCACCATCCTGCTCTTCCCCTCCATTGTAACAGTGTTCTCTTGCCTCTTTTTATATGAGATAATTTACCATAATCTATCTCTCCCTTTCTTCTTCTCCAATATATTCCTCTCTCACCGCTTAAATTTTATTTTTAAGATATCATTCCTTCATATTCAACCATCCTGTTCCCTCTATGTATATGTGTACACACATATGCACACATTCACATATATATTTTTATATATATACACCCTCCTATATATACATATATATGTATACATATATACTCCCTTCAACTATCCTCATATTGAGAAAAATCTCATGAGTTACAATGATCATTTTCCATGTAGAAATGTAAATAGTTCAACTTTAATAAGTTCCTTATGATTTCTTTTTCCTGTTTACCTTCTCATGCTTCTCTTGTTTCTTGCAATTGAAAGTAAGATTTTTCTGTTCAGCTCTGGTTTTTTCATCAAGAATAACTGAAAATCCTCTATTTCATTGAATGACCATATTTTCCCCTTGAAACATTATACTCAGTTTTTCTGGGTAGGTGATTCTTGGTATTAATCTTAGTTCCTTTGACCTCCAGAATATCATATTCCAAGCCCTTTGATCCCTTAATGTAGAAGCTGCTAGATCTTGTGTTATCCTGATTGTGTTTCCACAATAGTAAAATTGTTCCTTCCTGGCAGCTTGTAATATTTTCTCCTTGACCTGGGAACTCTGGAATTTGGCTATAATATTCCTAGGAGTTTTCTTTTAGGGATCTTTTTCAAGAGGTGACTGGTGAATCCTTTCATTTTCTATTTTGCCTTCTGGTTCTAGAATGTCAGGGCAATTTTCCTGGAGAATTTCTTGAAGGATGACTTTTAGGCTCTTTTTTTGATCATGGCTTTCAAGTAGTACAACAATTTTTAAATTATCTCTCCTGGATCTATTTTCCAGGTTAGTGGTTTTTCCAGTGAGATATTTCACATTGCCTTCTATTTTTTCATTTGTTTGCATCTGTTTTATAGTATCTTGATTTCTCATAAAGTCATTAGCTTCCATTTATTCCAATCTAATTTTGAAGGAATTATTCTCTTCAGTGAGTTTTTGAAATTCCTTTTTCATCTGGAAAATTCAGCTTTTTAAAACATTCTTCTCCTCATTGGCTTTTTGGAGCGCTTTTTCCATTTGAGTTAGTTTACTTTTTAAGGTGTTATTTTCTTCAGATTTTTTTGGGGTCTCCTTTAGCAGGCTGTTGACTCATGATTTTCTTACATCATTCTCATTTCTCTTCCCAGTTTTTCCTCCACTTCTCTTACTTGATTTTCAAAATCCTTCATGAGCTCCTTCAGGCCTGTGACCAATTCATATTTTTCTTGGAAGCTTTTGATGCAGGAGTTCTGACTTCATTGTCCTCCTCCAGTTTCATGCTTTGATCCTTTTTGTTCCCA
Source organism: Gymnobelideus leadbeateri (assembly GCA_011680675.1). Taxonomy (NCBI): domain Eukaryota; kingdom Metazoa; phylum Chordata; class Mammalia; order Diprotodontia; family Petauridae; genus Gymnobelideus; species Gymnobelideus leadbeateri. The sequence goes on from WOXC01003282.1 coordinate 215,159, forward strand.
AAAAAGGATTGTGTGATCTGATTGTGCTTCCTCTGCTTGCTCATATTGCCAGCTGCTTACAGAATGGAGAGAGCTTTGTATCAAATTTCTGGGTTTTTTGCAGCTGCTAGGGCTATTAGTTGGGCACCCTCTCTACAGTCCCCACAAGCTCTGGCCCACTGACCACACACCCCCAGGACCACCACCCAAGACTGTGATCCAGACCCAGGCAGGTCAAAGCAAGAGTGATTACCCTCTGAATGGTTGCTTGATCCCCCTATGATCTGTAGGCCAGGAGCTCTGGAAGCAGCCATGTGGCATTGCTGTGCCTGCCACAACTTCTTGCCTGGGGACATGGGCCAGACCACACTGTTCCTTTACCCTTACAATAGAGTTCTCGACTGACCTTTTATTTTCTCTTTGGCGTTTATGGTTTGAGGAGTCTGGAAATTGCCACGGCAGCTGGTGATTCACTCTCCTGAAGTCTGCTCTGGCTGGTCTGGGTGCTGGTTGGGGCTGCCCTGGGGCCAGAACCATGGCTCACTGGGGACTACACTCAGCTTCCAGAGTGCTGTGAGAGACCTTTCCTGTCGGCCTGCCAGGCTGCCTTCAGCAGGAGATTGTTTCTCTCTGTCTCTTTTTGAGTTCTGTAGCTTTAAAATTTGTTTAGAGTCTTTTTTTTTTTACAGATATTAGAGATGGTTGAAGCTGGAGCCCACGCCATTTGTGCTTTTATTCTGCCATCTTGGCTCTGCCCCTGCATGTTGCTTTTCTGCCTCTGATTACCTCACTCTGCATCAGTTCACATAAGGTTTCCCATGTTTCTCTGAATCCTTCATAGTGATACTTATGACCCAACAGTTTCCTGTAATCATACACTGCACTTTGTTCAGTCATTTCTCAACGATGCATCTACTCTACTTTAGCACTCTTGCCTCCTGCACAACCCCTGCCATATACTCTTGCTTGGTGCCTGTGAAGAGATCTGTTAAGGACTATAGCTGAGCTGGGTCTATGGTGCTAAATAAATCCTTCCCATTTGGGATGAAGGAGGCAAGAAAGAAAGGTTGTACTTGAGAAGTTTCTGGAGGGAGGTGGTCAACATCATGGTATAAATGAGCAAAGATTAAAAACTGAGTAAACAAATCATGGAGATTAAAGGATCAGAGATAGAAGACTGAAGTAGAAACAGTCTCAAAACCAGGAATCACAAACAAGGACCCAGAAGGAGCTGGTGAGGTGTGAGACCTAGGGCTCAAGATGCAATATTTTAGTACTGACTAAAACAGGGTATTGAGGTTGACAAAGAGTGTGTAATTAATTCCTCTGAGGTAACTCCCCTAATTCTCATTTGCACTGGCAAAGCAGATACCTGGAGAGTGGCTGCTATTCATACATAGGACTCTAGACTTAACCCTGAGAGGTTGTTTGTAACACTGTCACACATGAGCCCCTACTGCTGTACTTCCTGCTAATAATGAGCCTACAAGTAGCTCTAGAGAAAAGGTATTCACCACAGTGGTATAGCAAATACAGTAGTTACAAAGATATCTCATATCAGTTTTGGGCACACAAACTTAGAGTACAATGTAGCAATGCATATACATAGTCCTTTCAAACTCCATATTTGTGATCAGTCTATGGTAAAGTTTTGCCTGAAAGCTACCCCTTCCTGCTGGACATTCTCTCTTCTTTTGGTTTTAGAAATGCCTACAATCCCCTAGTTCTAACGATAGTTCTTACCTGTCCTAAGGTTCTGTCCTTGGTCCTCCCTTCTTTTCTCTACACTCTGTCCTTTAGCAATCTCATTCATTCCTATGCCTTCAACTATAACTTCTATGAAGATGATTCCAAAAGTCTGACTTCTTTCCTGAGCTTTATCTACTCACAGGACACCTCTCTATCTCATTGATACCTCAAACTCAACAAGTTCCAAACCAGGCTTATTTTTTTCTACCAAAATTAAAAAAAAGATATTTCATTATTTCCCAATTATATGTAAATATTTTTAACATTCATTTAAAAAAATTGAGTTCCAAATTCTCTCCTCTCTTGCCTCTCCCCTCTCCTTGAGATGGCATGTAATTTAATATTGAATACACATGGAAAGTTATGCAAAACCCATATTAGTCATGTTGCAAAAGAAAACAAAGACCAAAAAACCAAGAAAATAAGTTTAAAAAGTCTGCTTTGATCTGAACTCAGAGTTCATCAGTTATCTCTCTTGGGGTGGAGAGCATTTTTCATCATGTGTCCTCTTGGATCATTGTCTTGATCAGAGTATAAAACCGTTCTGTCTTCTGACTTCAGTGTTACTATCTATTCTCCAAGAGTGAAAACCCAGGGTTTGAAAACCTGGTGTTTCTTTGATTCTTTCTTCTCTCACTTTCTGCATCCAAACAACTACCAAGTTTTGTTGGTTCTATCCAGTATTTCATCCTTCCTCTATAGTCCCCAGTGTCCCACAACAGTAGAGACCCTCCCCACCTACACTGCTCCCCTACACTATTGGAATAGGCTCCTTGGTCTTCCCAAGTCTATATTTTGTGGTACCCTTTCCTTAGAAACTTTTTTTTTTACTTCTTGGAGGGCAATTGGGGTCAAGTGACTTGCCCAAAGTCACACGGTTAGTGTGTCAAGTGTCTGAGGGTAGATTTGAACTTGGTCCTCCTGACTCCAGGGCCGATGCTCTATTCACTGCGCCACCTAGCCGCCCCCTTAGAAGCTATTTTAATGTAAATATCTGAAGCATTGGGGAAGAATGAATGGTTTGACTCCAAATCAAGCTTTCATGTCAAAAGTACCCCTCAGAAGGAAGAGACTTGTGGCAGGGCTATCTCTTTAATTGGGGGAGGATGCAAAGGAAAATCATGCTGGGGACCACCAGCACTCCAAAAACTTTTTTAAAGGTAAAAGAAGTTTAATATGAACACCAAGTGCCGTTCTGAAAGGGACAAATAGTCACATGAGAGCAGCCTATGGTGTGAAAGGCATAGGGAGAAGGGCAAAGAGCCAGCTGGTGGTAGCCACTGTCCTGTCTCTCACCAGCTTCTTTGTACTTTACCTCCCAGGCACTTGCAAGGTGAGGAATAGGACAACTGCCTTGGTTCAAGCCTGGAGTGGGCTGGAGGATGTCCAGCAGTAGGAGCCTCTGCCTCCACTTCTGCATAATTTACTTAGGAAGGAGCTCCATCTCTGGAAGCATAAGAGGCACCCCACTGTACCTCTAACAGCTTCCTGAGCTGAAGGAGGTTATCTTCCCCATTTGCTAGAGCATGGAGTTACTTTTGAAAGCCTTTCATCAGTTGCTGCAAATCAGCAGGAATGCCATAAAATTGGAGATTTGAGAGGGACCAGCTAGGCCCACACTCCCTGTGACCAGAAGGCTTACTGGAGCTCACCTGATTTGGTGAGGGGGCCTTTTTGAGAATTTTAGGGAAAAAAGTTTTCTCTAATTAGTTAGCACACATTAACAAGTAGGTCAATAGGATCCAACTCCCTGTCTCCCATTACTGTTGTATAACTGATTGCTACCAAAGTGTCACTCCGGTTAAGCTTGGATCAATTAGCAATTATAATTGAAGTGGAAAGTAATTAATTTTATAATTAAATTCTTGCTGCTTGCATACATGGATTTTTGATCCTTTGGATGACAATGGGAAAACGTGGGTGTTCTTGACCTTCTAGAGGCATGTATCCCTTCTATAGTGTTCTGAAAAATTGTTTTCAGGCCTCTGTTTGAATCCCTCAATTAAAAAGGAATTCAAATGAAGCAATCTATTATATGGAGCTGAAATCTATTTTCTTTGGTTCTCTAGTTCCCTCCCTCTAGAACCAAGCAGAATAACTCTTCATGAATTCATGACTCAGAGTCAGAAGGAACCTCAGAGGTCATTCAGTCTGGTACCCTTATGTAACAGATGAGGGGAACTACCACATAGATGAAGGACTTGACCAAGGTAATATGGGTATAAATGAGCAGAATCTGGATTCAAACTCAGATCCTCTCATGCCAAATTCCACATTTTTTCTACCTTTATATCATAGCCCTTTAAATAGTTGGAGACAGTCACAATATTTCTTCTGTATTTCTTCTCTAAGCTAAATAATCCTAGTTTCTTTGAGAGTAATAAGGGCTATCATTTAGTGTTTTACATATATTATCTCATTTGATCCTCATAACAACTTGGTAAAATAGGTACTACTGTTACCCCGTTCTACAGATGAGGAAACTGAGGCTCAGGAAGGAGAAATGACTTTGCCAGATTCACAAGTAATAGGTGCCTGAGGCAATCTTCAAACTCTGGTCTTCCTAAGCCCAAGTCTAAGTACTCTACCTGCTGGGCCACCTAACTGTCCCATGTAGCATATGTTTGTAAGAGAGGCGGGAAGAGTAACAGATACCTGGTGGTGATGAGGGTGATGTCACCAGCTGTAAGGGTAAATTCTCTCCAGGTCAAATCCAAAGTGTGAATGACTTTTTCAGGATGCCAAATCCAAGGAGCCAATATAAGAGTGTGAATCCAGGTTCTCAGGAGAGTTCAAGTCAGGGAAGAGAATGTAGAATATAAACTTGTCCTTATATCCACAGTGCCTAACATGGTGTCTGATACATAATGGGCCCTTAATCAATGCTTGCTAAAGTGAATTAGTGAATTGAAGTGGACCTATACTATCAGGAGTGCCTGAGAAATGGCCATTTGGCTAGTAAATATGCTCCTTCAAAACCATTTTATTACAGTGGTGATAGACCCCAGCTCTGCTTTGCTCTCATATTTGGGCCCATAAGATGTGGGAAAAGACACCATCATTCCACCCAGATGCACAAAATTTGAGAGTTAGAAAGACCTCAATATTCATCTAGGCCAATCCATATCAGATAAAAGATTCCCCACATCCCCCAAAAGTGACCATCCAGACTCTTACTGAAGAACTCCGGTGAGGGGGAATCCATACTTCCCGAGGCAGCTCGTTCCACTTGTGGTTAGCTCAATTATTAGCAAGGCTTTCCCAAAATCAAGCTGAAATTTGGCTCTTTGAAACTTTGACCAAATTCTCCTGGATCTGCACTTTTGGACCAAAAAGAGCAAGTCTAATCCTTATTCCATATTACAGCCCTTTAAGTACCTGAGGATAGCAATCATGTTTTCCCTAGAGACTTCTCCAGGCTAAACATTGTCATTTCCTTCCTCTTATAGTATGAACACAAGACCTTTCACCATTTTGGTTGCCCTTGTTGTCTGTGTGCTTTCTAGCTTAATGATGGCCTTCTTAAATTCAAATTAAACACAATTCTCCAGATGTGTGGTCTGATCAGAACAGAGTACAGCTGGACTATTAACTCCTTATTCTGGAAAGCTAAGCCTCTTTCAACATAACCCAAGATCTCATTTCCTTTTGTGCCTGCCATATAACACTGTTGATTTCTATTGAACTTGCAAACCACTAATACCTTTGAATATTTTCCCCATCAGACTGCTGTCAAATCATGCTTCCTCTACCTTGTAACCCCAGTTTAAGATTTCACATTTGTCTATATTAAATTTTATCTTATTGCATTCAGTCCAATATTCTTAGCTTTCAAGATCTTTTTGGATCCTAATTCTGCTATCCACTAGATAGTTATCTCTTTCAGCTTCATGGCATCTTCAGATTTGATGAACAGTCCATTTGTGACTTTATGCAGGTCACTGACAAAAAAAAAGTTAAATAGCACAAGGCCAGGCACAGATCCCTGGACCTTGAGACTATGTCCTGATGGAAAGCCTCTATCAAGCAAATCATGGTCATTGTACATTGGCTTCTCATTACTTTGATCGTAATATGTATTACCTTGGGGGGTGGGAGGAAAGCGAGAAAGAGGGGAGAGAGAGAGAGAGAGAGAGAGAGAGAGAGAGAGAGAGAGAGAGAGAGAGAGGGAGAGAGAAAGAGAGAGAGATTGAGAACTAGTACCAGTCACTGTGCTAAGTACTGGGAACATAAATGCAAGCTAAAAAACAGTTCCTGCCCTCAAAGAGTTTATATTCTAATGGGGGAAGCCAACCTGTTTAAGGAAGCTGAAAGGGGCCAAAGGGCATATGGTGAAGAAGTTGTCTGGGAGTGGGTGCTTTCTCAAATGGAGATTTTAGGGAGGATTTCACCTACTGGAGGGATGGAGGCATTGCCACTGTGGAAAAGGAGGTAGAGAAGTTCAGGGAGTCATGGAATGAGTCAGGTTTCATGAGTCTGGTATGTTCTGGATGAAGGCATCTTTCCCCTCCAATACTAGCAGGGATGGGTAAGCGGTAGTCTGGAGTAGAGGTGAGCATTCCACATCTGGAGGGATCTCAGAGGTTGTCTCCACCAAGAACCCTCTTCTACAACATTTTAGAGGACTGGCCATCCTGCTTCTGCAAAAAGACCTGTGACGATGGCACCACCTCCCAAGGCAGCCTATTCATTACCTTTGAACAGCTCTAACTCTTAGGAACCTTTGTAGCAAGAACTGGACAAGATCAAACAAAAAAAATTTGTAAAGGACTTTGCAAACCCTGAGATATAGTATAAATACTAGCTATTATTAAGAAGAACTGTTAGAATAATAATAACAGCAATAATGTCTAGCATTTGTATCCTCATTTCCAATCCAGCTGCAATCATTTTGAACATCTGGATTCTCCACCACGTCCCCACGCCGGGCATCTCCTCTAGGATATAATGTTTGTGAGTGCCTTTTGCATGTTATTTTGGCTACTCTTAGAGCTTACAGTAAGTCAGCCTGGCATCCTCTAGGTGGTCACTGCCTAGGCAACTGTAGGGCACAGGGTAAGTGCTAAGGAAGATCAAGGTTAGAAGCTATGGTTTTCATCAAAAGATGTCTTCTGAGTGAAGTTACTAGAACAGCGGTCAGTGGGTCACCCCTATGCTAGAAGAAGTAGCACTGGAGATGAGGTTCCAGATGCTGGTTTGTGTTCCTTCTCTGCTCCTGTGATGGCTGACCCTGCAACTACAGAGGCTGTGCATGTAGCAGAAAGAGCACTGGCCTTAGAGACAGAGAAGCCAGTGGCTGAAATTCTGACTTTGCCCACTCACTGACTGTTGGCAAGCCACTTAACCTCTCAGAGTCTCAGTTTCCTACTCTGTAAAACGGATAACAATATCTATCTATTGTGCTTGCTTCATAGGTTCCTTGTAAGGATCAGCTGTAATCATGTTTGTGCAGGATTCTTCCAACTTTAAAACACCAGATGAATGTCAGTCATTGTCATTACCACCATCAACATTGACCTTGCCACCTATACAAGGGCAATATATGGTTGTGGAATAGTTTATTATTTCCATACTCAGACCTACAGGAACTTTGTCCTTTATTTCCTGGGGCCAGGGGCCAGACTGAAGCTTACTTCAACTACCACCAGGTTAGCTTGGAACTTCTGGGGTTTTCATTCTCCCTTGGAGAGAACTAAATCTACAAAGTTTTCAGAGGGTTACAAACTGGACTTTGTATCACCTGAGAGCCCACATGGCTGATCCATCTTGAGGGTCTGGAACAGGTGAAACTCACCATAGGCACTAGGCAGGGCGGTTTATTTAGAATCCTGCTACAGGCGAGAGAAGGGCCTGGCACCCCATTGGGGGATATTTCTAGAGAAGATTTTTTTTGATGCCTGTCTACCCAAAGCAGTTTGCTCAGAAGGAAATTAGACAATAGTGTCCAACTATGTTAGGAATTAGGGCTGTCACTGGGCTGGAGAGGGAGCCCCATCCTGGGGAGATCAGGGGCAGGCTGTCAAGTATGTAGACGTCCAAAGCTTGTTGGGTTATGAACTTAGGGCTTCTCAAGAAAGCAGGTCCATGGTACTGAGAAGGGAGCAGAACTCAAGGCTGGACCAGGGGATTTCCTACCACAGAGATGGGAAGAACCTCAGAAGCCAGCCAGTCCCCACTATGACACACCAGGCAAGTGCTCATTCAGCCTCTGCTTGAAGACCTCCATGAAGGGCAAACCTGCAGCCTCCCAAGGTTGCCAACTCCACATTGGTTAGCTCTAATTGTTAGAAAGTTGTTTCTTTTTTCCTGATTGAAAAACTAGAAAGGACCTTAGAGGGCATCTAGTCCCCTCTTAAAATCCCCTAATTTTATAGGAATTGGTGGCTAAGAGGTAAAGTGACTCACCCAAGGTCATATGGGTAAGGAGTAACAGAGCATCTCCCTCTCTGCACCTTCCATGGGTTGGGCCCATCTCTACCCTCTCATGTCAAATAGACCAAACCTAATCTCCCTTCCCTAAGAGAGTTCTTCAGATTCTTAAAGACACAGTCCCCCTCAATCTCTCTTTGTTAGGATAAACACCCAGGGCTGCTTCCAGTCTAAATTGAGGTCCTGTGCCAGCCTGGCTGCCTTCCTCTGGGCATTCTCCTCTTATTGATGTCCTTGCTAAGATTTGATGCCTAGAACTGCACATAAGAGCAGGGTCACCACCTCCTTGTTCTCAGACGCCCTTCCATGACCAGAGATCGCCTGAGGTTTTTTTGGCCATATCACACTACTTGCTGACTCCTATGGAGTTTGTGGTCCTTTAAACCTCTCATATATTTTTCAGAGAAAACTATGTCTAATCATACCTCCCTATCCAGTACTCATTAAGTAGATTTTTAAATTTAAATTTCCTCTTATTAGATTTGCAGAATTTAATAAGAGGAATGATAGTGCAGCTAGGTGGCACAGTACATAGAGTGCCAGGCTTGGAGTAAGGAAGACCTGAGTTCAAATATGACCTCAGACACTAATTAGCAGTGTGACCTTGGGAAAGTCACTTAACCTTGTTTGCCTCAGTTTCCTTATCTGTAAAATGAACTGGAGGAGGAAATGGCCAACTGTTCCAGTGTCTGCCAAGAAAGATCCCACACAGGATCATGAAGAGTTGGACATGACTGAAAATGAATTAATGCTTAGATGAATCCACAAAACGACCTTATGATATAATGTTTCATCCAGTTTTACCCTTTTGGCAAAGTTCTACCCTTTGACAGTGTTTCACAACTACTGCTTGCTCTGATTTGAGGCCTGGTAAGCATGTTGTTAAGTCTATGGGGTCTTTCCTTGTCCCTACTGCATTGTCAAAGCTGTAGAATGGGCAATGATTTAAAGTCCCTCTTTAGCAGGTTTTCAGGTCATTTCATACTTCTTCACATCTAGTGGCAGGCACCTGTCACAGTAGATAGAGTGATAGCCCTGCAGTCAGCAAGACCAGAGTTCAAATCTGAATTCTAACGTTTATTAGCTGTGTGATTCTAGGCAAGTCACTTAATCTCATTTCCTTAACTATAAAACTGGCATAATATTCTCACTTATCTCCCAGGATTGTTGTGAAGATCGAATGAGATAACATTTGTAAAGCACCTGACACATAGTAGGTGCTTAATAAAACTCATCTCCAGTTTTCAATGTCCATTTTAAAATATAGTATGAGTATGATGCCTGTGATCCTGACCCCTAGAGAATAGAGTTGGACTATTCACTTCTTTGTTTGGTCACAATATTTCTATCAAAGCCATCTAATGCAGAATCAGTCAGGTTTTTTTATTTTGTTTTAGCAATTGCATCACGCATTTGAATAAAGTTGCAGTTGACTAAAACCCCGGAGTATTTTCTGTACAAACTGCTGTCTGGCCTGGTACTCAGGGTGGCAGTTAACCCCGAAGGCAGTACTTTCTAGTGATCCTAATCACCACTTTAGATGTGGCCCTTTCTTCCAGTCACCCCAAATCTACTGGAACCAATTTCATTTCCTGGCATTCACTCCCTGCTCCCGATTCCAGTTTTCTGTACTTTGAAGATGTGATATTATGAAACAAAAGATGAAAGATGAGAGGAGGGCAGTGTCTGGATGTGCAGTGCAGGGAGGCTAGGGGTGGGAGGAAATGTGACTTAGAATACTAAGCAGCAACTCCTCGCCAAAACGCCCCATAATTCTAGCCCTGTAAAATGAACCTGTGTGTCAGTTGTGTTTCACCCAGCATTTGTGCCAGCAGCTGCCAAAGTCTGATGATCGACTTTCTTTTAAAAAGCATTTAGCTGAAAACCTCCACATTTCCAGTAGACTGTGGATTTTACTACATTAAAGGAGGATCTTTTGTTAGCTAAAAGATCTTACTGGATAGAGTGCCAGGTCAGGAGTCAGGAAGACTCACCTTCATGACTTCAAATTTGACCTCAGACACTAGCTGTGTGACCCTGGGCAAATCACTTAACTCTGCTTGCCTCAGTTTCCTCATCTGTAAAATAAGCTGGAGAAGAAAATGGCAAACCACTCCAGTATCTTTGCCAAGAAAACCCCAGATGAGATCACAAAGAATCAGACACAACTGAAATGACTGAACAACAATAGGTTGGTTAAAAGATCTTTTTTGTTGGTTAAATAAATTGCCAGCCAATCTAGGGAAGCAGGTTGAATCAAACCTGTGTTTGGAGTTAGAGGATGTGATTTCAAATCCTAGCTGACCCATATGTACTAGCTTGGGCAAGTTATTTTACATTTCTGAGTCTCAGTTTCCTCAGCTGTAAGAAAAGAAATGAGGATTCTTTTAGCTATACTTCTGTATTCTTGATATTCTGGAGCAGGAATGGGGATTTCCTCCTTACTTTTCAAAGTGATATAGAGAAAAGACACCCACACCAGTAGCCCTACAATATCTGTCGTTGAAAGCCTTAGATAAGAATTAAAACACTTTAAACATTCTGTTGACATTTATCCATATATCTACTCTAAAAGGTTAATTTTTTTTAAAGATTGGCCTACAAAATCAGTAACATCTTTGCCTCTTGGGGAGCTGGCAAATAACTAGGATTTTATTTTCATAGCTGTGGCAGAAAGATGGCATTCTCATTCACAAGAAGTTAATCAGTCTAAAAATAAGTCATCCTTTTGTGGGAGAAGAGGGGAGTGAACGTACTTTGTTTTTCTGTCCCCTGAAATAAATTTGTGAAGTGACCTAGGCAACTCTCTGAGGACAGACTTTTAAGTACATCTGTATTAGTAACATTTTCCCCATCACTTTCTTACATTTAGAAATCAACAAAAGATTAGCTTAAGCCCTGATTTGCAGTTTGCTGATTTCCGAGATGTAAATGCTCCCACTGAAAATTTAACAATTCCTCTCAAGAGTCAGTTTGAGCTGGTTCCAGTACAGCCCTAGACATAAGGTCAAGCAGTCTCATGACTGGATTCTATTGGGTTTCGGGTTTCTTTGTCCTTACAGCAATTGCTTCTAAGTGCTGCTACACAGAACTGTGTCTTCGTGAATCCCAAACTTATAATGATCAGCTCTTCTACAAGGTGTTGAAGTACCCATAGAATGTATTCAGTATGATTGAATATTCTGATGGCTTCAGAAAAGTAGACTTTTGAAGCTTCTTAGGGAAAGCTATTCACTAAACACAAAAGCTATGGTAAAAATCTTTGCTTGATGGATGGAACCTTAGAAATTAAGTAGTCCAGGTGCCTCACTTTACCAATGAAGAGACAGAAAGAAGTCCAGAGAGGTGGAATTATCTGTCCAGGATCATCCAGCTACCAAGTAGCAAAGTCCCCAACTCCCCATCTTTCATTTCACCAGAGATTTCTATATAATTAGGAAAATGCAACAATTGTTACTTATATAAAACAAAACAAAAACTAGTTGGTTTCTAGTGAGTATAAAAACACACAGACACATAAGCTCATTCAGGTAGAAGTTTTTATAAACTTAAATCTCATGAATGGGTTTTGTACTGAGAATCTGATCTGACTGGAAATAGCCTAGCTGAGATTTTAAATTAAATTAATAAGGAGTAGTGTTTTATTATCAAGTTTTTAATAATAGCAGCAGAACATGCTCACAGGCCAGGGTAGCTAGGTGGCATAATGGGTAGAACACCGGGCTTGGAGTCAAGAAGCCTTAATCTTCCTGAGTTCAAATCTGGCCTCATGCACTTATTAGGTATGTGATCCTGGGCAAGTCATTAAACCTTATTTGCTTCAGTTTCCTCATCTGTAAAATGACCTGGGAAAGGAAATTGCAAACCATGGCAGTATCTTTGCCAAGAAAACCTCTGTGTTTCAAATGGAACTCTCTTTGTTCTAATTACCCTCTCTGATTATGTTTTTCAGTCATATCTGACTCTTCATGATGCCATTTGGGTTTTTCTTGGCAAGGATACCAGAGTGGTTTGCCCAAATTTAATTGTATATTGAAATTATCCCCAAAGTGTGCTTTGTCCTACGAAATGATGACATTTAGAATCTTACCAACTGGGCAACACATTCAACTGGGCAACCTCGAACTTACTTCAATAGAACCAAGATTCTTTCATAAGCACTCCCCAAATGTTAACTGAAGGGAAGCCCCACACACTGAGGATTTGGATGATGTATAGCGCTTTGTAGGGTTAATGGAATATATGATCTTCCCTGTCCATATATAGGCCTATGTGATCACACGTGTTCCCTTTTTTCCCTTGGAACAGGAGCTGTGTTCCTAGATCTAGAGGTATACAGGTATTTCAATCACATATGTCCTGCTGCTTTGAACTGGGCCAAAGTTAGAGCTGTGACACATCCTGAGTCCCAAAGAGCCCATCAGGTGAAAACTATATATATTCAGGGAGATTTATATTGTCTTGAGGAAGAAGCTTGCTTAGGGGGAAATTTGTTTACAGGGAGTCTTGCTTACAGGAAGGCTTGCTTACAGGAAGGCTTTCACACATTTTGGCACTGAGTCACTGTGGGCTGTGATACCTTCTGGCTCTGAGCCTATTAGTTGAAAACTATATATCCTATTTTACTTTGGGATTCCCTCATGGGAATTATGTTTCTTTGTGATTTGGCTAGAGGAGACTCTGGGTAGCCGTTGTTAAGGCGTCCCCCAGCTTTGTGAACCCAGATATTAGTGCTCCTTGCTCTGTTTAAACATTTGGAGCCCTGTCTATTGGATTCTTTCTTGGATACTCACTTCTCCGTACTTCTATATTTTTCTCATTGTTTAATTAAAGTAAGATTGCTAACTCCTTTGAAGCTGTCTTGCCTTTAGAAAAGCAGATCAAGAACCTGTTTTAGCAGCCCTCCTGTGTGCTGGTGTTACTGGTCTTAGACCCCCATAGCAGCTACTAGTAGTATTCTTTTTTTTTTGGAGGGCAATTGGGGTTAAGTAACTTGCCCAAGGTCACACAGCTAGGTTTTTTTGTTTGTATGTGTGTTAAGTGTCTGAGGCTGGATCCAAACTCAGGTCCTTCTGACTCCAGGGCCGACGCTCTACTCACTGCACCACCTAGCCACCCCTACTAGTAGTATTCTTGCTACAAGTTTAAAAGTTCTGCTTAAAGAAACATGTTTTTTTCCAGTAGAAACCACGTACCCAAAAACAAAGGTTAAGAACTAGTTACTCAGTACTGCCTGGAGAATATGGCTGAGTTATAGGTGATTTGCTTAATGGTAGGGAAGATGAAAGTGTGGGAAAGGGGCTCTTTTCTAAGGATCTGAACTGTGGTCCAGAATTCTTGGCAGTAAGAAACAGGGAGCATCTCTGAATCCATCATAAGGCCTTACAGAAACGAAGCCAAGTCAAGTGTTTCGTGCTATTTACCAGCTCCCAATAATGATGGTCTTGGATCCAAACAAACCTGTATTTATCCACAGTAACTGCATGAGCCTAAGAAAACTTGAATACAGTGTGGCCTCTAAGAGTTTAAGGGTTGGAAAAGGGATATTATCTCACCTTACCAATTAGAGCTCATCTCTGTGCTTCAAATGGAACTCTCTGTCCCAATTATCTTCTGTGATTGGGTTTTTCAGTTATATCTGGCTCTTTGTGACCCCATTTGGGGTTTTCTTGGCAAGGATACTGGAGTGGTTTGCTATTTCCTTTTCCAGCTCATTTTACAGAGGAGGAAACTGAGGCAAACAGGGTTAAGTGACTTGTTCAGGGTCACAAAGCTAATAAGTGCCTGAGGCTAGATTTGAACTCAGGTCTTCCTGACTCCAGGCCCAGCATTCTATCCACTATGACCCTAGCTGCCTTTCTGTGATTATATTTTCTCTGTTATCACTATCTTCAACCCAAGTCAAAAGGCAGGATACTTTTGACTTTTCTCTCCTTACCTTGCCCGCAAATCCACTATGAAATGGGGTAAAGATAGACCATAAAAAAAATGAGAGAAATAGTTTAGTCTGCTCCTAATGCATCCGGTGTGTTTGGGTTGCTTGGGATGGTTGGTGGAATTGATGAGAAATACTCTGTCAGGCTTTCGTCTAGGACTTTCTATTAAGACTTGGAATTTTGGTGATACTTGCAAGAAAGTAGAAACATGATATCTAAAGAATTATTTCATATTCAAAAGCTACTGGATACACTCATTCCTGTTTTAGGCAGCATTTTCTAAATTGTTCTCCTCTACTAAGTGTGGAGTATAATTATTTTAATCTTTCATTTTATTTTATTTTTCATTTAACAAACCTTTATTTCTCTCCCTTCCACCTCCACTTCCCAATGTAAAAGAAAAAGAAAATCAAACTCTCTCTCTCTCTCTCTCTCTCTCTCTCTCTCTCTCTCTCTCTCTCTCTCTCTCTCTTTTTCTTTTTGGAGGGCAGATTTGCCCAAGGTCACACAGCGAATTTTTTTGTTAAATGTCTGAGGCCAGATTTGAACTCAAGTCCTCCTGACTCCAGGACCAGTGCTCTATTCACTACACTACCTAGCTGCCCCTGAAAACCAAACACTTGAAACAAATACACATAGTGAAGCAAAACAAATTTCCATGTTGTCCATGTTCAAAACTGGAAGACTTATTCCATCTAAAACCCATGACTTCTCTGTGAGTCGGTGAACAGCATAGTTCATCATCAGCCTTTTAGACTCTTGGTTGGCCATCGCATTGTTCAGAGTTCTTAAGTCTTTCAAAGTTGTTGGTTATTATATAAATTATTCTCTTGCTCACTTCACTCTCTATTAGTTCACACAAGTCTTTCTAAGTCTCTCTGAAACTGTAATTTTTGTAATTTCTTATAGATGGAAAGGGAATAAGCCTACTATGTGCTAGGCACTATGGTAAGCTCTTTGCGAATATTATCTCACTTGGTCCTCACAATAACCTTGCAAGGTAGGTGTTGTTATTATCTTTCAATTTTACAGTTGAGGAAACTGAGGCCAACAGAGATTAAATGACTTCCCCAGGGTCTCACAGCTAGTAAGTGTCTGAGGCTGGATTTGAATTAAGGTCTTCCTGACTCTAGGCCCAGCACTCTTTCCACTGCACCACCTATTTGCCCTGGCATCACAACGTTCCATTATGTTTATATGTCATGATTTGTTTAGTCATTCTCTAATTGATTAGCACCCCCTTAGTTTCCAGTTCTTTGTCACTTCAAAAAGAGTTATTAGTATTTTTGTACCTATGGGCCTCTTCCTCTTTCTTTGAAATACAGATTTAGTAGAGACTGCTAGAGAAGAACTTTGCATAAGAAATGCCAGGGCTGCCAGACTCTCTTTCCAACAATGACACCCAGGACTCTGTTGGGGAAGGCTTGGTTGGCTTCCATGATGTTTAGTTTTTAAAATTTATAGAATAAAACAAGCATTTCCATAACACAGAATAATAAAGAGACGATTGTACATGAAACTGCAAATCTATTATGTACAACTTGCTGTTCCTTTTAAGTATAAAGTTATCATGTACATTTTTCTTTTTTTTCTTCCTTCTCACACACCCCCACCCCATCCTAGAGATAGCTACCGTTAGATATAATTGTGTGTGTGTGAGTGTGTGTGTAAGATTATATATACACTTCTATTAGTTTTTTTTTTCTGGATGCAGATAGCTTCATACATTCTTTGTAGTTAATTTGGGTATTTATAATATTAAAAATTACTTACTTGCTTAATGTTCTTAAACCAATATTCCTATATTAGCATAGAGTATATATATATATATATATATATATATTGCTATAGTACACAGTATATATACTATATACAACATTCTCTTGGTTCTGCTTGTTTTAATTTTCATTATTTTGTGCAAGTCTAACCATATTTTTCAAAGTCATCAAGTTCATCATTTCTCAAAACACAGTAGTATTCCATCATGACCATACAACACAACTTGTTCTGCCATTCCCCAACTGATGGGCATTCCTGAAATTTCCAGTTCTTTGCTACCACAAAGAGGGCTTCTATAAATATTTTAGAACATACAGGTTCTTTTCCTTTTTTCCCTAATGATCTTTGGAAAGAGAGCTAGTAATGGTATTGCAGGGTCAAAGGGTATAAGATAGTTTAATAAATCTTTGGGTATAATTCCAGATTACTCCCCCAAAATGGTTGGATCATTTCACAATTCCACCAACAATTAATGTCCCAAATTTTCCACATCCCCTCCAACTTTTGTCTCTTTCCACTTCAATCATTTTAGCCAATCTGATAGGTGTAAAATGATATATCAAGGTTGTTTTATTTGCATTTCTCCGATCAATAATTATTTAGAGCATTTTTTCATATGACTATAAATTGTTTTGATCTTTTATCTAAAAACTGTCTGTTCATCTTCTTTGACCATGTATCAACTGAATGACTCATATTCTTATAGATTCTATAAAGTTCTTTATATATTTGAGATATGAGATGTTTTTCTGAGAAACTGTCTATAATTTTTTTGCCCAATTTTCTGCTTTCCTTCTGATCTTGACAACATGTTTTATTTGTACAGTAACTTTTTAATTTAATGTAATCAAAATTATCCATTTTATACCTTACTGTTTTCTATCTCTTGTTTATTCATAAATTATATGCCTATCCATGAGTCTGCTAAGTAATATGTTCCATGTTCTTCAGATTTTCTTGTAATCTCTCTTTATATCTAGGTCATGCATCCATTTTGACCTTATCTTGGTAAATGAATAATATTGATGACAGTGGGCAGCCTTGCTTCCCACTTGCTCTTACTGGGAAGGCTTCTAGCTTAGTTCCATTACAAATAATGCTAGCTGATGGTTTTAGATAAATGCTTTTTATCAATTTAAGGAAAAATCCATTTATACCTATACTTTCAAGGATTTTTAATAGAAATGAATGCTGTACTTTATAAAAAAAACTTTTTGTGCATCTATTGATATAATCATATGATTTTTTTAAACTGTTATTATTGATATAACCAATAATAGTTTTCCTTATGTCAAACCATCCCTTCCATCCTGGTATGAATCCCACTTGACAATAATGTTTAATCTTTGTAATATATTGTTGTAATCTTTTAGGTGGCATTTTATTTGGTAATTTTCATCCATATTCATTAATGACATTGGTCTATAATTTTCTTTCTTTGTTTTTACTCTTTCTGGTTTAGGTATCAGAATCATATTTGTTTTATAAAAGGAGTTTGGTAGGATCCTTTCTTTTCCTATAATTCTGAATTATTTAATATTGGAATTAGTTGATCTTTAAACGTTTGATAGAATTCACTTGTAAATTCATCTGGTCCTGGTGCTTTTTTCTTAGGAATATCATTTATGACCTGTTTGATTTCTTTTTCTAAAATAGGTCTTTTTAGATATCCTATTTCCTCTTCTGCTAATCTAGGTAATTTATATTTTTGTAAATATTATTACATTTCACTTAAATTGTTAAGTTCATTGGCATATAATTGGGCAAAACAACTCCTTATAATTGCTTTCATTTCATCTTTATTAGGCTTCCACAATGTTTCAAGAAAGTCATCCAGATAGGTGACGGTGTAGGTTCATCTATAGCTCTCTCTCACTTTCCCACTTGTGGTACTGGATTCCATACCCACTCACACAATCTCAGAGACAAAAGGGAACCTAGAGATCACCTAGCTTCACTCCTATTTAGTGCATGTGAGACCTTGGACAAGTCATTTAACTTGGCCTCAGTTTCTGCATTTGTAAAAAGAGAAGTTTAGGCTAGACTGCCTCTGAGGTCTCTTCCTGCTCTATAACTGTATTCCTAGAGAACTCTGCATAAGAAATACCAGGGCTGGGCTGCTAGGGGGCGCAGTGAGTAGAGTACCGGCCCTGGAGTCAGAAGGACCTGAGTTCGAATCCGGCCTCTTAACGCACACACAAACAAAAACCTAGCCGTGTGGCCTTGGGCAAGTTACTTAACCCCAATTGCCCTCCAAAAGGCAAAAAAAAAAAAAAGAAAGAAATGCCAGGGCTGCCAGACTGCCAAGCCCAGACTCTCTTTCCAACAATGGCACCCAGGACTCTGTTGGGGAAGGACTAGCTGGTTTCCATAATGAGTTTTTAAATATTATTTTTAATTTATAGAATAAAACAAGCATTTTCATAACAGTAAAATAAAAAAGACGATTTTACACGAAACTGTGAATGTATAACTTGCTATTCCTTTTAAATATATAATAAAGTTATGTAAATTTTTTCTTGTTTTCCTTCCCTCCCCCCCTTCCTAGAGATAGTTACAATTAGATATGTGTGTATGTGTGTATAAGCTCTCTTCATTTAAAAAATGTGGAAACTAATGAATTTCATCTGCACCAGGTCCAGTCTCTTAATGGGGTTCTGAATAAAGAAAACTCTTCATCAACACACTTAGCCATTGGGGTGATTGTGCTATGATATAATGGAAAGAGGCTGGATTTGTCATCAGGGAATCCTGATCAAGCCCTGGCTCTGATATTTATTAGTGATCATGGAGAAAACATTTTAATTCTCTGTGCCTCGGTTTCCTCCTTTGTAAAATTGGGGTGGTAGTATACTCATTACCTACTCCATAGGGGTGTGATGAAGAACGTGGTCTGCAAATGCAGAGGTACTATATAAAGATGTATTATTATCACAGAGTTCACAAGGTGTAGAAAAAGCCCTTTCCCATAGTTCAGGCAAGGTAAAATTAGTTTTCTCCCCCAGAATGAACTTACTAGGAAGCTAGAGAAAAAGAAAAAAGCCAAAGAATGAAAATAGATTTTTTTAATGCTGTTATCATCTTAGTAAAGATTGGCTTGACTGTTGCACCCACTGGGATTTTTTCCTTGTCTCAAACTCATGTAGAGCTGACTATGAGACAATGCTACTCAAGCCTGGTCCAAGGTGCCATTGTGAAGCCAAACTGGATTTTTAGTCCCTCCCCAAACCTACTTCTAATGTTTTCTCTTGATGTAAGCAGTTCTGATTGTTCTTTCTGGCCCTAGGCTATGCTATAAAGCTTTGTTGGAACTCTTGCTTTTAAAAAATTATTTTAAAATTATGAATGTAAACTTCAAACATCTCAAAATAAAAAGAACAAAAAAGAGGATCATAAATGAAGCTATGAACTTCTGGTATATGCAGTATATCAAGTAACAGATAAAGAATTGGCCTCAGATTCAGCCAGTTCTGCCACACACTGGCTGAATGACCTTAGGCAAGTCCCTTCAACAACGAATCTTTGGAGTCATATTTTTTTAACAAATTCTTTATTAATTTCTGGTTTATATCATTCATTTCTGCCAGATTTTGAGTTACAATTTTTTCCCCATTTTTCCCCTACATACCACCCCAGAATAGCAGTCCCACAAGATATCCCTTCCTCCAATCTGCTCTCTCCCATATCTTCTCCCATATCCCCTTCGACTTTACCATTAGGGCGAGGTGAGTCTCTGTGCCCCAATGCCTGAACATCTTATCTCCCAATTACATGCAAAATAGTATTAATAATAGTATTTATATATATTTGAAACATTTAATTTTAAAACCTCGAATTTCAGATCCATTCCCTTCCTCCCTTGTCACCCATTCCCTCTGGGAAGATAAGCAATTCAGTATGTGTTGTACATACATAGCTATGCAAAACATTACCATAGTAGATATATTGTAAAAGGCTGCTTATAATTCCCTCCCACCCATCCCACCCCCCACCTGGTCCATTCCCTACTTTGATCCTGTCCCTCTTCTATAGTGGGTACTTCCAATCTCCCCTCCCCCAGAATGCCCTCCCCTCCATCATCCCTCCTCTCATCCCCCTTCCCCCTACTCTCCAGTAGGGTGAGATATCCCATTTAGTATGTCATTCTCTCCCTGAGCCAGATTCAATGAGAATATGGTTTTGCCTTTTTGTCTTCCTGTTCTTCCCCTCCCATGCAGCCACTTTCCCTTGCTTCTTCTTCTTCTTTTTTTTTTTGCATTTTGGAGGGCAGTTGGGGTTAAGTAACTTGCCCAAGGTCACACAGCTAGGTTTTTGTTTGTATGTGCATTAAGTGTCTGAGGCCGGATCTGAACTCAGGTCCTTCTGACTCCAGGGCCGACACTCTACTCACTGCTCCACCTAGCTGCCCCATCCCTTGCTTCTTCTACATGAGATAGTTTACCCTACCCTGTCTCTCCCCATCTTCTCTTGCCACTTTCCTCTCTCACCTCATAACTTCACCCCTTAAGTATCATCCCTTCCCACCAAATTCAACCTGTACCCTCTATCCATGTATAACTGTAAACATATATACACACATTCACATATGTATTCATATGCCCATATACCCTTCTTCCATTATTTTCATACTGAGAAAGGTTTAATCAGTCACAGTTATTGTTTTTCCATGTAGGAATGTAAATAGTTCAACTTTGATAAGTTCCTTTTGATTTCTTTTCCCTGATTACCTTCTCAGGCATCTCTTGCTTCTTGTGTCTGATGTCAAATTTTCTATTCAACTCTGGTTTTTTCCTCAAGAATGCTTGAAAGTCTTCTATTCCACTGAATGACCATATTTTCCCCTGAAACAAAATACTCAGTTTTGCTGGGTAGGTGACCTTTGGCTTCAATCCCAGCTCTTTTGCCCTCTGGAATATCATATTCCATCCCCCTTTGATCCCTGATACCTAGAAGCTGCCAGGTCCTGTGCTATTCTGATTGTATTTCCACAATATTGAAATTGTTTCTTCCTGGCTGCTTGTAGTGTTTTCTCCTTGATCTGGGAATTCTGGAACCTGGCTATAATATTCCTGGGAGTTTTCTTTTTGGGATCTTTTTCAGGAGGTGATCAGTGGATTCTTTCAACCTCTATTTCCCCCACTGGGTCTAAAACATCAGGGCAATTTTCCTTGTGAATTTCTTGAAGGGTGATTTCTAGGTTCTGTCTTTGATCATGACTTTCAGGTAGTCCAATAATTTTTAAATTATCTCTCTTGGATCTATTTTCCAGGTCAGTGGTTTTTCCCATGAGATATTTCACATTGCCTTCTACTCTTTCATTTGTTTGGATCTGTTTAACAGCATCTTGATTTCTCATAAAGTCATTAGCTTCCATTTGCTCTAGTCTAACTCTGAAGGAATGAATCTCCTCAGTTAGCTTTTGAGATTCTTTTTCCATCTGGCAAATTTGGCTTTTTAAGGCATTCTTCTCCTCATTCCCCTTTTGGGCCTCCTTTGCCATTTGAGTTAGCCTATTTTTTAGGGTGTTATTTTCCTCAGTCAGGCTGTTGACTCTCATTTCATACTTTTCCTGCATCCTTCTCATTTCTCTTCCCAATTTTTCCTCCACTTCTCTTATCTGCTTCTTAAGGTCCTCTATGGCCTGTAACCCACTCATGTTTTCCTTTGGGGCTTTTGGAGCAGGATTTCTAACCTCACAGTCCTCCTCCTGTTCCCTGCTTCGATCCTCTTTGCCCCCAAAATAGGAGTCTAATGTTGCATTTTTCTGTTTGTTTCCTTTGCCTAGGAGGCATGTTTCAACTTAATTACTTGACATTTGGGCTTGTTGCCACAGTAGGAGTCTGCCACCAGACAGGGGAGCTTCCATCTGGAACATTGGGGTCTTCACAACTTCCGGTTCTGGCAAGTTGGATACCCACCCCAGACCTCCCCCCAGATCACAATCCAGATCCAAGCAGGTTAAAGCAAGAGCAATTAACCTCCAAGACTAGTTGCTGGATCTCCCTGCAGTTCGCAGGCCAGAAGCTGATGCTGCCACTGAAGTTGCAAAATGGCGAGTGTGCCATGTCTCCTCAGTGGCTTCTAGCCCCCAGGGGAGGAAGCTGACACATTCCCCAAATACTGGTCCCAAAGTCCATAGGGCACTAACCTCTTACTTTGTCCTAGCATGTCTGTGTTGATAATTCTGGAATCGCCACAGCTGCTGGTGTTCTGGGGTCCCTCCAGCAGGCTGCTGGCCCAGCTGCCCTGGGGCTAAAACTGCGGCTCACATGGACCTGGGCTCGGCTCTCCTCACTGGGCTGTCTGCTCCCAGAGCGCTGTGCTGGCCCTCCCTGCAGGGCTGCTGGGCTGTCCTCAGTGGGAGGTTAGCTTCTCTGTGTTATTCTGTGGGTGCTGGGGTTCCAGAAGTTGTTCAGAGTCCCCTTTCACATAGTTTGGAAGTGGTGTGGGACACAGCACCTTGGAAGTGCTGTTTCTACTCCGCCATCTTGGCTCTGCCCCCCTTTGGAGTCATATGTTAAAGACTGGATAAGATGTTCCATAAGGAGTAAAAACACAAAATGACTATTTTGTGACCCTCTGATGAGAGATCTTCAAGCAAAGATTTGACGTTAAAAAAAAAAAAATTCTAGTTCAGTGATCCTTGCCTTCTCAGATCCTTTCCTGAGCTTCCCTATCCCTCACTCCCTACCCCCCATAACTCTGGAGGAGAGAAGGCATTGCCTTTATCTGCTCACCAAGGTTTTGTGGAATCACAGAATGTCAAGGAGAAAGAAACTCAGAGACCGCCTAGAATCTGAACCTAAGCCTGAGCCTGAGCTTGAATAGGAACCCCCTCTACAACATTCCTTACTAGTCATCCAAAGCTTCCTGAAGACCTCCTATGCAATGGAGTCATTTCCTTTGGGGGCATCCCTAAATGTTAAGAACTTTTTCCTTCTAATAGGTCTTTTTCCAACTATTAATTTCTACTTATGATCCTAATGTCTCCTGGGGTCACAGGAACAAATCCAATCTTTCTTCTACATGACTGGTGTTTAAAGACTGCTGTCATGGTCCCCATAATTCTTCTCAAGTTTCTTGAACCAATCTTGTTTGGCAGGATCTTTAGTCATTTCACTAAGTCATCTGGGAATACCAGTTTGTCAATGCCCTTCCCAAAAGGTGGTACCTGGAACTGAACAAACCTCTCCCAATATGGTCTGATCAAGGCAAAATACAGCAAGTCTATCTTTTTCTTCACTCTGGACAAGATCTTCTCTACCTGCAATCTTTCAAAGTGTCAAACTGGTCTCTTCCCCCTCTGATACAAAGTTATGTGGAGCTTGGATTCAGTCAAAGGGCTGCACTCAAGGCCACATGTGGTCTTGAGGCCACAGGCTCCCCACCCCTAATCTAGTCTAAGAATGAATTAGTTTTGTTTGGCTCTATGTTAGTTACGCTATCAACACACTATGAGCTTATAGTCTACTAAAAAAAAACTAGCTCTTTTTTTATGTGAACTGTGTTCATGCCTCCCTCATTCTGTATTTGTATAGTTGATTTTTTTGAACCCAAGTGTAGGAATTAATACTTATTAAACCTCATTTTAAAAGACAGTACTGCATAGTGGATATAGAGCTGGTCTCTGAGTCATCAAGACCTGAATTCCAGTCTTGCCTCTATGAGAATGTCAGGATCCCATTTAACTATGTAAGCCTATAAGTTGCAGAATGGTTGTTGATCTTGATTTGCCTTGATAGAGAAAGTTGCCTCATGGGTAGCTTTTTATACTGATGAATAAATTATATGCCATCTGCAAAATGAATAAGTATGCTATCTATGCCTTCCTCTAAGTTGCTGATAAAAACATTGAATGGCAAAGTAATCCACTAGAAACCCATAGAGACCTACCACTCTTTTTAGGCAATCATTGAATCAGTTTCAAATCACCTAACTTTAATCAACTAGCCCATTGATGTCAAACCCAAATAGAAAAGGTTGCATACTGACTTAGAAAACCACAAATTAACGATATCTGTGATGTACTTAATTTTTATTTAGTTAAACATTTCCCAATTACATTTTAATCTGCTTCAAACTATACTTGGGAGTCTTGCCAGACACTTATGGATAATGAGGGGGGCAAACCTCTGATATGACTGACATCTATTTAAGGGTTGTGCACAAGGACGTCATATGGGACTTTTTAAAATGCCTTTCTGAAATCCATGTAAATTATGTCTATAGAATTCTCTTGATTTACCAGTCTAATAACTACATCGAAAAAGGAAATTAAGTTACTCTGGCACTATCATTTTTGATGGATCCAGGGTAGCTTCCTTTGCAATCACTACTTCCCTTCAAAATGCTCATACCTCATTCATTTAAAAATACAATCTACAATTTTGCTAGCAATTAGAATCAAACTCACCTACGCTCGAGTGCGTGCGTGCACGCACACGCGCACACACACACACACACACACAGAGTACTTGAGTTAGAGACTTTCTCATGATACAAAGAGCTCAAGGATATTTTGGGGGATTTTCTTGTTCTTCTGGTTTATAGCTTCTTATTCAGACATAACTCAGCATCAGAAGCTGGCTGTGTGCCAGGGCAACCATAGATATTCAGCTGCTTTCCCAGGATTCTATTGACCACTAAAGTCATGAAGTATATGAAGGCTTCTGAGATTGTGGAAAGTTCTAAAAGAAAGATGCCAGAAATAGAATAAGGAATCTGTGGACAAGGATTGTATCACTGGGTCTCCTTCACTTTAAGCCCATGCAGTCTCTTGCAGAGCCAAGCTCATGGGACTGGACATGTGCTTTTCAGCCCTTCAAAGGCACCAACAGAAATAGCTGCTGTTGGCAAAGCTGCCAGTTAACATGGGGTTGAGGCAAGGCAAGAATGACTGTGACCAGTGAATGCTGAGCCCAGCAGGTTGGATGAGGTGACCCAAACTACCCAGAGTTGGGGAGAAGGCAGCTACTGAGAAAAGCAAGTTTGTGTTTCACTTCTTTCATGCAGGGAAGTCTTGGTTTCTGAGTAGCTGGGTGTACCCAGTCAGTGTACCCCTATGGTGATTTCCACTCCTCCTTGCAATTTCTGTACATTCCTTTGCCACTTCTTATTATAGTATCATATAAAATTAATTAGTTGCTATTAGTCTTTGTTTTCTGTTACATGAACAGTAGAACTGAGAACCGTCATAGTCTGGAAAATCTGGCAGACCCATCCAGTGCCCAGTGAGGAACAGGAAGGTAGCTTTCAAAAAATGGGCCCTCCCTAAGCACTCCCAAACCCTGTGGTTCTGCCCACAACTGCCTTCATGGCTAGCCCAAGGCCATAAGTACAAGTAATAGGCAGAAAGTGATTAGTAACCTGCCATGAGTCATATTTTCCTAACTAGAGATGTTGTTGTTGGAGAGGTGTTAAGAGAGAGGAGAGTTTTCATCTCTGGGAACCCATAAGGAGCACACTTCTGGATTTCTCTCCTTTTACTCATCCCCTCCCTTTATAGTTATTGCTACTTATGGGATTGCTCTCCCACAATAATCCTGTTCCACATCAGCTGTGTGGTGTAAATGTACATGTGGGGAGCTGCACCCATGAGCTTTCTATCTGTGTGACACTGGAAACCTGGGATCGTGAATGCATAATATACTCGGTGTCCTGAAGCCCTTCCCTGCTTGCAGGAATGCAGTTCCTAGTATCACAGTACCATGCTTTCATTTATTAAAAGGAGGAAACCAAACAAACCCTTTCTTGGACAACCATTGATCCCAAAGTTAGGTAATTCCCAGTGTAACTAAACAGTTCCTAGCATGATGGTTTTTATGGTGGAAGTAGTGACCCACAATTCCCAGGGGCAACATTGCTCTCTGTCTTTTTCTTTCTGGCATCCTCCCTCTCTCTAAATTACTGTAGCATATAGTTCACCACTTTTTCAGGCAAGTCTAGAAATGTTCTATAAAGGACCCCAATCTTTAAATGCTATCTCTCCTTGGCAAAACAGGTGTAAAAAAGTACTTTTGTTTGCTGCCCCCACCCCCAACACAAACCTTACTACTTTCATCTTTCCTTCCCTCTTCTGTTACCTGTCCCTTAAGGTGGAGAGGTGGGTCAGGGAAGCTCTTTGTAATCCCTCTGGGAAAATATAGTAGGTGGGGGAGGTGAGGGAATCTGGGAGCCTAAGGGGAGAAGAGGAACAATTTTCTTGTAGTTTGGAGATTCCATCCTCCAGTTTTGAAGCACTGGCATACTATTTGCCCATCTCTGGGCTTGCTGACCTCTCCAGCGTTTTTAGACTTAAGGCTGTTCTATACTGGCTCTGCATATGTCTCCTTCCCTCTCCCTTGCCTATATAGCTCCAGATCATTGGAATTCTCTCTTACTCTTTATCCCTAAATTCATTTCTCCTGCCTTTCTTTCTTTCTTTTTTTTTTGCTTGCCAAACAATACAATCACTGAAGGCTCAGAATCCTCAAATTTTATACATCAACCAACCAATCAAAGGTGTAACAAGGCATTAAGGAATCATGAAGAAGTCCTTAATCGACTCTAGAAAGTAGGGCTATTATTAGCCATCAGATGAAGAAGGCCAAGATGAAGGCAAGAAACCGCTTGTTATCAGCTGAACGAAGCAGATGCACTTCTGGCTCTCTGTATGTAAGGGCTGTACTTATTACCACTAAGTTTGAGGTCACGCTTCTCATGGACAGTATGTACTCTTGGGAAAACATGACCCAGGCTTTTGGGGGGATGTTTTATGCCAACACACTATCCCAAGACAACAATAGTCACATAAATAGCTAGCATTCATACAGCATTTTACGGTTTCTGAAGCATTTTTACAAATATTATCTCATTTGATCCTCACAACAGCCCTGGGTGATAGATGCTACTATAATTCTGGTTTTTACATATGAGGAAACTTGAGGCAGGCAGAGGTTAAATGACTTGCCTAGGGTCCCACAGCTAGTAAGTGTCTGAGGTGGGACTGGAACTCAGGTCTGTTGCTGTTTCCACTGTCACCTGGCTGAGGTGTGTCATTGCTAATGTGTGTGTTTGTGTATCTCATATATATAAACTCTTTAATGTCTGCGAAACACTGTATGTGTGTTATCCAAGACAATCCTCACAATAGCTTTATTATCTTCTCCGTTTTATAGATGAGGAAAGAGAGGTTGCTGAGAAAGTCGAGGAGATTCACACAGGAAATATCTGAGATGGGGTTTGACTCCGGGGTTTCCTCATTCCAAGTTGAACTCTCTTACCCACTGAGTCACCTAGCTTCATTTTAGTAACAGACCATATAATAAGTAAATACATTTTTTTTCTTTTCAGAGGGGGGAGGGCAGGGCAATTGGGGTTAAATGACTTGTCCAAGGTCACATGGCTAGCAAATGTTAACTGTCTGAGGTGGGTTTTGAACTGAGGTCCTCCTGACTGCAGGGTCAGTGCTCTATTCACTTTTATACCCTTTTTTAATATCCTTTTCAAGAAGCTAAATGAAACTTGGGTGACTGATGTTAATGGCAAGCATACCAGCAGGAGTTATAAGGGATAGTGCTACTTAGAGTTACTCCCAGAATCCTTCAAGTAGCAGTCGGCCTCCTTCTGGGGGTCTGGTCTGCCAATGAGAGGAGTAGCTGGGGAAGTGGCCCAGGGGGATGCTACATACATATATACATATATGTGTGTGTGTGTGTGTGTGTGTGTGAATATACATTTATGTACTTATTTTTATTTGTGTATATCTAATCAGAAATTTGAATTTGGAAATATTTTATAAATATACTTAAAATTCTTATATATTTTAGAACATATGTATTTTAAAATTTATACATACAACAAAACATTCTTTGCCAAGGGAAGAAAAGAATCATTCTCTCACAGAGGCTATGTCAAATGGTTGAAAATATTTGCTCAAACATTCCCAGTTTCCCTTAATAACCTATTGTGTTATCTATGAAATACAAACTTAAGATACATATAATTCCGGTCCATTTGTTAAAAAAATTTGATCTTGTTTCTATTGCTATCTGTTGTTTTATATTACTCTGATTTCTAAAATAGCCCAATCCCTTCCCTCTCCATGCATCCACCTAAATGAAGATTAAAAACAAAGGCAATTCGGCAAAATGAATCAACACATTAGCTATGCAAATACTGTTTGAACATTCCACCCCAGTAGTCCTTCACCTTTGTGAACCGAGGGTAGCAAGAATATCAAATCCACTCTTCTCCAAGGTCATTATAATCACATCAGGTTCAGTTTTGTTGTTATCCCTGATTGTTATTATAGTCATTATAACAGGCCATTGGTGGAGACCTATGTCTGCTGGTAGACTAGAATTCTGATTGTTTATCAATGTGAATCCCTAGAGATCCATGACAGGGAAGAAGAGGAGTCTGAAAACAGTAAACCCCAAGAGAATAGAATGGGCTTAAGGAAGAGACTCAGAAGCAAAGATATTAAAAGGGAGGAAGGAGGCAAGCCAACCAAGTCTCCAGGTGCAGGTGAACTGGCATAGGAATGAAAAACTCAGACTCTAAGGCAAGCACTGGCTGAGTTCTATGGGAACCACATGGGGCAAATACAGAGTAGCTGGAGCTGTTCATGCTATTGAGAATAGACTTGATGAATTTGTACTTTCCCATCCTATTTTCTCTAGGGGGAAATAAGCATATTTCCCAATCCCTATTTCTTAAGGGTTTGTTTTGTTTTCTGTTTTGTTGTTTTTCTTTTCAATAAAGTGGTTAACCAGTGAATGACTAATTTGAGCAAATAGGGCAAAGTGAGAGGTATCAGGTGGTAGGGTACTGAATGAGAGAGTGAGAGAGAGAGAGAGAGAGAGAGAGAGAGAGAGAGAGAGAGAGAGAAGAAAAATTTTAAAATAACTGCTGTGCTTTGTCATCATGGGGGCTCAGAGTTGTACAAAAGAGAGACGTGTTGGTTCACATTTGTATAGCTTCCCAAAATCAGAGAAAAACCACGGATGCTGACTAGTCCTAGACAAAAGAGCTTAGCAATATTGGTGGGAGATGGTTTGTGATTACTTTATCCACTTCTATTTTCCCAGTATTTCTTCTCAGGTTCTTCAGGGCAGAACCAAGGAAGTGACTAGAGAAAAGGTCATACCCAAGGGGGGACACAGAGGGAGAAAGCTGGGGAAGAGTGGTTGTTGCTTGTCTTTCATTTCTGAAGAGGTCCATGACATTAGGAAGATGATGCCATGGCTTGCAAGTGAATTGGATTTAAATGAGGGAGGGCTGTGCAAAGTCACAAAGCCTTACTTTCTCTTCTGGAGTCATCTGGGTCCAGTGGCAAGATAGAGATCAGGACAACTGGAGATGGCCCTAGATGCAGTGGGAGACCATGCCTTTTTAAGATAAGGTCTTTCACAGCTCTCAGTTTGACTGAGGCAACACATATTTGGTGATTAAAACTAGGTAAGAAATAGGCAAAGAATGTCTCTTTTACCTGGTCAAAAAAAAAAATCATTCTGGGAGAGGAAGATCCTCAGAATTTCTGGCCAAAACAGAA
Source organism: Gymnobelideus leadbeateri (assembly GCA_011680675.1). Taxonomy (NCBI): domain Eukaryota; kingdom Metazoa; phylum Chordata; class Mammalia; order Diprotodontia; family Petauridae; genus Gymnobelideus; species Gymnobelideus leadbeateri. Next base: position 244,565 of record WOXC01003282.1, read on the forward strand.
GTAATTGCTATTTACACTCACTCTGAGTCATCTGGGCCCAAACAAGGACCAAGCAAGGCTTGGGATACTGTTGGCCAATCGATGAGAATCAGAATAATTTGGGTTTAAGGCAAGCATGCACAACATATGGCCTTGCGGGCTACTTGTGCCAGTCAAAGAATTTCAGATGGCCCACCAAAGCATACTTCTTCCTGTTTGTCAGGTGATCCTCGACAACCAACCATTATCAGTCTGTCTCTAGCTACCTTTACTTGGAAAGTGAGCCCCTAAAAAGCTATCTAATGCTCAATGAAGTTTATCGAATTTTAATTTGACCCCTACCTACTGCCAAATTGTGCAGGTCTGGTTTAAGGCATGGTCCTGAAGAAATTTAGCCCTTAAACCCCAAGATATCTTGTGAGGTTTCAGCAATCAAAATTTATATTCCCTTGGGCAGAGCACCCATATGTAAGGGTATGATTTATTATATGGACAGAGGGAGAGGAGGGAGGAGGAGAAGGAGGGAGGGAGACAGGGAAGGAGAGAGGGAAAGAAGGAAGGGAGGGAGGGAGGGAGGAAAGGAGGGAGGAAGGGAGGGAGGAAAGAAGAGACTGTGTTGCCTAACTGGAACTGGGCAGCTGAGTCCCAGTGGGGCAGTTACTACTACTCAGAGGTTGTTGTTTGTCCTTTCGTTCTTGAAGAGGACCATGACATGAGGAAGGTGATGCCATGACTTACAAGTGAGGGAGTGATGCACAAAGTCACTAGCCTCACTCTCCTCTGGAGTCATTTGGGTTCAGTGGCAAGATATAGATCAGGATGACTGAAGACGGCCCCAGGGAAGAGTGGTGCCACCCACACAAAGGGTGAAAGCCAGATAAAGGGAATAATTAGTCCCAAATCACCAATATCAGCTTCCCAGAAGCAAAAACAACTACTTGACCTGCTAGAACTGTTCTTGGTTCTGCTTACTTTAGTCTGTATCAGTTCATATAATTCATCCTATCCTTCTGTGAACTCTTCATATTCATAGTTTCTTATAGGACAGTAATATTCATGTACCATAATTTATATCCATCCATCAAATGATGGGATCTATTTTGCTTCCAATTCTTTATTACTATTAAAAATGTTCCTGTATTTTAGTGTAAGGTACTTTCCTTTCTGTCTTTGACCTCTTGGCAATCTGTGTATTTTATAAAGAAACTGCAGCCCCAAAGCAGAAGTGAAGGTCACACTGAAGGTCACACAGCTGGTAAGAGGCTCAAACAATGTCTCCTCACTTCCAGTCCTCTAGTTCTTTCACAAAACTATGGCTTTCCTCAATATTTTTAATGATATCCTTATAAAAACACTGATTGCTGAGGGTTGTGGGAATAAAGCAAGAAGTCAGGCAGGCTTTATTGTGTAAAGATGATCATGTTTGTTTCACATGGTCAAGGTTAATTCTGATCATTTTAATCTAGCAATGGAAATTTCCCTGGGGCAATCCTGTTAAGTGAATGATTCTTTTTTCCTTTCTCCAGAGAAAGGAAGGGGGTCCACTAGGGCTGATGAGTGTTGGATCATCAGTTACATTATAAAGTAAATGTCAAATCCAAACTAATGGCCCTAGGGCTCACCCATATAAACAACTAGGAAGATGTGTTGGTAACTCTCATCCTCTGCAAAGACTGTACTTGTCCCATGGATGGATCCTGAGCACATTGGTCAACCTTACCTGGCAGGGTTAGGGGACTGCCCAGAAAACCAAAAGGAAAAGATGCATGGGGGAGGGTAGAGGAGGTATCTTTCATCAAAAGTGGGCATAGTCTAAGTAAGAGAGAATATAGGGCTGATGGTTGACATAGGGGAATGTTAGTAATAAAAGAAAGGATTTAAAAGGAAATGTTACTAGGGATTAGATAAGTGTGATAATAAGTTATTCCTCTACTTTTAGCCCTGACCCTTTTCTCCCACTCCCCATTTAATGCATGGTCTTCAGGGATGGTTTGAGATAGAGTAAGAGGGTCAAGAGAAGTTTGAGTAGTCAGTGAAGCAGGCCAAAGTGCTCACTCTACTGGTCATTATTAGGTAATGCAAGAGGGAAGACAGTGCTTGGAAAGGACTCCACATTGGAGGGGCAGGAATGATGCTTTCTGGATCCAAAACAAAATGGAAGAGAGGGCTGGAGAAGTAGTGCACACTGGTACTTCCTTCCCTGGCCAAGGTTCCATTATAACTGTTCTACTACAGCTGTCTCAAGAAAGGAGGCTTTTTTTTTCCTTTTTATATTTTCCCCAGTGCCTAGCACAGACCTATAATTATATTGGTGTAGGGAACTCCCAGTGAAGAAACATCCTTCACAATGCATGTCAGAAAATCATCTGTAATTTATGGTCTTGAAGATGTGTTGAGGGCCCTGAGAAATGAAGAGGCTTCACTACTCAGAAGCAGGACTAGAACATGTGTCATTCAAAAAGACTGACACACAATTTCTGGGTAATTAGTCATTTTAATAATAATGTTAGTATTTTAATAAAATAGGTCAGTAGCACTCTCAAATGCCAAAGACCCCCTTCATAGTGGTGGACTTACAGTTTATATGCCCTCGGAAAAGCAGGTGTTCCTGAGGGAAGCAATCAACTCTGATTGGTTAACAACTGATGAGAGAATGAATATTATGAGAGGTGGGTTATATTCCAATGAGGATCTTGTGGGTGAATCACCGGAGTCTCGGTCAAAGACTTGCCAATTTCCATATCACCTATCTGATTAAAAGGGAGAATCCACATTTTCCCAGACCTGTTTGAATAAACACAATGAGCAGGAATCCTCCCACTAGCCTAAACTTGGAATTATTTCTACTGTCTGATTAAATTTTAGCTTGGGTAAATCTTTGCCCAAGATTTCCCACACTGGTTGATTTCTGGATGAGGAAGTAGAAAAGGTGAAAAAAACCCTTGGTCCTGATTGAATAATGTTTGTAATACAAAAGAGAAATAGAAATTTCTCTCAAAGCCAGGTCTTCCTGCCTGGGTGAGACTGTCCTCCCTTTATGCCACATTGTCTCTCTTCCACATTATATTCTCTTGACAACTTTTTTAATTCAACATTTTAAAAGTGCCCACACTGTATAAAGTGCTATGCTAGGCACAGGAAGAGGTGATCAGTTCACCCTCCTTAGAGTTTATAAGCAGAGACTGGGGGGTGACTTGAGTGGGAGTTCCTTTTGTGTTGGACATCTATTTGGATTAGATGACCACAGCTGGCCCTTCCAATGCTCCTAGTCTATGATTCTGGGATGGAAGAGTTAAAGGTTGTTGTTGTTGTTGGGTTTTGTTTTTTGTTTTTTTTGGAGGGCAATTAGGGTTAAGTGACTTGCCCAAGGTCACACAGCTGGCTAGTTTTTTGTGTTAAGTGTCCAAGGCTGGATTTGAACCCAGGTCCTTCTGAGTCCAGGGCCAGTGCTCTATTCTCTGGGCTTCTTAGCTGCCCAAGTGTTTTTTTTTTTTTTCAAAGAACAGGAGAAACCTGAGTATGTTTGTAGGCACCATGGAAGAAATCTGGGTAGCAGGACTTGTATCTATGCTCTCAGCTCATGAGCATCAATCATTTCCGTGTCTCATTTGGGTTGACTCCACCCATAATGTTTCTTAAAAAAACAAAAGAGAGCATGCCTATCTCCTTGGGGAGCCACTGGGGAATGGCTATGCTGCTAAGAGGACAAAGAGCTAAAAAGTGGGGGAGGTGGATTAGTCCCAAACAGGAAATGATGCAGGATGCAATCAACATTCCATCTTTGAAAGAGAGGCAAGGCTAAAGAGAAGGAAACATGGGGCCCTGGTTGCTGAGTAGATCCAAGAGAGTTGGATTATAATTAATATTATAATTATATATATATATATGTGTATATATATATATATGTGTGTATATATATATATATATATATATATATATATATATATATATATATATATATATATATATGGGCTCACATTCACTGCACTTGGTGATATAAAGAGCCACGAGCTAAAAAGCAGCAGAATCAGGAGTGGTAGAGGACCTTAAACCAGTACCTTGACAGTACCTCCATGAGTGGTGAATGCTTCTCCCTCCCTGCAATAATGGGAGGAGGAGCTCTGAATTGAAGTACTCAAACCATGTGCCTGGAGTTCTTGGGCGTATCCACTACTTTGGACTGCTGCAGATCTGGGGGAAACTGAAAACTCTTAGTCCTTATCATATTTTAAGATATTTGGTCTCATTCATCTTTGTTTCTATAATTATTAATAAAGTATATGGTTAATCCATGCTGGTGTGACTCAACTAAAATGCAACAGAGAAGGGAAGAAAGAAGTTTTCCTGGCAGAAGCTGATATGTGCTGGGACATAAATGTTTAATACAGCTACATACACCATACTAGGAGACTGATGAGAACACTGCCACCCACCAAAGGGGTAGAGGTGGCTAGCTTTCTGAGGACCATAATGAGTTTGGTATTTCTATTTGGTATTTCTACCCTCTGATAGGGGGTGGGGGAGAATAGGAAAAACTTGTTAAACATTATGTGGAGACAGTCTGTGGTTTGGAAATTACCTGAATTAGTGGCACATTTCAGTAACCCTAGAAAGACAAGAGTTGGAGATCATAGAAACACAGATCTAGGACTGGAAGAAATCTCAAAGTCCATCTAGCCTACAGAGAAGGAAACTGAGGTCCAGTAGCTTGCTCAAAGTGGTATGGTCCAAATCAGGGGTAGGATTTGAACCTAGTCCCCTAATTCCAGAGTCAGTGCTTATTCTACCATACCTGGCTGCCTTCCCCAAGAGAAAGAGATAAAATGCAAGACAAAGGGGAAAATGTCTCAGATGCATTCATGCTATGCATTTAAGAAAAAAATTACATCTGGAAATGGCAAATAAGCCAGGTTATGGGAGTGGGAGGAGCAGGCAAAAAGGGATCTGCTAAAGAGAAATAAAATGGGAAATGGACTAGATATACTACTGAAATAAGGCAAATTTTACCTAATAAATACCACTGAGACTTGGCAAGGTTGAACACATGATTAGAATATGATTCTGGAGAGATTTGTTTTATGCCAAAACAACAGGATCAGTATAAGAGGGGTGGTGGAGTAACAGTGTATATTAGGAATATGGATTATTCATATTCATATGGGTGAACCAGAAAGATGAGAAAAGAAGGTCAAATGCATTGAAGATCAATGCAAGGGATATCAATATTGGCGTATAGAACAGACCACTGGGATAGACAGGGAATATAGATAAGATGTGGGGAACCAGATTGTAAGGCTGGTACATGGCATGAGCTAGTTGTGGGATAGGGACTGGACTGTAATTTTTCTGGTACAGAGAATTCCCTGGTGAGATGAAGAAACTCACTCTACTCTCTCTCTCCCTCCCCTTCTCCCTCTCTCTCATAAACCCGGATTACTTTAATGATAACTTCAATCTTAAACTAATGAGTAGAAAGGTTATTCTGAACCTGATTCTCACCAACAAGGAGAAACTGATTACTGGGCTAACAAGTCATCAAGACAAGGCATTTTAAAACAAATGGAACTGAGTATACAGTTCAAGTCATCAAACCCCTTGAAACTAATAATCTCATTATCTAGAGCTGAAACCATAATTTAGACTGGTTTTAGCTTAAACTTCCCAGTATCATGCACTCTGGGGAGGTCGAGGGGAAAGGAATGGGGAGGGGACAAATATTTATTAACTACCTCCTATGTGTCAGGCACTGTGCTATGGGCTTAACAAATGCTCTTTTGTATGATATAATGTTGCGGGGAAGTTTTAACCAGGAGACTCACTTTATACCTTGAACTGTGTTTACTTGCTTTGCTTACAAATTATTTGATGTGTGCTGGTTACTAAGAAATAGTATCTGAGAAGAATCTTCATATACCTTTTCTCTTTGCTTATGAAAGTGATGAAGAAAGGGAAAGACATGTATGATTAGGGAGACCTAGGAATCAACCTTGTATTGACTTTTGTCTTGCTTTGTCTACTTTTCCAAAACAATATACACAAGGATTATGGGATACTAGTACGTGCTTTATAAGCAATCAGGGAGAGGGTTATAAATAGAACAAGTTTAAGAATAAAATAGATTAGCTTTCATGCACAAAGTCTACTTGATAAAAGGTATCAATTTACATTTAACAAATGGGAATTTTCAGCCTAATTCTTCCCTGCTGGTCCACTAGGGCAAAGCAGTAAACCCTATGGAGCTTAGTAAAAGAAGTATGGTATAATGGAAAGAGTGCCAGTTCTGGAGTGAATGGACCTGGGTTCAACTCTTTCTAGTACTTGCTATCTGGATGACCTTGGACAGATCATTGTACCTCAGTGGGCCCTAATTTTTGTTTTGTTTTTTGGAAAAATGTATAGGTTTTACTAGGTGGTCTCTAAGGTTTCTTTTGACTCTAGATCTATGATCCTATCAAATAACTTTCCTTCTGTTTCACTATTTCTTCCTGTGGTAGAGGAATCTCTCATACCACATAAACCTATGGAGAGATTTCCTCCAATCCAGCTGGCTGAATATTAACTTGTATTTATATAGTACCTTTCTGACAATATCTCAAGGTAGTATAGTATATATAACTCTACACTGTTTCTCCCCCTACAAAAAAAAAAAAAACAGAGAAATCTCTTTTAGAAAAAATATAGATAGTCCTACAACACAAATTCCTACACTGGCCATGTCTTAGAATGTGTGTTTCATTTTATACTCAGTCCATCCCTTCTATCAGGAGGCAGGCAGCATCTTCATCAGTAATCCTTAGAATCATGGCTATTCATTGTACTTATCAGTTCTCTAGTCTTTCAAAGTTATTTTCTTTTACAATGTTGTAGTCATTGTAGAAATGTACTCCTGATTCTGCTCATTTCATGATTTCATATGAATCTTCTCAAGTTTTTCTAAATCTATCCTCTTTGTCATTTCCTATGGTTCAAGCAGTGCAACGCAGTGCAATAGCCCTAAATCACTAACCTGGATGGATACCCTTTGATCTAGCAATACCATTACGAGACATGCATCCCCAAAAAAATCACACATTCGGGGATCTGGCATAGCACCGGGCTGTCCATCTCTTTTCTGTTGTTCCACTATGTGACCAGCAACTTAACTTCCTTTTTTGGCCATACATCTCTCGGATGCTGTCATTTCTACCACTTCTTGCCTTCAAGTGGTCACTGATCTTATACTACAGTCTATTTAGGCCCACCATATTACTCTCCATTGTCCTCTGTGTGACCTGCAAATCTAGAGACTGCTATGTTTTATGTTGCCAAAAAATTTAGGTTTTTAAAAATGTAAAAATCTTTCTCTCTTTCATTAAATGCTGAATTTTTTTAATAGAAGTTTTTTGTTTCAGAGAGAAGTCTATATGTACATACATCTATAAATGGTGGAGTTCAAATGTGGCCTTAGACCCACACTAGACCTTATGACCCTGAGTAGGTTACTTAGACTCTAGCTGCTTCAATTTCTTCATCTGGAAAGTGGGAATAATAATAAAAATAATATCTTCCCCCCAGGGTTGTTGTGAGAATCAAATGAGATAATATCTATAGGGTGCTTTGCAAAACTTAAAAGTGTTTTATATATATATATATAAAATATATTTTATATATAGAAATGTAATATATGTAATATGTAATATTATATCAAATAAAAATTATATTAAAATAAAAATATGTAATATAATGTATATATAAATATATTTAATTAAATAAATTTATATATAAATTATATATATACATAAACACTGGCTATTATTATAATAGCATCAAGGAAATACCAAAAGCACTCAAACTCAAAAAAGGATCAGAGAAAATTAGAACAATCGATCTGTTAACAAAAATAAAATTGGATTGCCACATAAAAGTATAATAGAGGGAGGGTCTTTAAACAATTTAAGTAATTTTACCCAAGAGAACAATACTGTTCTATGAGTGTTATCTTGCTTATACTTTATAATGATAAAATGCCTCTCTTAACTGTGTGTTCATAGTTAGGGGTGTAATTTTCAAAATTTTGGGGGGAAATTGAAATATATATGTAATCCTAATATACCTATTGAGGACCCTAGTACAATTTCGGGAAACCAATCACAAAATTACTTTGTCTTGTTTTTCTGTCTCTACCTACACACCCATCCAGAGAAACCCTGGCACTTTAAGTATCTGTCTCAGATTGTTTAATCCCAATTGGGCCCCTAGCTCCTCAGAAAGCATTCAGGTCAATGAAAAAAGAAAACAGAGAACAGACTTAACATGGTAACAAATACAGAAAGGATTAACATCTGACTCTTTAGAAAATCAAGAAAACCCCTTTTAGTTGGCTTTCTCCCTCTACCCAGAGTTCCAATAATTCTTGAAAATGCCCCAGCTGAAGTTCCATCCAAGAGCAAAGATGGCTGACCCTGTGGCCTGTTGGCTCCTCCCTGTGGTGCTGGCTCCTTTTCTCTGGGCAGCCCGTGCTGTTCTCCATCCAGGTTAGCAGATGGCTTAGAGGTTCTTCCTTTCTCCTTCTGTCCCTTTTAAGAGAATTAGTCTCATCTTATCTAGTATGTTAAACTTAATGGTCAATTCAGATAATTTATGTTTATTGGTTGTATTTATTTTTAAATCTGTTTCTCTTTGTGTACAGAGATAAGATGGTTGAACTTACAGAATTCTAACAATTCTTACCTATGCCTAGTTTATGAGAAAAAGGTTTGTTCGTTTGTTTGGTGTCCTTTGTTCTCAAAGAGGACCAAAATGACACCACTTTGCTAAAGCCAAGTTTCAGTGTGTTCGACTGTGGCTGATCCAAGCAATACAAGCTCAGAATGCTCTCCACAGGCTGGGCACAAATAATCCGTGTGAGTATGTGGGGTGGATTCTCCAAATTTGTGCATCATTTGTTTCCTCTGAGCTATTTCAGTTCTGCTTTGCTTATAGAGCCCAGCACCTTCTCTGATGCAGGCATGCCATGCTGAGTGGTCCTGTGCTAACATCTCCCATGTCACACAATCAATTCAAAGTTCTTGAGAGAGATCTTAGGAGTGTCCTTGTATCGATTCTTCTTACCAACATGTGAATGCTTGCCCTTTGGGAGTTCTCCATAAAAAAAATCTTCTTTGGCAAACATAGGTTTTGCATTTGAACAATGAGGCTAGGCAATTGGAGTTGTGCTCTTTGAAGCAGAGTTTGAATGCTTGGCAGTTTAGTTTGAGTAAGGACCTTAGTGTTTGGTACCTTATCCTGCCAGATGATCTTCAGAATCTTCCTAAAACAATGAATAGGGAAAAAGATGAGGAAAGATGGAATCATCGACATAATAGAAAGTCAAAGAGAGTAATGGTCTGTTCTGGACTCAGTATTCTGTTCAGCATCAAGCATGTACAAAAAGTATTCATCAAGAAAAAAAAATCTTATTTTATTGTTATCATAGGCTTGTGAATTTGATGTCAGTTCTAGGCAAAATTCTAGAGTGGGTTATTAATAGTTTATGAGAATTTAGAAAGTGATATCTAGAAACCAGCATGGGTTTACCATGAACAGGTCATAGAACACTAATTTAATTTTCTTGTGACAGGATTGGAGGAATGCCGTAAAAATGTCATATGTGGATTTCTGTCAGGTATTTGGCATGATCTCCCATGATGTTTATTGAAGCACTAATTCTATACTTCAGTTAAACTGGTTTATTCGCTATTCTTTCCATTATATATGCCATTTAGGTAGCTAGGTGACCTAAAGGGTAAAGTGTTGGGTAAAACCCAAGTTTGAGGGCTGCCTCAGATACTAGCTATGTGATGCTTCATCTAATCCGTAAACTGGGGATATCAAGAGCTCCTACCTCAAAGAGTTATTGAAAGGATCAAATGTAAAGTGTATGTAAAGTGCTTTGCAAACCTTCAAGCATTATACACACATATGTACATACAAACACACATATATGTACACATATGTACACATATATGCTACCAACTATTGTTATCTTCCTGCCTTTGCACAAATTGCCTCCATGTCTTGAATGCCCTCTCTCCTCACAATCACCTCCTCCTAACTGAAGCCTTTTTGGATCCCCTCAAACGTTAGTGCTGTTTTCTTTCTGAAAACACATTACATAATTACATAATTACGTATTTATGTACACACTGACTCTCCTGATAGAACGAAAGCTCCTTGGGCACAGGGATTGTTTCATGCTTTGTCTCTGTATTCCCTAGCAGTTAGTACAATACTAGGGAGCCTATGCATAGAGCAGGCTCTTAATCCATGTTGGTTGAACTCAGTTGAATTGAGTTGATAAGGGTAACACAAATTAGTGAGGAGGGATAAAAAAAAATAGAACCTGAAGGGAAACACCCCCCTGGAAAAAGAGGGTATTGTGATCTGAGAGAGACAAAAAGATGCTCTCCTGGGTCAAACCAGACTTCACTGAATAAGCAGGAAGGAGCCAGGAGAGGCTTGTGGCAACATTCCCAAGTGGGAAAGACTACATCACAGAGGGAAGATGCAAGTGTCATTGAATTGAGGTCTTATTTCCCACAGCTCTTCCCCTCAGATAGGGGTTTCTTATGTCAGGGGCCTACTAGTCACATTCCCTCCTCTCTCTGCTGCATTGGCATTGCCTGGGAACTATGCAATCTTCCTTTAGAAAGTATGGTAAGGGGCAACTAGGTGGTAAAGTGACTAGAGCACCATCCCTGGAGACAGGAGGATCTGAGTTCAAATCCGACCTCAGACACTTAACGCTTTCTAGCTGTGTGACCTTGGGTAAGTCACTTAACCCCAATTGCCCTGCCTTCTCCCCTCCAAAAAAAGGAAAAAAAAGAAAATATGGTAAAATAAGGGGGCAAATTAAGGTGGATTCATGACTAGCTGAATAATCAAACCCCCAAAGTAATGAGAATGAATTATCTACCTGGAAGAATGCCACTAATGGTAATCACAAGGGCTCTGTCCTTGATCCTATACTGTTTAATATCAATGATTTGAAGATATTGATGTCATCATTATCTAATTTGAAGATGAAAGGAAGTTTTTGGAGGGATAAGAAAGTTTGGGGTTTGTTAATACTTTGGATAATAGAATGAGGATCTCAAAAGATACCCCCCCCACACACACACACACTAAAAAAAAAAAAAAACCAAACAAACCATAACTGAACCAATGAGTTCAATCTAATGAGATGAAATTTAATGACAACAGCTATGTTAAAGTTCTGAATGTGGACTCAAAAAAAAATCCAAGTGTGTTTTGCCAGTTGTATGCCATATGGATTGTAAAGAATGGAAGCAGGAAGTCCAGTGAAAAGGCTATTACAATAGTCAGGGAAAGAACTACCTGAACTCATGTGATGGCAATGACAGCAGATACATGATCTATTGTGGAGGTTGAACCACTAGGATGTGGCAACTAGATGGTCTAAAGAGGAGGGGAAATGGGGCAATGAGAAGAAAATGAACCCAAGTGCCTGGGAGAGCAGTGGTGCCACAAAAAAAGCAGGCAATTTAGGAGGAAGAGTAGGTTGGAGGGGAGAGGAGGAAGATGAGTTAGTGTCTAATTCAAGCTCTGTGGATGAGAAAAATAAAAGTCAATCAGTGGAGGAGAAAAGGGAAAGCAGCTTTTTTCTTTGCATCATCCCCACCCCCAAGCCTTGGCATCTCTACAGGCATCAGAGAATAGCTCCGTGATATTGTCTTCAGCTGCTCTGATTACTGACACCTCTTTCCAAGGCTCTTAATTAGACCAAGTTGTCTCCCAAGAGAATATCAATTCAAAACAAACCTCAGGTGATCTTAGTGTGACTGAGGAGCTTGCTAATAGTTGGAAAGGACTGGCACCAAGGGATGTATTTTAGGCAAATGTCTTGATCCTATAATAGGGTAAGGAATGGATAAGTAGGTTCACTAGTCCAGTCATGCAATTCATTATACAGAGACAGAGCCATATTACACTCAGTTCATCTAATTACGGGGTTTATCAATAGTGGACAAACCAATTTAGTAGATAAAGGCTATTGAGGCTACAGCTTCCCTGCCTCCCTACCCAGGCTTCCTGAGAGATGATGCAGAACCCACAATAGTGCCAGGAAACCTGCCCAGAATTTTGCAGGCTAGTCCTGAGTGGTCCAGGGGAGTTAGGTGCTATTGGGTTTAATTCTGAGATAGACAAAGGGAGCTGGAACCCTTAATGTACTAATCTGGCATGAGAAGATCCTAGTCAATTAGAAATATTCCAAGCATAAGATGAAGGTCTAGAGTGGAATGAACTCAAGAAGCCATCTAGTTCAATCTCCTCATCTTACAGATGAAGAAACTTAGGCCCAGGAAAGCCGAGAGACTGGCCAAGGTCACACAGATAGTAATGATCATAAGAAGAATCTGAACATAGGACCTCTGACTCCACAGCACATGTTCCTTCCACTGTACCGTGCTGACTCCAAATCATAACTGGGAGAAATGAGGAAAGTAGGGCACCGGGGGATCTTTTAGGTCTTAGGGACTACATTTAATGGATGTCTGACTCTAGGCTATTCAGATGAAAACACTCTGTGCCTTCACTGATAATACACAAAAGTGCAGCCCCTTGGGCTCCTTGCAGGTATGTTACATGATTTCTTGGATTAGTTATCTGTCCTCAGAAATGAGCATGAAGTCATAAATCTGAAATGAATACCTAGAAAATATGCTGGAGACACTGGTGAAGTCATCATTTTGGGTTTGAAATTGGGGCTGCAAACTAAATTAGGAAGTTTCTATTACGGTGGCCTCCAAAACCCCAAATACAGAATCCCTTATGGATGGGGTTAAGGTTAAGGCCAAAGCCAAGATTTTTAGCACTGTAACCCAAATACATCATTAGCAGTCAGGGGCTTTTTCAGAACATTCCTGGTCAGGGATCCCCATTCAGAGCTGCATTGGAAAGGATGTTTACTGCCATTCAAATGGGGATATCCCAAGATCTTGGAGATAATCTCTCCTTCATAGTTGCCTCATTGATTCCTTGAAAGTCAGGATGACAGTTCCATGGTCTGTGAAGGTAGACTTCCTCATGATCCATAAGCAGTGGCCAGCTTTGGGTGCAATCTCCTAATGCCTAGCTTGTGAATGAGTGGTTAAGCAGAGGCAATCCACTGAAGTAGTCCATGAAGGAAAAAAAAAATCCATTGAAGGACTTGAATTGTAGAGGCCAGGCCAAGCAATGCCTAGCTAGTAGAAATATTCAAGCACATGTGATTTTAAGGTCCCTTCCAACTTCAGGATAAAACAAAGGAGAGCATATAAAATGCCTTGTAAACCTTAAAGTACCACGCACATGTGAGATACTATCACAATGAGCCTTCACAACAACCCTATGAGAAAGGCAGTATCATCATAATTTTAGAGAAGAGGAATCTGCAGGCCAAGAGGTGCAATATATTGCTGATAGTAAGCAGTGGGCAGACTTCAGTTCAGATCTTTCAGCTCAGAACCCAAGGTTCTCACCTCTGTATGACAGATGCCTTCATCTCTGTATCATCCCTAGGGTCCAGCACAGCACTTCTCACACCAGGCAAACCCAATAAATGTTTAAAATGGTCACCCCCTACATCACTGCAGAGCTCTCCTTTCATTCCTTCCTGATAGACCCCTCATCATAATCTACCCAGTGGGTGTCCTGAGTCTTTCCACCTCTTCGAAAGTCTTTCTACTTCCAGTCTCTATGGATAAAGTATTCTCCTTAAGAAGGCCAATTCTCTACTGGTATCATTGATCCTTGAAAGCATTTCCTCTTTCTTTCTACTTATTGGGTCCTTCCATGCTGTTTACAAACACCTTCAGCCGTCTCATCTTTAGACTTAGCCCCTTCATCTATTATAGTTAAAATATAAATCCATATCCTAGTTATATCACAAACTCCCCCCAAGTGTCTTTTGTTCATAAGAGTTACCACTGCAGGGGGTGGCTAGGTGGCACAGTGAGTAGAGCATTGGCCCTGGAGTCAGAAGGACCTGAGTTCGGATCCGACCTCAGACACTTAACACACACACAAACAAAAAAACCTAGCCTGTGACCTTGGGCAAGTTACTTAACCCCAGTTGCCCTCCAAAAAAAAAAAAGATAAAAAAAAAAGAGTTACCACTGCTCAGTCCAGTACTTCAAAGTGATTTTCAAGTGAAATGGCCCTGGTTGGGCCTCACTGATAATAACTTGAGAGAATTAATATCAAATTGCTAGAAAATCAGCCCTCAGGGAGGAATCATAAACATGCCTCTTCCTTCCCCTATCATTCCCCCCAGTGTTGGTCTTATTTCTCTCCTAACAGGAACTAGGAGTCTGCAAGGCCACATTCCTTTCTGAGGATACAACTTTCCCATCCAGTGAGGTACAGATCCTGGAGACTCAGAAGATAGAGGCCATCCTGTATCCTGCTGCTTTGTTGCCTTTTGTTCCTTTATGCCCAGAAGGAAGGCCAGTTCTTGCTTCCCCTCCCATATTATAAAGTGGATCATATTAAAATCATACCAAAACCCAACTTTCTTCCAATTACAACTTGCAATCCACCAAATCCAAACTTAATACAAGTATACTTATAAAAGAATACAAGCTAATCAAACCAAAATGGAAACAGAAAAAAAAAATAGAATTTGGGTATTCTTCAGTTTCCTGTATATAAAGACATTTATCTTGATCAATAAAATTCCGTATTTTCTTTACTGCACAAATTTAGCAAGAATCATTAGCTGGCCAGACTGAGAACATGAGTCAATGAACTATATGCAGTTTGTAAACTCTAAGGGCCACATTCCAAAATCAATTTAGTCCTTCCCTCTCTTCCCTCTGGGAGAAGGAGACCAATTCCACACAATCGCATCCTTAGATTAAACTAACTTTCCTAAATGAAAACAATAACATACACATCCCATTGTCACTTGCGGTTTTTGGTTTTTGTTTTTTGTTTCTTAAATGATGCCAACTCATTTGTCTTCCCCCTTTCCCCTTGCTTAGGTTCTTTGGAAGCAACCTTATAAATCAATCCAACTATGGCATCATGGGAAGACAGGTAGGAGAGGAGTGAGATTCAAAGGACAAGGGCAATGCTACCATCTCTATCCCTTTTCTCTCCCTACCAAAACTGTTACTAACTTTGGGTACATATTACATTTACTTGTCTGTCTACATGTTGTATTCTCCCAGTAGAATCTAAGTTTGTTGAGGTCAGGAACAGTCTTCTTGTCTTTGCATCTCCAAAGCTTGACACAATGCACTGCACCAAGTAGGAGCTCCAATAGTACTTGTTGAATTGAACCGAATCATGTGAGAGGCAGCCCCAAGGGTCATTTATCCGTGTTAACAGAGGGACTATGGAGAGGGATTTAGTCCACCACAGGGAGATGGTGAGTGTTGGAGGGTGGCCTCTCTCCATGAGACCCCACAACAGCCAGATTCTCTGGGATCATCAGCTCATTTTCCATTGCTTGAGGAAGGCTCTGCTTCAAGGTCTGATGTTGTGATAACACTTAAGAAGAAACTTTTGGCCAATGGCCGGGTTCTAGTCCTAGTTCTGCCACCGAGCAGCTGGGTAACCTTTGGCAAGTTATTGGCTCTCAGTTTCCTGATCTATAAATTGAGCATGTCAAAATGGCTACTCTCCCTTACCCGCCAAGGTTTCTTCTGGCACTAAACACTATGATCTTACATAGGGCAAGGTTCCTTTCAGTTCTAACAGCCTCTGACTCAAAGCCAAAGGACAAGCGTGCTTCAGGCCGGCACAAGAGCATCCAAAGTGGGGCTAGCTTCTCACTCCTCATATCATTTGGACCAGCAGTCCACACACACTTAGACTAATGAGCCTTAAAGTTGCTCTGGGGACAGAGAGGAGGAGGGTGAGTGGGCTAGTTTTGACTCTTCTGGGAAATTAGCAGATGTTGGTTTCATTTCTCCAGCTGCTGTCTTCATATCAGTGAACTGTGCTGAGGGCACTCCCCACATTCCTGGTGATCACTGACCCCCAAGGGAGCTAGCTATATACTCAGGCTCTGTCTTTGAGGTCTGTTGTTTATTCGGGTGGGCCGGCACCTGAGCCAAGGGGAGCTGTAGACAATGAGACTATTCAGGGCTTTTAAGGTGCTTCCTTCTCTCTATGGTATCATTCTTTGCCTCCTTGTGCTTTTTTGTTGTTCTTGTTCTATTTAATAAACTTGGTGTGGGTGTGGGGAACGATTGAATCTCCAGTAATAAAGGTGTATGACTGAGGATGCTCGATAAGTATGCACCAGGGCATGGTGGCACTGCCTGGGCAAACCTTCCCCCCAACAGTTCTGCCCCCATCCTAGCTTTGGCCTTGGTCTCTTCACTCTGCATAAGCCAAAGCTAGCCAGGACAAACAGAAAAACACAACAGTGGGGTGGCTGTTGGTGTCCTGACACATGAGTCTCATTACTGACATGGGGCATGGAGTTCTCTGGGGAAAGAGGCCATGTTTCCCCATCGGAGCCCTGAGCCATGGTGACCCTCCCTTTTATTCCTTCCTGGTACTGTCAGCTTCTAGCTGTCTATGACATGTACCTAAGTGGCAAAGAAGTCTGGCATTTGGGATCATGAAAGTCCATCAAATAACCCCTTATTTCTCTGTTTTGTTTTCTATAGCATCATTAGCATCATAATCATTCTGGCGGGCGCAATAGCACTCATCATCGGCTTTGGCATCTCAGGTATGTGATCTGCTCAATTAGGAGATGAAGAGTCCTCATGGGCAGCTTATTCCCGATTTACCTTAAGGGCCCCTTCTCACAGGCCTAGCTCTTCTGGGAGTAACCATGCTCTCCAAGTGAAGGTCCTGGGGCTCACAGCCATTTTACCAAGTGGGTGACCTGGGGAGCTTATATATTTGACAATGAGGCTGCCACTGATGTCTTTAAGAGTTCTCAGTCTTTGTTCCCTTATTTTAGAGAAAGGTAAAACTGTGGCCACTGTTGCATGCCGGTAACAGATGCCACCACAGTGTGGATGAGTGGTTTCTGAATGCAGCTTATGTTTCAAGTTACAGAAATCGCCTCTCCCTTCTGGTGGACAGGCTATCTTTCAGAAGCATCTGACATACATTCAACTAACATTAATAGTCAAAGAACCTGAATCATGCAAATTGGCAAATATTCCCAGCTTTTCTTTTGCACCTTAATACAGCCCACGTCTTGGTGTCTTGGGAGAGACTCCAGAGGTTGCCTAGTCCAGTGTTTACTACCTCAGCATCTTCTCTACAATATTAATGAAAAATAGTCATAGTCTCTGCTCGATGATCTCTATTGCCTCCTGGGGGCAGCCCATTTCACTCTTGAAAAGCTTTACTTATTAGAAATGTTTTCTTCTATGAAGCCCAACATTGTCTCTCTTCAATGTCCATCCATTGCTCCTGGGTCTACCCTTTGAATCCAAAGAAAACAAATTGAATCCCTCTTTCCACATGCCAGCCCTTCAGATACTTGAAGAACTCTTTTGTTATCTTTTCTGGATCTTCTCTCCTCCAGGCTAAAAATCATCAATGCTTTTAACTGGCTGTCATGTGGAAATTGCTTCCAAGACCCCACCCCTTAAACTCCCCTCCTGGGTCTGGGGTTCAGCTTGTCAGTGCCCTTCCTAAGATGTCTGATCCAGAACTGAATGTCATGTTCCAGCTGTGGTCTGATTCAGGCAGAGGGCAGGCTCTGAGCTGCTCTTCTCCTCCCATAGCCTATGACAAAAGCTGTCCCTTCATCCCTTTAACTTTGCAGTTTCCACAATGGAGAATGATTTCCCTCCTCTTAGATGGTAGTGGTCCAGGGAATGTACTTGTTCTAATGGCTTTGACTCAATCAAGGATTTCTGTCTCCTTTCCCATAGCACCTGTTACAGGTTTTAAGTATGGTGGTTTCATCAGCTGGCTGACTGGCTGGCTAAAAGATAGGGTCCTTGAGGGCAGGGACTGTCTTTTGCCTCTTTTTGTATTCCCAGAAGTAAGCATAGTACCTGGCACCAAGTAGGTACTTAATAAATGTTGATTGATTGATAGACAATGCAGCCTTTGTTGATGCAATGTCCCTACTTCTTAAATTCTCATCCAAATTTTACCCATAAATCCTTTATGGGATGTGCATGACTAGTTCTGTTTATAACTTGAGAAGACTTAATTTATTAGTTGGCACACCTTTATTGTCTTTTATTCTACCTATATGGCTGGCCCATCTTCTTTTCTATTCAGATGTCCTCAATAACATATTTTACTCGACTTTTTCTATGTGGTTAGTCCCAGATAATGTAGGCTAGTCCACTTATACCCACCATCTGTTTTCCTTACTGCCCTTTAAGTTGTTTCCAATTTTAGTCCTTTTGTGATCATGACATCTCATGATTTGTAGTCACAGAACATCACCCAGAAAATTGTGGTGTTAAAAAGATGGATTTTTTCAGTGCCAAAGTGTTTAGAAGCACCAAAAGCACTCTGTAATTTCCCAAATGCCAGGAAGTCTTAAGCTCCCCTCCCTTTTCCTCATTTGAGCCCATGAATAACGAGGTCACTGTAACACTGTAAATATTCTGCACTAAATTGGCAAAACTTTACGTGGGGAGCATTTTCTCAAGAGCTCAGCTACTAGGACTTCTGAAGACGCTCCCAGGCTTCTTTTTGAACTGACTTCTTAGGTGGTTGTTATTCTGCATCAGGCTGAACTACATGAGCTTTCCTCTCGACATATACATAAATATGCACATATAACATATCCTATATATAACATATCATAACTACACATATATATCCTATAGCATATATCATTTTGAACCATACTTGGTTTTCAGGATTTGAATATGAGTATCCTTTGTGGCAATAAACACTATAACTTTACTTAATTAACAGGAGCTAGCATTTATATTGCACTCTATGGTTTGCAAAGAACTTTACGAATTATCTCATTTGATCCTCACAATTGTGAGAAATGCTATCATCTTCATTTTACAGATGAGGAAACTGAGGCAGGCAACGATGAAGTAAGCTGAGTAAGAGTCACACAGCTAGTGATAGTGGCTGAGATTAGATCTGAACTCCAGGTTCAGAACTCCTGGCTCCAGGTCCAGTATTCTATCCATTGCACCACATTTGAAAGAAGTCATGATTTCATAGGTATGGGTGGGCAATTCCCGAATCACTGAAGAATACAACCCATCCATCCATCCATTCTCATACTCTGTGTCTTTCTTGACCATGCCCTTCCAGAAATCCTCCCAGAGGACCCAGCCACTTGCTAGGCTATCCTAACTTGAATATCGTATGAAGTCAGTGGAGCTCTGGGTTACTTAATATGGCATCCAAACTGGATAAGGCACTCTGATGCCCACAATTTTTTTTCAAATTGAACTCCATTTTAGTAGTTTAGGCCCATATTTGTTCTGTTCAACAAGTATTTCTTAAGCTCCTACAATGTGTTGGGCATTTTGTTCAGTGCTAGGCAGGAAAGACAAAAAGAAAGTAGTCCCTCTCCTCCCTGAGCTTATGTTTTACTGAGGGGAAACAGCTAAGTATATAGAAAGTAAATACAGAGGCTGGGAGGGCACTAACTAGGAGAGAACAGGATAGGCATCATGTGAGAAGTGCCTCTTTGGCTCAGCTCTCATAGATACTAGAAATCCAAGAAACAGAAACAAGAGAGGGACAAGAGTGCAGGCCCAGGAGACAGCCTGTCCTAAGGCCCAGAGAAGAGAGATCCAGTGTCCTGGACTGAGAAGTGCAAGTAAGCCAATTGGCTGTAAAGAAGATGGACTGGAGCCAGATTGTGATGGGCTCTACATGCCAAACAAAGGAGCTTGTAATGGATCCTAGAAACGTCAGGGAGGCCTGAAATCTGGCAGTCATACAGATAATAGCTCATAGGTGCTAGAAGGGCCCTTAGATACCACCTCACTCAGAGGCTCACTTCCCAGATGAAGAAAACTGAAGGCCAGAGACATTGTGACAGCTACACAATATCAGAGGGAGTATCTGAACCCAGGACTCTAACCATTGCACCACAGCCTCTCTGATTAGATAGGCAGAGACACTGGAGGCAAGGAGACCAATGAGGCCATTGTTAGTCCAGCCAAGAGATGGGCCCAAACAAGGGTGCTTGGCAGGGACTGTCCCCAACACTTAGCATAGACTCCTAATAAGCTGAAGGAATATGCGTTGAGTTCTTACCATGAGCAAACACTGTGTTGGGTCCCTTGGAAGCTCAAAGCTCATATTTGTTTTTTGCTACTCCTCTTAGTTTGATATTTTCAGACTTAATTAACATTGATGTTCATTCCATCTGCCACCGTATTAATGAAAGCACTAAATGGGGCCCGAGCCCACAGCACATCCCTATGGCTCACCACAGGTGCCTGTTTTCAATCATTATGTCCGCTCTAAGAAGTTTCAGTTCATTTCCTACCTGTGGGCTCAAGGCCAAACCATTTAAATTAATTTGGTGAGTAGAACTATTACTGAAATTGAGATACATCATTACCATTTCATTCCTTTCATAAGCTCTACTAATTGCCTATTTTTATCCAAAAAGCAATCTGCTTTCGTCCAGCATGACTGGTTCTTCACAAACTCCTGCTATGCACAGCTACATTACCTTCAAATTGACAGATGTTTTCTCTTAGTAATATTTGTTCCATTATTATAATAAGAATTGATGGGGATAGGCATTTCCTTCTCTTTCATCAACTAGCTCTGTCAGTGTCTCTGGGTTTGGGTGGCCCCATTGTCACCTTTGGCAGAACTGGGACCAGGAATTGGCCTTATTGAATCATCATAATGAGGAGGATAGCTTACATTTTCACGACATTACAGAGTGCTTTATATAAACACCATCCCTTCTGAACCTCGCAAACAATCCTGTGAGATAGGTCATGAAAGCATTATTATTCCAGTTTTACAGATGAGGACACCGGGGCTCCAAGAAGTAAAATGAGTCACACGTTATGACATTGCTAATAAGTGACAGTTGAGGTTTGAACTCAGACCTTTCCATTCCAAGACCACTGCCCTTTCTGCCACCTCATACGCTTCCATTTTCCTCATGATTTCTTAAAGGGAATGTCAGATTATTCAACATCTCTGGCCAGTTATCCTTCAGTCTCTGCTTAAAGACCTAGGGGGAGGTGAAATGTCCCAAGGCATCTCTTTTTGGTTTGGGGACAGCTTTAATTCAAAGCCATCAATGACCACCAGACTCGAGTGCATCTCTGGAGGCCTGGATTCTGTGCATTCATTCTCTGTTAAGTTGTCAGAGAAGCTCCAATTGTTCATAATTGTTACTAATACTTGTGTGAATTATTTCACAAAGTGTACAGCTCAGCAGAAAACAATGCAAGGACTATATTATGGAAACAATGAATATCAGCAAGAATTTTTCTTGCTGTTCTCAGCAGTACAGAGACATGGCCAAATAATTCAGAAGGGTTTTTCATGCATCTGAAGAATGATACAAGAATCTTATGACAGAAGGGCCTCTTGTTCAGAGTAAGAACCAGACCTGATGACTTCTTGGATTAACCCCTTTAAAAACTCTGAGGTGCACTGTAGCTTCAAATTGTGAACTGAATTGCATCTTCTCCTTCTCTGCTCCACACCTCTAAACAAGGTGATAATGATCATTGAAATAGGCAGAGAAGGACAAGGTAGCCACATGTAATCTGGGGGGCAGTAATTTACATGGTGTTCTCATCTTTTCAAGTTTGCACTAGGTGAAAATTCATTCATTAATGCATCATCTGTTGACCTTGAAATAGTTTTGCCTTAATTTTCAATTTTTTTAACCGACTTCATTGTGTCTTTATTAATCCCTAACTGGGGGATAATGATACTGTGTGATATACTAGAAAGCATACTGGGAGTCAGCGAACTTAGATCCAAATCCTACTTCTGCTAATACTTTATGTGGTTGTGGAGAAATCATTTAGTTTTTCCAGACCTTAGGCTCCTCCACAAAAAGGAGAACAGATGAGAGGATACAGAAGACCCCTCCCCTCTCTGAAGGGCTCTTCCACTATTCTGGCTCCTAAACAGAGAGGCAGGGCAGCTGAGCTCCTGCTGGCACTAATCTCCACTCAGGAACGATAATGCCCCATGGTCACCTAGTGCTTTGAACGTATGCAGAGTACTTTAATATCTGTGTTTTCACTTGATCAGGATAATGGCCCTCTGGGGTTAGGAGGACATGAGATATTGGTGTTTAATGAAGAAACTGAGCAACAGAGAAACTGAGCGCCTTGGCCAAAGTCCCTCAGCTCAGGTCCAGCTCAGGTTAGAGCTCACTGCTCTAAGGCCACCAGCCTGTGCTCTGTCTGATTGGGCCACGTGCTCTCTCTGTGCCCTTATTTTTCCCATAGTGAAAATAGATGTCTTTGTTCCTCATCAAAAGGGAGGTTGTAAGGATGACTTTAGGGGGATTTTGTAGATCCTGAAAGAAAAGTCTTTCTCATTAATTTTAGAGATCAGAAATCCTCACAGGATCACAGACTGAGAGGTGAAGGAACATCAGGAGTCAACTATAGATGAGGAACAAAGGCCCAGACATATTAAATACCTTTGTCTCAGTCCCACAGGTATCAGAATGAATCACTAGTACTTTCCATGCCCACTTCTCTTTAGAGATCCAGGTTGTAACTCATTCGAGCCAGCCCCTCCCCCAGCTGAAAGGATTCTCTCCTTCCACACATTTTCCCGGAAGGAATTTTGTCTGGATGGCTCCTCTGGCCCCATCACACGCTCCCGATTACACTCCCTAGTGTACACGTCATCGGCTGTCCAGCCTGATCAGACTGTAAACTCCTTCAAGTCAGGACCATGCCCTTTCAAAACTGTGTATCCATGTCACTTAGGATTGTGTCCTGCACATGCTAAAGAGCTGGTGGCTAGTGGCTGGTCATCTGTGATCTTGTGAAGTCGGGTCTATGTCCGACAGTCCACTTATTGTCTATCATTGCACATATGTAACCTTCTCAGGATCGTTTTAGGTCATAAACCACTTCCAGAATATTGCCCCCACCCTCGCCTCTCCTTCCATGGAACTTTCCTTGCCCTCTGGACCACCTGCTTCTGCTCCCTCTTTAGCAGAGACCAACACAGATTCTTGCCTGCTATTGTTGTGGGGGGAGGGTCTCAATCCTTTCCTGTTCCAGCTCGAAATGCTTTGATTTCTTTTCTATTTTGAATACTTGCCTTGTTTGAACTGCTTCTTTTCTCTTGGGCTTTTTCCATTCTTTTCATCTTCCAGTCTGAGTCTTTATGAGTCTCTGACTGTCTTCCATTATATAAATAGAACAGGACAGGACAGAACAAATAGAATAATGTCAGAACTGGAAGGAACATTAGAAATTATCTAGTGCAGCCCATTCATTTATGGATGAGGAAATGGAGGTCCAGAGAAGTGAATTTATCTGGCCAGTGGCACACCACTGGTTAGAAGTAGAGCCTGGTTCCGTGACTTCCTAGCCCACTGCTCTCTCCCCTGCATTTTGTTTCTGTCACTCTCTTGATCTTGACAGTGCTTTAAAGAAACCTATGGTATGTTGGAAAAAGCATTAAATTTATAGTCAGAGAACCTGGGTTCGAGACTCATCTCTGACTTGCCTATGTGACCTTGAGAAGTCATCTGTGCCACAGGATCAGTAAAATGAGGGGAGGATAGAGGCAAAGGATTATATGGCCTTTGAGGACCCTGCAAACTCCAGATCTACGAGCTAATATTTTTAAAACCTTGTCTTCTCTCTGAATTTTAACCAGAATTCTTATTTAACTTGATGCACAACAGGTGATCCTGAGACATCTTCCTTTAACAATATTAATATGAGAGCAATAAGAATTCAAAGAATCAGATTCTAGACCTTCACAAGTATATTGGTGCTAGTCCAAGGCTAGACTTAGAAATAACAGTTCTTTATAACTAGAATTACCAAGGATATCTCTTCAGTAAAAACTTCAATCACATGCTAATCACAGTCACCCTTGAAGAAAACCTGCCCAGACTAGCAGGTGGTAATCAGAAGACCTATTTACTTTAAAAGATAAAAATATATATTTTTTTATTTTTAAAAAACCTGACATATAAGTAAATAACATATTCTTTTTTTTAAACAAAAGTAGGAACACCTTGTAATTTAGTAAGCTGCTTAACTGCTGCACTGTCATTCAGCAATAGTCTCAGATGTTATCAAAAGCCACTCTACTGAAAGTCAATAATAATAAAAACTATAATGTTTATACTTGAATGGATCTTTGATGTTATTGATTAGATATTCCTTTCAGTAAGGCAGATCACAACCCACCCATACCTTCCATAACGTGCCTTCCTGAGACTCCTTCATGGGGGTTCTAATGTGCTGCAGGTCTTTCCCAGTGGTGAACAGGGGCTGGGCTACATCCACTCTTCTGGATGATATTTTACTGTTTCCCTGCTGATGTACTGCACCATCTTCACACCCCCATGTGGTCTCACCCACAACTTTATTATTCCCGTTTTACTGATGTAGAAATTGCCCACTTTAATTCAGGTGGTGAGAGATGACAGAAAGTGGCCTTTTCCTTCTCGGATTTTATTCTGGTCTGTCCTTTTGCTTTTTTCACATACTATGGCAGTACCCGGTCAACTTCTAGACCATATGAAGACTATGCTTTTATTGCAAGTTGTTTTGTATTTGGTCTCAGAGTTCTGAGCAGTGGTATTGCTGGGTCAAAGGATATGCACAGTTTTATAGCCCTTGGGGCATAGTTCCAAATTGTTCTCCAGAATGGCTGGACCAGTTTACAATTCCACGAATAGTACGCTAATATGCCTATTTTTCCAAATTATTTCTCATTTTCGTTTTCTATCATGTTAGCTAATCTTATAGGTGTGAGATAACACCTCAGAACTGTTTTAATTTGCATTTCTCTAATGAATAGTGATGTAGAGTATTTTTTGTGTAACAATGGCTTCAACTTCTTCTTCTGAAAATTGCTTGTTAATATCCTATGACCATTTATCAACTGGAGGATGACTCTTATTTTTACAAATTTGGCTGAGTTCCCTACATATTTGAGAAATGAGGCCTTTATCAGAGAAATTTGCTATAAAAATTTTCCCTCAGTTTCCCATTTTCCTTCTAATTTTGACTGTGCTGGATTTGTTTATACAAAACCTTTTTTAATTTCCTGTAATCAAACCTATCCAATTTACTTCCCGTGATCCTTTATTCCTTTTCTTTGGTCTTAAACTCTTCCCTTATTCACACATCTGACAGGTAAAATTTTCCATGCTCCCCTAATTTGCTTTGACAGCACCCTTTATGTCTAAATCATGTACCCATCTTGACCTTTCCTTGATAGTGTAAGATGTTGGTCTATATATAGTTTTTTTGTGTTTCTTTTTTTATTTTTTACTTTACATCATTCATTTCCACAAGATTTTGAGTTACAAATTTTCTCCCCATTTTCCCCCTACCTACCACCCCAAAACAGAGATCCCACTGAATATCCCCTCCCCCAATCTGTTCTCTCCTATATCTACCCCCATTCCCCCTTCCAACTTTCCAGTAGGGCATGGTGGATCTCTATGCCCCAGTGCCTGTATATCTTATTTCCCAGTTACGTATAAAATAATAACAATAATAATATATATTACTTAAACATTTGATTTTAAACCTTTGAATTCCAGATTCTTTCTCTCTCGTCACCAACCCTTACTGGGAAGATAAGCATTTCAATCAATATAGGTTGTACATGTGTAGCTATGCAAAACATTTCCATAGTGGATATATTGTGAAAGACTGACTACATTTCCCTCCATTCCTTCCCACCCCCCACTTGTTCTATTCTCTACTTTGATACTGTCCTTTTACAAAAGTGGGTGCTACCGACTTCCCTCCCTCCCAGCCTGCCCTCCCTTCCATCATCCCCTCCTTATCCCTTCCCCCCTACTCTCCTGTAGGGTTAGATACCCTATTTAGTGTGTATGTCATTCCCTCCCTAAGCCAAATTCATTGAGAATAAGGTTGACTCATTCCCTTTTGCCTTCCTGTTCTTCCCCTCCATATTAACAGTTTTCCCTTGCCTCTTCTATATGAGATATTTTACCCCATTCTATCTCTCCCTATCACCTCTCATTATATTCCTCTCTCACCTCTTAATTTCACCTTTTAAGTATCATCCCTTCCTATTCAACTGGTCCTGTACCCTCTGTCTATGTATACCTGTACACATATATACACATACTTACATATGTATTTATATACCCATGTACCCTCCATATATAGACATATATGTATGTATACATACATACATACACACATACATATGTATATGTATGTATATGTATATACACCTTTCTATTCCCTTCAACTATTCTCATACTGAGAAAAATTTCATAAGTTACAATTATTGTTTTTCCATGTAGGAATGTAAGTAGTTCAACTTTGATAAGTTCCTTATGATTTCTTTTCCCTGTTTACCTTCTCATCCTTCTCTTGCTTCTTGTATCTGAATGTCAGATTTTCTATTCAACTCTGGTTTTTTCATCAAGAATGTTTGAAAGTCCTCTGTACCATTGAATGACCATATTTTCCCCTGAAATATGATATTCAGTTTTGCTGAGTAGGTGATTTTTGGTTTTAATCCCAGCTCCTTTGCCCTCTGGAATATTGTGTTCCACGCCCTTTGATCCCTCAGTGTAGAAGCTGCCAGATCCTGTGTTATCCTGATTGTGTTTCCACAATATTCAAATTGTTTCTTCCTGGCTGCTTGTAATATTTTCTCCTTGATCTGGGAACTCTGGAACCTGGCTATAATATTCCTAGGAGTTTTCTTTTTGGGATCTTTTTCAGGAGGTGATCAGTGGATTCTTTCAACCTCTATTTTGCCCTCTGGTTCTAAAACATCAGGGCAATTTTCCTTGAGAATTTCTTTAAGGATGATTTCTAGGTTCTTTTTTTGATCATGGCTTCCAGGTAGTCCAATAATTTTTAAATTATCTCTCCTGGATCTATTTTCCAGGTCAGTGGCTTTTTCAATGAGATATTTCACACTGTCTTCTATTTTTTCATTTGTTTGGATCTGTTTAATAGTATCTTGATTTCTCATAAAGTCACTAGCTTCCATTTGCTCCAATCTAATTCTGAAGGAATGATTCTCTTCAGTCAGCTTTAGAGATTCTTTTTCCATCTGGAAAATTCGGCTTTTTAAGGCATTCTTCTCCTCATTGCCTTTTTGAGCCTCTTTTGCCATTTGAGCTAGTCTATTTTTTAAGGTGTTATTTTCTTCAGTCAGGTTGTTGACTCTCATTTTTATAATTTTCTTTTGTCATTCTCATTTCTCTTCCCAATTTTTCCTCTACTTCTCTTATTTGGTTTTCAAAATCCTTCTTAGGCTCCTCTATGCCCTTTAAGCAGCTTATTCTTTTTTTCTGGTGTAGGAGTTTTGACTTTGCTGTCTTCTTCCTGTTTCATGCTTTGATCCTTTTTGTCCCCAAAAAAGGAATCCAGAGTCGGACCACTGTGCTTGCCCTGCTTCCCTCATTTGCTCATATTGCCACTCAAATTACTTGACTTTTGAGCTTTTTGCCACAGTAGAACTCTGTTACCAGAGCAGGGAGCTTTGTCCCAATAGCTGGGGTTTTCTCAGCTGCCGTAGCTATTAGTTGGGTGCCTTCTCTGAAGCCTCCACATGCTCTGGCAAACTGGTCACACACCCCAGGACCTCTACCCTAGACCACAATCCAGATCCAAGCAGGTTAAAACAAGAATGGTTACCCCATAGACTGGTTGCTTGGTCCCCCTACAATCTGCAGACCAGGAGCTCTGAAACAGCCATGTGGCAGCAGCTGCACAGCCACAGTGCCTCAGTTGCTTCTCCCTTCAGGCAGTCCCGAACTCCCAGTTCACAAAGTCCGTATTGCATTGATCTGTCACTTTGTCGTTAGCATCTATGTGTTGATAATTCTGGAAACTGTCACAGCTGGTGATCTGAAGTCTCTCTAGCCAGTGGCTGGTTGTGGCTGCCCTAAGGCTAAAACCTTGGGCTTGCATGGGGCTGGGCTTGGCTTCCAACAGCTGTGATGGCCCCTTCCTGCTGGCCTGCCAGGCTGTCCTCAGCTGGAGGTTAGCTTCTTTGTGCATTTTGTGGGTTCTGTAGCTCCAAAGTTTGTTCAGAGTCATCTTTTACATGAATTGGAGGAGGTGGAAGTGGGAGCCCCATGGAAATCCTGTTTCTATTCTGCCATCTTGAACCTATATCTAGTTTCTGTCAAACTGGCCTCTAGTTTTCCCAGTGTGATTCTAAGTATTGACCTAAAACCTAAATAGCAGAATTAAGATGTAGATGTATTGAATTTGGCTACCAGAAGTCTAAGATTTCTTTAAGCAAAACCTTCAAGCACATTAGCAAGCAAAGGCTGATCACAGCCAAATATAAATACCTTTTCTCATCTAAAATTGCACTATCCTAAGATCAAGACTTTGCACTAACTGAAGAATTTTCACAGTACTCAAGATTTCCTGTGATCTGTCTTAAAACACTCAAAATACTGGCTTTGGAAAATTTTTCTTAAAATAAAAGTCAAATGAAGTTAAATTTGTTTTGATTTCTAAAAGGCAAATAAGACTTTTTTGTAATGAATGTGATAATACAATATTTTTCAGAAATTTCTATTTTCAAATAATATACATTTTCATTTCTTTTAAGAGAATTCTCCTTGGTTTTATACACTATCATTTCTACCCTCTGCCTTTGGAGAACTCTGTGGTTTACACTGTAATAGTTCAACCTTATAGTGTAGCCAAAGCCATAGAAATCTTGGCTGATGAGATATTCCTTCAAATAAAGGCTTCAATTGATTGACTTTGCTTATTTCTTAAACTTTACAAATTGTTTTTTACTGCTAAAAAGGGAAGAGGGGAAGGAAATAAACATTTACATTGCACCTACGTGTGCCAGACACTTTATAAATATTATATCATTTGGTTTAAAAAAAAAGTTTGTAAAAGCAAAGGAGGATATATAATCCAGGGTATAGTGGAAAGGACACTGGATTCAGAATCAGAGGACCTGGGTTCAGATTCTGGCTAAGTAACTGTTACTTTCTGGTTCACCTCTTGTGGCCTTAGTTTATTCCTCTGTAAAGTGAGAGCCTGGATGAATCTGAAGGTTCCTGCCAGCTCTTTGATCTTTTACCTACCGAGTTATTGGCATTTCTTATCCTCTCTATTAACTACCACCTGCATGAATTTAGACTATTCCATTGTTCAATTGTGTGTGTCCAGCATTTATAGACATGGTAGCCTGCCCAGAACTGCATGAGAAATTTTTTTTTTCATTTTAATTGAGCTCAGTGACTTTCCTTTAGTTTTCATAGTTACAGAAGAAACTGTTGTTTATGCAAATATCTCCTATTAACACCTCTCAGTTGTTCTTGCTTTAGAGAATGTGGCCAGAAGCTATAATCTTCCTTGACAAATCTTGCCTCTATGCAAATGACCATTCATTACCATAAACCTAACTGAACAGGATCCTCAAGGTGATCCAGCTTCATACCCTCATTTTACAGATGAGGAAACCAAGGCTCTGAGAAGTTCAGCAGCTTAGGCAAGATCACACACAGACATTCAGAGGCAGGCCTGGGACTCAAACAATTCCCAATTTCAAGTCTGATCCTTCCTCTGTACATGACTGTAAGTAAGCTATGTTAGTCTTTCACTTCATAACAAAATCTTCATAATGCACAGCTCTGATCCTTCTGTGGCCCTCCCTCCTCCTCAATGTCTAATGAATGAAAGATCAGACTTTTGAGTTGAGTCTTCAATGTCCTCAACCATTTGACTTCAGTGTCTCCGCCTCCTCATACTCTTTATCTGTAGATCCAGAAGCTGTAGTTTGCACAGGGGCCACACCCCAGTAAAACCTTGGCAGATGGGCTAAACCAGGCTGACAGTAACAGGCAGGCCTCAAACCTGCTGGTGAGTTAGTGGGTGTCTACCTCAAGTAGGGAAGGCTTCTGCTGGAGGAATGGGCAGGTGAGAGCAATTTGTTTCAGCACCTCCATGAAGGAGCTGAAGCAAGTGCTGTGAAGGTCTTAGAGCTTGGTCAGACACTGAAGGCAGCAAGGTCATCCACTGCAGCCTAGGTCATCGCTAGTTATCCTGACTTCTGTCTTGCCACTGGACTTCAGTGATTCTGGAAGACAGAGTGGGGCAGATGGCCCTATGCAGCTCTGCCTAACTCAAATCCAATTTACAGACAAGCTAAGGCATCACCTGTCACACTATGATATCATTGATCCTCTTCAGAAATGAAGGATTAACAACAACATTCTCCCTATTTATTGGGCCCTTCATGGACAGATCTGCCTTATCTTTTACACACACACACACACACACACACACACACACACACACACACTCTCAGACACACACACTCACACACACATATGCGCACACACTCTCAGACACACACACGCGCGCACACACACACTCACACACACATGCGCACACACACACACTCACACACACATGCGCACACACACACAGCCTTCATGAAAATCTGCCATCCTTTAAGGTATCATCACGCACTTCTCCTGTTTTTCACTTCTATTTTTTTTAGAAAAAGTTGTCTCCTCTTGATGCCTTCACTTTCCCCCCACTGACTTCTCGACCCTTTTGATTTGCTTTCTGAACCTAGCTGGCCCTGAAGGCAATCTCTGAACAGGTCATTCATTCATCAATGAGCTGTCCCATGTCCTCATTGTCATCACCTCCCAGTCATTCAGGCTTGAAACCTTGTCATTATTCGGGCTCTTCCTTCTCTCTCACCCCACAATGACTCCACTTCCAATTTCCATTCATTCTACCTTCACAACCTCTTTCTTTCCATTAGCATTGCCACTACCCTGGAACGCTCCCCAAGTCCAAACCATCCTGACAATTCTCTATTATCAGTGTTCCTCTTCTGTCGCTTGACCTTGGAAGTGGGGGAGGGAGGAGTCACAATGACATTTGGAGCTGAAAGGGATTAAAGAAATCATCTTGTGCTAATTCTATCTTTTAACACAAGGAAAATGAAGTCGGGAGAAGTGACCCACCCAGAGTCAAGTCAGTAATAAGTAGCAGGGTCTACTTTGTCTCAAAAGTCCTTTGACTCCAAATCCATTATACGACATCACCTCTCCTCCCTCATCCATTTTCACCTTCTGTCCTTGGTAGCCCTGACAATCATCCATGAATTGCTATTATCACTGTCTATAGCCAACTGCTTCCTCCTCTGGAATCCATCACACAGAACTGACAGAGGCAGGGTAGGAATAGCGGAGAAAGTGTTGAACTTGAATGAGGGAGTTAGCAAGACATGATTTCAAATCCCCCCTCTGACAGTGACCTCCCTGTGTGACCACGGGCACTCACCCCTTTCCAAGACTCAGTTTCCACATCTGTAAAATAAAAGGGTTGGTCTACAGGGCCTCTAAGGTGGTCTTTTCCAATTCCAAATGTATGACCCTATGAATTTCATACTGTTCTTCAGGATAATCCTTGACTTGTATCGTCAATGTCTTTATCATTCATGTACCTAAGAGATAAGACTGACTGATGAATCAGTCATTTATTGAATATTTACTCTGACCAAGATACAGTCACCAGTTCTCCTTTTTAAATTTGTGGTGCAGTAAAAATACCAAAGTGCTTCAGGTGAGAACCCCTGACTTAGTAGCTTAGTGTAGTGGACAGGGGATTAGACTACTAGTCAGGAAGACCTGGGTTCAAGTCTTACTGAGGATGGGGAGGTCCTAGTTTCTGTAAGTCATTTAAGCTTTCCATATCCATAAAATGAGGGTGGTCCAACTCAATGGTCTCTAAAATTCCTTCTAGCTCTAAATAGATGACCCTGTGGCTTTGAGCTGTAGTTGGTTCATCAATAGAATGGGGGTAATAATTCCTACATCACCTACCTCATAAGGAGGTTGTGCCATTTGAGCTTAACATCACTGGCCTAGGGAACATGGGAAACAATTTTATATTAACTAGACTAAAAAAGAAAGAAACAATATGAAAACTAAATATTAACAATGGTTATTCCAGAGTGGGGTGAATGACAAGAGACCTCTGGGATCTACACAGGATGACATGACATTGTTATAAAAGGACAATAAGGACAAACAGCCAAGTACCATAGAAACATAAGCTGCTGTTATTATTCCTATCTACAATCTCCTGGTGCTTCCTTTCTTACCTAAACTGAGAAGAAGCTGAATGTAGACTACGGCACCATCTCAAAAAAGGTATTGAAGAATATGATTGAAAAGGAAAGAATAACTTTATCCTTAACGTCTTTTGTAACAATGTCATGTCATTCCATCTAGATGCCACAGGTCTCAGCCATTTACCCCACTCTGGAATACCCATTGTTGATATTTATCTTTCATATGGTCTCATATTTTTTGTCTTAATAATAATTATTAATTTGTTTGTTTACTTTTAGTTTACAACATTCAGTTCCATAATCCCTTGAATTTCAAATTTTCTCCCCCCCTATCCTCTCCCTCCCATCCTCCCCTGCTGGCATGTAATCAAGTATAGGATCTGCAAATACTTTCACATTCTACATTAGTCAGGTTATAAAGCAGGATTGTAACTGATGGAATGAACAATGGGAAAGAAGAAACAAAACCAAACGAAAAAGAAAGAGAGCAGGTAGTTTGCTTCAGTCTGCATTCAGAGTCTGTTCTTTCTAGCTCTTTCTCTGAATGTAGACATCTCCTTCCATCATGAGTCTTTTGGAGTTGTCTTATAACCCTGCATTGCTGAGAAGAGCCCAGTCTATCAAAGCTGGTCATCACACATACGTTGTGTCTGTAATTGTGCACAAATTTCTCCTGGTTCTCACTCAGCATCCATTTGTATAAGTCTCTCCAGGTAAATATGAAGTCCATCTGCTCCTCATTTCTTAAAGCACAATAATATTCCATTACGTTCATATACCACAGCTTGTTCAGCCATTCCCCAATTGATGGGCATCCCCTTAATTTCCAATTCTTTGCCACCACAAAAAGAGCTGCTATAAATATTTTTGTACATATGGGTCCTCTTCCCACTTCTATGATCTCTTTGGGATACAGCCCTAGAAGTGGTATTACTCGGTCAAAGGGCATGCACTTATTTATAGCCCTTTGGGCATAGTTCCAGATTGCTCTCCAGAACAGTTGAATCAGTTCACAACTCAACCAACAATGCATTAGTGTTCCAATTTTCCCATATTCTCTCCAGCATTTGTCATTTTCCTGTTTTGTCATCTTAGCCAATATGATTGGTGAGATATGGTGCCTCAGAGTTGTTTTGATTTGTATTTCTCTAATCAATAGTGATTTAGAGCATTTTTTCATATGCTTATAGATATCTTTAATTTCTACCTCTGAAAATTGCCTGTTCATATCATTTGACCATTTATCAATTGGGGAATGACTTTTATTCTTATAGATTTGACTCAGTTCTCTTTATATCTTAGAAATGAGGCCTTTATCAGAGTCACTGGTTGTAAAAATTCTTTCCCAATTTCCCACTTTCCTCTTAATCTTGGTTACATTGGCTTTATTTGTACAGAAACTTTTCAATTTAATGTAATCAAAATGATCAATTTTGCATTTTATAATGCTCTCTAACTCTTGTTTGGTCATAAAGTATTCCCTTCTCCATAAATATAGTAATAGGTAAACTATTACTTGCTTTCCCAGACTGCTTATATCATCAGCCTTTATACCTAGATCATGTACCCATTTAGACTTGATTTTGGTGTATGGCGGTAGATAATGGTCTATATATAGTTTCTGCCATACTATCTTCCAGTTTTCCTAGCAGTTTTTGTCAAATAGTGAGTTCTTATCCCCCAAACTGGCGTCTTTGGGTTCATCAAACAGTAGATTACTATAATCATTGACTGCTGAATCTCGTGTACCCAATCTGTTCCATTGATCCACTACTCTATTCCTCAGCCAGTACCAAGTAGTTTTGATGACTGCTGCTTTATAATACAGATTAAAATCTGGTATGGTTAGGCCACCATCCCTAGCATTTCTTTTCATTAACTCCCTTGATATTCTGGACCTTTTGTTCTTCTAAATGAATTTTGTTACTATTTTTTCTAGCTATATAAAGTTTTTGGTAGATTGATTGGTATGGCCATATGGTCTCATTTTTGTATTACTTCTGGTTAACTATAAAATTGCTTCCTAAGTCCCCTGGGCCCGTGGTGTCAAACTCAAAAAGAAACAGCTCCTGCTGGCAGCATATTGACTTGGAAAACTACAAATTAACATTATCTATACTGTGCTATATTTTAATTTATTTTGTTAAAATTTCCAAATTACATTTTACTCTGGGTCTGGGCACTTGGGAGTTTTGCCAGGGGGCTGCTTGTGTCAGGCTGCCTGAGTCTGACACCTCTGTCTTAGGCAATAGAATGCATAGAGTCTACTTTTGGAATTGAAATGAATAGCTCCAGAAGTATTTTCTTCCTAATCTGGATGTTTAAGTCCATAGCCCTTCATTGTCTCAATTGGTCCCTTCCAGGGAACCAGTTATATTTCTGATGACCCTTCCTGGACTCCCCTTAAAAGGTGCACACTGTTAGTACATGTCAAATACTCCTTCCAGTCCTAAACTCTTCTTGACTTTCAGGGAGACACTCTATCACCGTCACTACTCTGACCTCAGCTGGGAACATTGGTGAGGATGGGATCCTGAGCTGCACTTTTGAACCTGACATCAAGCTCAGCGATATCGTGATACAGTGGCTAAAGGAAGGTGTCATGGGCTTGGTCCATGAGTTCAAAGAGGGCAAGGATGACCTGTCTGATCAAGATGACATGTTTAAGGGCCGCACAGCAGTGTTTACAGACCAAGTGATAGTTGGCAATGCTTCACTAAAGCTGAAAAACGTTCAGTTAACAGATGCCGGCACCTACAAATGCTATATCATCACCTCAAAGGGCAAGGGAAATGCCAAACTAGAATACAAAACTGGAGGTGAGTCATCTAGAAAAAGGGAAAGGAAGTACTCTCCAAACTCACATTGGTACATAACAGGGATTGCTCATTAAAAATAAAAAAGAATCACATTACATGTCTTTAAAATTCAATAAGCATTTATTAAGCATCTACATGCTGCTATGTTGATCTCTAAGAGAGGCAGTGTGGTATAGTACACAGCCAGCCAGCCTTGAAGGCAGGAGGAAGACCTGAGTCCATGCCCCACCTCTGACTCATAATGGCTATCACAACCTCCCAAGGCTTTAGGCAACTCTCTAAGATCTTTGAGTTTCAGAGAAGGTGCATCCCTGCATTGGTAGAGGAAGTTTCCTCCCCTTGGAGTTCTCTGCACCGACAACATAACAGGCCAGTCCCTGTCCTGAGCCTATTCACGTCTATTATGTTGGAGTAAAGGGAAGACAGGGGCCCAAAGCTAGCATCCACAGTACAGTGTGGAGTGCACTGTTTTGCAAACAGAAGGCTTGGGTTCTAGTCCTGGTGCTGACAGTTATGAGTTATCTGACCTTGGGCAAATCCCTTCACTTTTCTAAATCTTAGCTTCCTCATCCATAAAATGGGGCTAAGAATACTTGAAACGCCTATTATCCAAAGTGTTATTATGTGGAGAATGCGTTACAAACCTTAGAGGCCTTCCTATGTGACCTTGAACCAGATGCTTCCACAATTATGCATGTAGCTATCCTTCCCTGGCCATTTGCAATTCTATCACCTTCTTTTCTCCTTTCCCTCTCTTCTCCTAGACCATTGTAACAGTCTTCAAACCAATTTTCCTATGTTCAGTCTATCACATCAATCTGTCCTCTGTGTCACTAAGTAATACTACTAATGTACTGCTATAACTATCAATCAAAAACCTTCTGGTTTCCCCATTGCCTACCAAATAAGGTAGAAACTCCCAATCCCAGAATTCAAGGCTTTTCAATAGGGTTTCATCCCATTCATGTAGTCTTAGCTGACACACCTCCTCTTCCTGTATTCTCTGATGCAGCCAATCTGGACTACTCTCTGTATTCCTCCTTCATCCTGCCACCTTCCACCTACATACCCTGGTTCATGTCATCAACTCTGCTTGGAGTAGACTCTCTGATAACTCTACCTGCTCAGGTGTCATCTTCTCCATAAAGTTTTCTTTGACCCCTTCAGGTGAAAGTAATCTCTCTCTCTCTCTCTCTCTCTCTCTCTCTCTCTCTCTCTCTCTCTCTCTCTCATTCTCTCTCTCTCTCTCTCTCTCTCTCTCTTTCTCTTTCTCTCTCTCTCTCTCTTTCTCTGTCTTTCTCTCTCTCTCTCTCTATCTCTCTCTTTCTCTCTCTCTCTCTTTCTCTGTCTCTCTGTCTGTCTCTCTCTCTCTCTCTCTCTCTCTCTCTCTCTCTCTCTCTCTCTCTCTCTGTCTCTTTTCAATTTCCTCTGAGTGCTTTCATTTATTTTCTTACAAGGCAGTTATATACTTGCCTATCCCCATGGAACAGTTTCTTGAGGACAGGGTCTGAGTCATATCTATATTAACATCTATCTCCAGTTTCTAGCAAAGTACCTTGCACACAGCAGACAATAATTTTTTTAAACATAAATTATGCTCTAATTTTAGGAGGCTTCTATGAGCAACCAGACCTGCATCCAGGATCCTGGGGCAGCCTGATGCCCAGGACTAGGTATAAGTGAAAGGGTCATAGTTTCTTTGACTGATAGGGTCCTCAAGACTCCTGCAATAGCCCCCTGAGTGTTCTCCTTCCCTCAAGTCCCTTTTCAACCCTTCCCTCAAGTCCTCTTCACCCAATGCAAAAGTGATTTTCCTAAAGCACAGGTCTGATCATGGCACTCCCCTAAATAAATTTCAAATGGATACAAGATAATCAATGTTTTTACTTTTAAATTTTTACCCCGAAACCACTGACTTGTACTGACCTATGCCCTCCTTATGGATTACATTTCAGCTTTCAGCATCCCAGATGTGAATGTGGACTATAATGCCAGTTCAGAAAGTCTGCGCTGTGAGGCTCCCCGATGGTTCCCACAACCCACTGTGGCCTGGGTCTCTCAGGTTGACCAAGGAGCCAACTTTTCTGAAGTTTCTAACACCAGCTTTGAGCTGAATTCTGAGAATGTGACCATGAAGGTAGTGTCTGTGCTCTACAATGTCACTGTCAACAACACATACTCCTGCATGATTGAGAATGACATTGCCAAAGCCACAGGGGATATTAAAGTGACAGGTGGGTCTCTTTATATCTGCTCCTTGCATGGAATTGAAGGAACTCTGGCTGGTATAGAGAATTGATGGTAGATTGAAATTCAATTTGATTGAATCCAATAGCTATTTATGGATTACCTCAGTGTTAAAGGATGACCTTCTGCAATCTATGCCACTACTTGCCATCAAAGATGATTTTCTAACAATTCAAAGCAAGGCCAACACCAAGAGAATCACAGAAACAGCTATTCACCTGAAGGCTGATTTCACATTCTGCCTTGGGGCTGATGGGTTTAGACTACAATGTGGGAGTGCAGTTTCCTCTGATGTGGCCCTCAGATCTAGCCTGTCCTCTAGTATCTGAAAGATCATGAATAGATCCAGTAATTTATAGCCACATTAGAGTGAACTCGGTAGCATTGCTTGAAAGCTCTGAACCTAACTGACCTCCCAGGTTGGACAGATGCAGACCTAAACAGTCTCCAGAAGCAGACTGCTCTCCTTGGGTTCTTTCAGAATACAGCTTGTGGTTGGGCTAGTCTTTCAAGATGCATCTTCTAACTGACTAGGACACCCTGGGTTTAATGTCAGAGCTGTGGTGGAATCAAATTGGTCTCTAACATAAAAAGTAGCCAGGAAAATTTAACTCAGAAAATTCAACTGTTATTTACTCAGCCTATCATGGTTAACCAACGTTCTTTTTAGGTTCCTTTGATTTTGAAGCCCTTAAAAAAGGAGTTGGTGAAAGAGTTTGGGCCCAGTTCCTGCTGAATGACTTTTCCCCATATATCAATCACAAGGAATGTCCATTGGCATAGAAAGGGCAAGAAGAACTGCATAAGCCATAGATACTGGACTTCCACTTCCTTCAGAGACTTTGTCCTTTGGCTGCTCACAGTAGATCAGTTATTGTAGGGGAATTGAACCTGTGGCCTAAGGACCCAAAGAAAGCATTTGGAACAGAACAGCACAGAAGTCATTATTAACTTGCACAGACCACTTCCTTGCTGTGCATCTAGTAGGCACTCAGTAAGTATTTACAGAATGAATGAGGCAGTAGCAGCCATGTGTCATGGTCTGTTTCTTGCTATTGCTAACTTAGGTGACCACTGGTAAGTCGATCTATGTTTTTATTCG
Organism: Gymnobelideus leadbeateri; assembly: GCA_011680675.1. Taxonomy (NCBI): domain Eukaryota; kingdom Metazoa; phylum Chordata; class Mammalia; order Diprotodontia; family Petauridae; genus Gymnobelideus; species Gymnobelideus leadbeateri. The sequence continues at coordinate 282,920 of WOXC01003282.1, forward strand.
TTGACTTTCTCAATGGTTCAGGATGGCACCTTCTTCTGCCTAAGAATTTTATAAGAGCGTTGTGAGGGTTAATGACACAATATCTGTAAAGAGCTACACACTAGGTAAGAAAAGAGTTGTGCGCACACGGGGATTTGCCAAGAACGTGTTTATTGAGCAAATGGACTGCGGAAGTCTATCCTATTATTAGGCAATATGTAGTATTATTCTATTGGCAAAGCTTCTCATTTGATTGAGTGAGCACTGGAATGGGTTCAAGAACGGAACTTCCTTTGAAGAAAGCTCTGCTCTTAAGCCAACCATAAGCTGAATAATGGTCTGAAAAATGGCTCTTGTTAAAAACAACTTGTATTGTTCTAATGTTTGCCATTTGCTAATGAACCATGTTAAGAAAAAAGCATTCAGCTTGCCCTCAATGGTATGTTTTTTTCCTCCCTCTGCAGACTCTGAAATTAAAAAAAGGGGCCACCTACAGCTGCTGAACTCGGAAGCTGCCCTGCTAGGCTCATCTCTCTGTGCCCTTATCTGGGTACTTCTGCCCCTCACCCCCCACCTGATGCTCTTATAGGTTCTCTGGGACATACAGAAACATACATAGTCGTTGACAGAACAGGTAAGATGACCAGGTGAATGGCATGGCAGACCAGATCTGGATGTACTTTCTAGAAACTTTGCTCACAGTTGTTGGTCTCAGAACAATTAAGCAAGCTCAGGAATCATGGCTCTATTCACTGACATACTCTGAGAAAATAGTGTTTGCTTCTAAGACCCTGCGCTCCAAATGAGCCGATCTCTTTTGCAGAGGGGAAGGACGATGGTGGGAGAATGCTGCATACACTGTCAGACGTGTTGGTTAGTTTCTCCGAACTTTTTTTTCTTTTTTCCTTTTACAATCTTTGCTAGAAGGGACGGCTTTCTGAGCTACAAACTACTCAGAAATCAAAGTGATACACGAAAAAGGTACCAGTCATTTTTAAAAGACCCTATGCTCATGGGTTTAGAGTCAGAGTTCCATAGGAAAGAAGCTCCTGTTCTTCTGATGTTCTAACCCAGGGGTGGGGAACCTGCAGCCCTGAGGCCACATATGGCCTTCTAGGTCCTCAGTTGTGGCTTTTCGACTGAGTCCAAGTTTTCCAGAACAAATCCTTTTATTAAGGGGATTTATTCTGTGAAGTTTGGATTCAGTCAAAGGGCTGCACTTGAGGACCTAGAGGCCATATGTGGCCTTGAGACAGCTGATTCCCCACCCCTGTTAAATCTAACTCTGGCCTCTGCACCTCTACTCACACCTTGGCCTCTTTCTAGAATGCCCTTTCCTCCATCTCTACCTTTTGAAATCCTACACATCCTTCAAGAAGTAACATCGATGCTAATGTCTACATGATTCTTTGCCTGACTGTTCTAGTTAGAAATAACCATTACTTCCCAAGGCCCTGTGCAGCTCTTGTGTCTCTCATGCATTTATTATGGTCTATTTTGCATTTGTGAGGCCCTACCCTCTCTGAGCCTCAGTTTCCTCATCTGTAAAATGGATAAGCTAATACTTGCATTGCCAACTGCACAGGGTTGTCTTGAAGAAAGCAATTCGTAAAGTATAATGTTCTATATAAATGTGAGCCATTGATATTATCATTAGCAGTGCACATGCCTTATCTCTCTTCCAGGATAAGCTCATTTGAGGCAGGGATGATGTTTTATTCATCTTTGTATCTCCTGCAGAACACAGCCCTCTATCCTGTGCATAGAAGATGATGAATCAATATTTAATTGAATTGAAATTTTATTGGGCATATTTGTAGAAATCCAGATATCTTTTACTGAGTGGCATCACATACTTCAGTGAAAACAAAACAATTTAAGACAAATAAATGATTAGCCCTGACCAGAGAAGGATAAAAAGGCCTCACTAATGTGCTAATTCTTCTTCAGTTCAACAACGACTCACTGAACACTGTGACGTCCAGGAAGGAGTGTGCTAGAGCCAGTAGGACAGAATTTTCAATGTGAACATTTATATCTCAGAAACAGGCAAATGCTACAAGCTTTAATAGCTTACAGTGATGACTGATGTTATATCATCAGTTATCTCAGTAACACTCTTCTGATGCTTTTTCTCCCTTTTCTTCCCCACATCAGAATCTTCCACAAAGTCAAATTTCATCATTTCACACTACTGCTCAAGACCCACAGTAATGGCTCCCTTTTCCCTGTTGTCAGTTCTAAGCTCCTTGTTCCAGTGTTTAAGACCCTCCATTGACATATCATCATTTCTTATTACTTCCCAACGTGGTCTTCCATTGCAGCCAAACTAACTTACTACTTTCTGTAGTCATGTTATTGCCTTTTCTCCTGCCATCCCTGCTACGTGTAATTAATTTGCTCTCCCTTCCTCTCTGACAGTGCTAAAACTGACCTCCAAAGAGCCCTCCCCAGGGAGCCTCATCTTTCTGCTCAAACACCGAGTGAAATTAAATAGAATTTATGCCGCAGTATCTTGTGCTTGTTTATGTTTCTTTATAAGCATCCTCTAGTTGCACAAATCATGAAAATATGCCTCACATAGGATGTAAGTTGCTCCAAGGACAGATATGCTATCTTGTATTTCTTTTCACAGAATTGCAATGTTTCCGATGGAAGGGACCCCAGGGGCTATCTGATCCAAATCCTACCTGATAAGCAATCTTTCTATAGCCTACTGGACAAGTGTCCATTCAGCCTTTGCTCAGAGACTCCTGGGGAAGAGGAATGCAATGCTCACTTACCAAGGCACTCCATTCCCCCTCACACAGCTCTAATTGTCAGGAAGCTTTTTCTGACATCAAGCCTATATTTGCTCATTTGCAACTTCTATCCATAGCTCCTGGTACTGCTCTTTAGGACCAAACAGAACAGATCTGATTCCTCTCCCATGTGACAACCCTTCAAATATCTAGAGATAGCTAGTGTGTCCCTCATAAGTCTTCTGTTCTCCAGTATAAAAATCCCCAGGTCCTTCCATCAGTCTTCACATGCCATGAACTCAGCCTTGCTCACGGACTTGGTTGCCTTTCTTTAGATGCTCTCCAGTTTATCTTTTCTAAAATATAAAGCTCAAAAGTAAACACAATCCTGCATATGTAATGGGACTACAGCAACTTACCACCTCTTGATTCCTGAAAGGCAGGCCCTTTTCATTAGAGTCTCAAGTCACACCATTGTGATCCTCTGGCTTTTTAGCTGCCAGATCACACCATTTATTCAAACTGAACTTGGAGCCCACTCAAACCTCAATATCTTTGTCAAACTGCTGTTTAACCATGGCTCCCTATCCCCTATCTATTGTGAAGTAGATTTATTGAACTCAGGTGTCAGACATTGCCTTGGTTCCTATTAAATTCTGTCCTACTGGCCTCGACCTTGTGACCAGCCTGCCAAAATCTTTCTGAATCTCTTTCAGTCACATTGTTAGTCATTCCTCCCAGCTTTGCATCATTTGAAGATTTGACAAACATCTAAGACGTGTACCTTTATCCAAGTAATTAATTAACATTTTCATGAGCATAGGGCCAAGCACAGACCCCTGGGGTATTCCACTGCAGAACTCCTCGTATGCTGCAATATTACTATTAATAATTACTGTGGATGCAGCCAGTTCACTGATTGTAACTACTATCATCTGACTGTGTTTGATATGAGGAGTCTTTTCCATGAAAATGATGTGACTTTGTCAAATGCTTTGTTAAACTATATCCACCCACAGCCTTCTCTCGGTTTCCCCATGTAATAATTCTATAAAAAGAGGCAATGAGGCTAGTTTGGCATGACTGCACCTGTAAAAATGGGGGAGTGGGATTCAGAGGCCTCAGAGGTCCCTTCCAGATCTAAGTCTGTGACCCCACAACCTTTTCTTGATGAAGCCATGCCGCCTCTTGGTGTGCATTCCTTCCTTTTCTAGATGTTCAATAACCATCCCTTTAGCAGTGTGCTCTAGAATTTTGCCAGGAATAGAAGTCTACCTCATTGGCTGTGGTTTTTATAGATTTCCTTTTCTTTGCTCTTTGGGGATTAGGGATTTGTCCTCCTCCAGTGCTGCAGTACATCTCCCTCCCCTACTCCAAGACTGTCCAAAGGTCACTCACTGCTCATGGTTCAGCAGTTGCAGTTGCCCATTGTTTCAGCATCCTAGGATGTAGTTCCTCTGGGTCAGGTACCTCAAGGTCATCAAAGGCAGCAAAATCTCTCTTACTATCTACTGATCTTGAGCAAACAAAATTGGAAATGAGCAGACCTGCTCAGTTAGTTGTTGTTTCTCGTTTCTAAGCACACAGCACAGCCCCATGCACATAGAGGCTTGCTGAACAAATAAAGGGATGAATGACACCTTATTACTATTTCTTTTCAGAGTCTCCAAAACCTCTAAGACTGTTTCACGACTTTTTTTTTACATGCTGCTTCTTTTTCTAAAGGGTAAATGCCTTCACTTGAGGAAATCTGGACTGAATGAATAACATCAAGAAGCAAAAAAGGAATTAAAAAACAACTCATAAAACACACCAGCATATAGGCGATTAACCCATCTTCCTACAAGCGGGTTCATAACTTGGAAAATGATTCATCTGACATAGAGAACCATCTCAGTGCCTTTCTACAAATGTATCTGGACATAATGGACTTCCTGCCCACATCTCCCCCACTTCCCAAGCCACGGACAGACTTCTCCCCTCATAATCCCTGGATGACCACTGGCATGTAGGGCAACTCTATAGATGCTCTAAATCTTACTCCAAATGTCCATTATACAATGTATCTTGGGCTTCCTGAACGGCCTGCAACGCAGCATGGCCCCAGCCCCAAAAGGACCACATGTCAGAGGTGGGTCAAATGACCTGCCATCCCAGAGGGCTTTTTATCTTCTTCCTACTTGTTGGGCACCAGTGAAATATAAGATATTGTTATTAGGGAAGTTCACCAAATTATTTAGGTGCTCTCCTCCCAACAGGCCTTAGGCCCCAGGATTTAGAGCTGGAAGAGATCTTAGAAATCACCCAGTTCAAGTCCCTCACTTGATAGCCAAGGAAACAAAGCCCCAGAAGCAGAGTCACTTGACTGAGGTCACACAGGGTTGGGACTGAAGCCCAGGTCATAGTCTGCCACAAAAGAAAGGTCTAGCTCTCTGTTCAGGACCCTGGGCTGCCTCCTATTCCATTCTGCTGCTTCCTGGGACTTGACTTTTCTGCTCCAAAAACCTTCATCCCTTACTGATCCAGAGAAGCCGCTGACTGTGTGATGTGAGGAGACCCTTAGGATGTTCTGCTCTGTGAGCAGCTCTCAGCAGCACCCAGAGGAGAACAATTTCAGGAAAGAAGAGGAAAAGCAGCAGAGTTCCCCCACTGCTGAGGGTGCCCAATCCTCAGGCTTGCTGGACACAGGGACAGTGTGGGCAGCCTGCCCAGACCTCCATGTCCAGAAAGCCTTGGCATCATTCTAGCCCACTCTGGCTGCTTAAATTCCTAAGGTCTTCTCTGCCTTGTATTCCAAACCAAGACCCTGCCCCGTGAAGGAGCTATGGCTGCCAGTCTCTGCCTTCACCTCGCAGTTTCGTTCTCAGAATCAAACTTGGCACAAACTGTAATGAAAGGCAACACAAACATGCTGTCCTGACAGAGGGATCCGGCAGAGCACCTTCAAGGACAGGATCTGGGGGTGAAGAACTGGGACCAGAGAGTACTTCCTTCTGGTTCCCTTCCTTCTTTACTATGTTTAGTGTGTACTCAGAGTCATCACTTCTCTGTTGGAGACTCTATTTCAATTCTATTGTAGGAAACTTAACTTCCAGATTTCTGTGAGTTGTTAAATTTACATTTGCTATGGCCACTCTCTGCTGGCTAACCAGGTCACAGAAACCAAGGGACAGGGCAGGTGAAAGAAGTGAGAAGAAGGCCAGAGAAGTGAAGGGGCTCTGAGTCCTTCCCTTCCAGAGGGTCACTGGTTTAGGGGGCAGTACTGGAGAGGCAAAGGTGAGGAGAGTGGATTTCCAGGGGAAAGCTGACCAATGAGGTCCCAGAAAATCTGATACTGGAGGTGGGGAAGAACTCTGGACCTGTCATCCATGGGGGGAACTCCCAACATGGAAACTCTCTTCCAGGACACAGATCAGCAAGGCATTGGGAGGGTCACACAACTGATAGTGCTAGAGGCAGCCCTTGTAGCCAGACTCCAAAGCCAGCCCTTTATACATTATGTCATACTGGCTCTATCACTTTTAGTAGTGAAGAGTCAGATTCAGAGAATGTGAGCATTTAATAAGACCTTCTAGATGACCAAGTCCAGAATATGGAAGGGACCTCACAGGCCAGCTGATCAACAAGAATCTTTTCTCTTTTCCACCACCCAAAAAAAGAGTCACTTGGCTTCATCTGGCCCAATTCAATGCATCTTGAAATTTAAAAAGTGGGTCCCAGAGAGGATCAATGACTGGTTCAGAACTACAAAGTGAATCAGTAGCACAGCCAAGACTACAAACGTATAGAGTCCTTACTAATCACAACACAGTCTAGAGGTGGGACACAAGGAACTCTGCCATCCTTCAGACTGCAGCACATGAGAGCTTATGCCAGACAAGACTCGGGCAACCAAATATGAGAGTCAGGTTCCCCTCTCCAACAAATTCTATATTATATTCATCAACATTTAGTTCCTGACCACACAACCACCTCTTCTGGGGATACCTATACATCATACAAGCAGAAGCAAATGCAAGGAATGAAGTCAATGATAGCCACTGGGCAAACCTGGGAAAAGACCAACTCAGATGCCCAAGTGCACACTCAAAATATTAAAAAGCTCAAGGGAACAAACAAGTCCAACCTCAAGGTGAACTGTGAGCCTCAGGTTACCCTTGGGTTGTGTGATAGATTGTTTTGAGAACACATGGAGGTCTGTGCATTGTGCCTGCATGGGGTGGGGCCTTTTTTTGTCTGAGGGGGTGACTGTGCTTTTGGCATACTTAAGAGCTTTGCAATTCCCAGACTCACTCTGGCTGCTTAAGTCTTGCCAGGCATTCAGTCACCACCCAACAAGACTGACTTTACTGCCTCTTCTCTAGTGGCAGTTTGCTTCCTCTTTGGAATTGGTCTTGGTTTATATTTTTCATATAAAGGACTGGAATCACCTAATGGAGCAGTAACTGGGGAATCCCAGAGAAAGAAGCACAACCTCTCCGTACATTCTAAATGCTGTCTTGCTTCCCCAAACTCTGCCTGAAGTCCCTCTCCTCTCTAGGTTCCACCCACTCTTCAAGGTCTCCATAGGTTTGCTGGCACAATAGGAAAAGTGCTAGCTGGAGTCAGAGGCCCTGGCTCTGCTTTCACCTTCTCTGTGACCGTGGACAAGTCATTTCCTTGTTGAGTCTTAGTTTCCTCCTCTGTAAAATAAGGGGATCAGACCAGATGAGCTCGAATGTGTCCCTGCCAGCTTACATCTAGGTTTTGAAGTGCTTCCTCTCCCATGAAGTTTCTTCCAACTGGTACAGCCCTCATCAATCTCCCCTCCCTTTGAATTCCTATTAAAGTTGTCTATACCAAACAATTTATAACTCGAGTGTATAATGTCTTACATTGCATGAGGTGTTTCACGTGTGTGTCTTGTCTTCCCAGCTTAGAATGTAAGCTCTCTGAGAGCAGGTACTATGTCTTTCACTTCTATATTCTGCACACTGCTAAGCACATAGTAGGTTCCCAATAAACACTTGCTAAAGACTTACTGCTCCAATGTAGGAGTGGTCAAATTTACTGATGCAACATTAGCTGCAACATTCCGAAGTCTGGAGGGCTCCCAGCTTGAAAAGGCCTGTTTCAATCCTTAATTTTCAGCTGCCATGCCCCAGTCCCATCCAGCTTCTCCAAACCTCCACCTCCATTCTGATGCAGCGTCTTGTTTACCAGAGTAACTGCTAAAGCCAGCCTCCGACTTGTGGGCTTGATATGTACAGGAAGCTAAGGAATCTGGATGGATAAATATAGCTCGCTGAAGACTATGGAAAGGAGAGCATGGCTGAAGAAAGAGATAGCTAGAAGGAGCTGGTAGACAGGCTCCCTGGTGCTGATTCATGGAGGCAGAACCATAGGGAGACTGTAAGGTTCTTGATACTTGTCATGGTTATCCTAACCCCTCCCTTTTCCCCCTTGATGTATTCTCCATCTGAGGTCTCATCATGAGTAGAGGTGGACCTGAATTCTCAAAGGTTCTACCTGGGCAGTGTAAACTCTGGCAAGTCCTACCAAGCTGGGAAGGTTTCAGGTACAGGTTGGGCCATGGCATCTATTACCTGGGGACAAGCTTATCTAAATGTGGGGAGAGGTTCATGATCCGGGGCTGGCTATCAGTTAATAAGGGTTTGAGGCAGCTGTACAAACATTGACTAAGAGAAGGAGGGTCTGCACCTGCATTGGTGGAGGGAATACACACACACACACACACACACACACACACACACACACACAGATGAAGCAGACTATTGACAATTATGCCTAATAATTCCTTGAACTTGTGTAGTACTTCATCATTTACAAAGTGTGTTCACACACAACATCTAATTTATTCCTCACAATACAATGAATTAGAGAGTGTGGGGACCATGATGAGGACCATTTTAAATATGAGAAACTGAGGCATAAATATGGTCCACATAGAATTTTAGAATTTTAGCACTGGAAGTGATCTCTGGGGTAAGCTTTAGTCCAACCTATGCCTAACCAAGAATTCCCTTTACAACACTTCTGATAAATGGCCATCTAGCCTTCTTTTAAAGACTCCTACAGAAGGAGAATTCATTACCTCCAAAAGCAGCCCATTTTACTTTTAGATAGCTCTAATAATTAAGAAGTTTTACCATCTATCAAGACCAAATCTATCCCACTGTCCCTCCCACATATGTTCTCACAGTTCTGTCTGCTGAGACTAAGCAGAACAAGTCTATTCCTATTTCCACAAGACAGCCCTTAAAATCTTCAAAGACTTTCAATTAAAACGTTTTCTGCTAAATCTTCCTTCTTTCCAGGATAAACATTCCCATTTCCCTTAACTAATCAGGGTATCTGTGATTTTGTCAACCTGGCCCCTCACCTCTAAAATGTAGTTGCTGTTGTTCAGTCATTTAAGTTGTGTCTAACTCTACATGACCCTATGGACTTTGTCCGTGGGGTCTTCTTGTCAAGGACGTTGGAGGGATTTGCCATTTCCTTCTCCAATGTGTCCCCTGTACCACCTGGCCCCGACTATGTCTCCAGGCCCAATTATACATTGTCACTTCATGTCCATACTCCTTCTGTATTCTGCAGTCCATTCAAACTGGCCTCTCTGTTCCTCATATCTCCCATTTCTAGGACTTTGCAATAGCTGTCCCCCATGCCTAGAATGCACTCCCTTCTCACCTTTTTTTAAGGATTCCCTCAAGGTGTCTCTTCAAAGATGCAGCTCACGTACTGCCTATAACATGAAGCCTATCCCCATGTCCCAGTTACTAGTGCCCCCTCTGAAACTACCTTGTATTTAACTGCTTTGCATTTATTTGGATTTATTATTATTATTATTATTATTTTGCTTTTTGGAGGGCAATTGGGGTTAAGTAACTTGCCCAAGGTCACACAGCTAGGTTTTTGTTTGTGTGTGTTAAGTGTCTGAGGCCGGATCCGAACTCAGGTCCTTCTGACTCCAGGGCCGGCACTCTACTCACTGCACCACCTAGCCACCCCTGGATTTATTCTCTTTATGCTTATTTTGTATGTATTTATATATGTACTTCTTGTATTCCTCAATAGAAATCCCATTATTTCTTTGTATTTTGTTTACGCAGAGTGTAGCACAGTGCCTGGTCCATAGTAGCCAATAAATGCTGATTGACTGATTGGCTGATGAAAGGATATAATTAGAGACTTGACAAATGCTTTATTAAAATCTACACAAACTATTTCCACAACATTTTCCTGAATCTACCAGGCTAATTACCAGATTAAAAAAAAACAATTGAAATTAAGCTAGCATGACAAATTTTTATGAAAACATGCTACTGACCTTAGTCTTTATCTCACTTTTCTGGCCACACACATTCTGGAACTAAATCTCTAGCCTGGCCAAAAGGTACAGGAGCCTCCAGTCCAGTAGAAAGTTAGATTCTTCTAGATGGTGCCCTCTTTCTGTTACTTTGTCCAGCTTCTGACCCAGGGTCTGCTTAGACAGACATGAAGTCTGGCCTGACTTGTAAAAGTGAATTGGATTTAAGTGAAGGAGGGCTGTGCAAAGTCACCAAAGTCACTTTCTCCTCCAGAGCCATCTGGGTCCAATGGTAAGATATACGTCAGGGCAACTGGAGATGGTCCCCACCTATTAAAAGAAAAGCCAGCATGGAAAGAGCACTAAGTTTGGAGTAAAAAGAACTGTGTTCAAATCCCAACTCTCTTGTTTATTGTTCCACCTGTAGGGTAAGCCTATGCTGGACCTCAGTTTTCTCATCTATAAAATGAAGGGGCTGGACTAGATGGTTGCTTGCTGAGGTCTCTTTCAAAGCCAAACCCTATTATCTCATGAACAGAAATGAACACACAGAGAAGAAGGAAGTCAGTTCCAGTTAAAAGAGGAACTTGAGAAGTTAGAAGTGTGAATGCTAGCAAAGCTTGAAAGTTCACACCCTGCCTCAGACACTGACTAGCTGGGTGACTCTCTTTGCCTCAGTTTCCTAATGTGTAAGATGGGGATAATAATGGTACCTATCTCCCAAGACAACACATGAGGCTCAAATGAATTAACATTTGGGCAGTTAACAATGCTTTGTAAATGTCAAAGCACTACATAAATGCTAGCTATTTTCCAAGGACCCTCCAGATCAAGATGAAAACCATGAGGAGCATATCCTGAAAATGGCAGAGGCAGAAGAGAAGCAGATTAGGATGTACGGGCTCTTTAGCTCAATATGTTGGAGAGGGCGAAATTAATTCATGGTAACTCTAAAAGTAACTGACGTCATCATCATCATCACCATCATCATCATCACCACCACCATCATCATCTTTCTCATCATCATCATCACTACCAAATCTCCATTTGACTAGAGAGGAGTTTGATGTTTGACCCCTTGGGATACGACCAAAAGCCTTGTCCAGCTCCCTACTGATACAAATCAGGCCAGAGGACACTTCTGGAACTGGAGCACGGTAGCTCAGCAGGTGTGGAAAGCACATGCTCTTCAGCTCTAAGAATGCAATAGTTCTGGCCAAACCACAGGGAACTATTTTAAATGTTCAGAAGAACAACACAGGATGAAAGAATAAAAATGAACTGAAGCCAGTGTGAGTCCAGTCTTCAAAAAGGGAAAACTGAGAGGCAGGGGTAGTTTGATGGGCTGCAGATACCTCATCTCAATTCTGGGTCCTGGGGTTATACTTGCAACTCAATAAGAGGGCCATCTTTTCTGAGTTCTGGGGCTCTAAGGGCAGGGAATTTCGCTCTTCACCATCCTCATTTCATTTTTCTTCCTGTTGAATCCAGCCCATAACGTCTCCTTTTTTAGGTCATGAAGGTAATATACAAATCATGGAAAGAGAATGAATACTCACTTTCTTGGTTTTTCAGAATCTTCTCATTCCAGCTTTACAATAACAAGAATATCTTAACTACATGCTAAATGATAGGCATGACATCCTCTTCAAGAGAAGGTCATTGTTCCCTTTTTCTTTTTGTTAATTATGAAATAGGTCCCTGGCAGAAAAGGGGCCTCCAAGGATTTCAAAGATGTTCAGGGTAGAATTTACACAATAAGTTCACTCAGCCACAATCAACAAATATTATAAAGTGTCTACTATGTGCAAGGCTAGATAATGAGGGTGATTTAAAGTTAAATAAAGCACACTGTAGAATCTTGGCTAGCTGAGTTGATAAGACAAGAACAAAAAAATGAATTGTGCCAAATATTGAAGATGGCAGAACATTCCCAAATCTCTTGTCTCCTTAATGATTAGCTCTTGATAAGGCTAATTCTCCTTGTTAACCAGGTTAATTCTTTAAGGACTTTGTTCCAGCATTAATGTAAACTACCTTGATGAGGTATTAACTTATTAAGTTATGGGCCTTGGGTACTGTTAATACTATATTAAAGATTACTGATTGACTCACAGATACTAATCCACCTGAGTTATACCTTGGACTAGACTTTTTTTTTTAGGCCTGAGGAACTGGCAGTACCCAAGAGAGAACCAGAACCTACCTAGGTGGAGAAAAGCTGGTCAGACATATAGACACAGTTACCAAGAGTCTAAGTAAGCCCTGGGATAGAAGCAGAGAGGCAGAAGTAAATGGCAGGGGATTCCTAGACCAAACAGTGAGCTGAAGTAACATGAGCTTATAGCAGTGGAGGGACAGTGGCAGAGCAGAAACACAGGCCTCAGACAATGAAAAGTCTCCTATACAACAGCCAGGGGAAAAGTTCCTGAACCAAGTGGAGCAATTCTTGCACCAAGTAGGAACTAGAGTTAGGATGTGGAAAGGCAAACCTAGACTTTGCCCTTGGGATTTAAGTGGATTGTACTAGTCCAGGTGAGCAAAGGTTGACACTCTTCCTTATTGTTATGGGCAGTGAGGAAGTCTCAACCGTGGGGTATTACTATAAAGCAGGAGAATGGGGCAGCTAAGTGGCACAGTGAATAGAGCATTGGGCACCGGCCCTGGAGGCAGGAGGACCTGAGTTCAAATGTGACCTCAAACACTTAACACAAAAACTGAGTGACCTTGGGCAAATCACTTAACCCCAATTACCCTCCAAAAAGTAAAAAAAAAAGGCAGGGGAACGTATAGCTCCTTGGGAGAGGATAAGTTTCATTTCCTAGGAAAGGAGAACTGTCTTGGCTGTTAAAGTGTTCAGGTTTGAGTCTTTTGCATATTTTTTGGGTCAATTAAAGCCTCTTTTATATTTGATATGTTATTAGGTGGAGTGAGTGCTTACGTGAGACATGAGTGCCCCTCTTCTTTTTCTAAATAGTCTTGAATAGCAGCTAAATGATGTTCTCAGTGGAAAACCTGGTAGGGAGCATAAACCAAAAACATGGTAATTAGTGAATTTCCAAGGCTGAACCAAGACCATATAAACCCAGAGGAATGGAAGGCAGAGACAGAAAGGGAGGGCACTGCAGGACTAAGAATGGTGTGGGCAGATCCAGGATGAGGAAAAGTGTTAGATATGTTCAAGTAATAGTGAGTAGTCTGGTTTGGCTAGAGGCAATATTCAGCCCCAAACTGTACATTAGAGCCAGACTGTAGAAGGTCTTGAATGTAGGAGAAGGACTAGGCAAAGGTGAGCCACTTTAGGGGTCTTTTTAACAGGAAAGTAACATGATCAGAGCTATGCTTTATTAGAGATTAATCTGACAGAAGTATTCCAGTACAATATAGACTGGAAAGTGGACTAGTGGTTGGAAGACTGGTTGGGAGTAAGTTTCATTCTGTGTTTCATAAAAATCACAGCCCCCAGAAGAAAATCGGTTAACTTGATACCATATCACAAGAACAATGCTAGGCTGGTATCTGTAGCTATTGGCTAAGACTGCAAAACATTACAAGAGAACAAGCCTGACCTCTCCTGGACACAGAATTGATTGTTAGGTAAGTTAAGGATTCTTTAAGTCTATGTAATATAGAGAAAGACAAGGAAGGTAGAAAATGGCAGTGTAAACCTTTCCCAACACTACTTCTAGCAAATGATTTGGTGTGAAATCAAGAGTCAAAAGCATTTATTAAGCTCTTATTATAAATTCCAGTCACTGTGCTAAGTTCCAGGGATGAAAAGAAAGTCAAAAACAGTTTTTGCCTTCAAGGAGTTTACATTCTAATGGAGGAAACAGCATGCAAATACATGGGTACATATACAATAGTCAGTCAGTAAAAGAGCATTTATGAAGCACTACTGTGTACCAGGCACTATGCTAAACAATGGGGATACAAATGCAAAAAAAGAAACCGTCCCTCAAGGAGCTTATACTCTAAAGGGTGTAAGAGAATACACAGAAGGATTAAGGGGCAGGGGGCTGTTATCTAAGTGCATGATGGAAAAGTCTGAGGTCTCCTGGAGAAGGTAAAATCTGAGCTTTGTTTGGAAGGAAGGAAGGGAGACTAAGATAAAGAGGTGAAGAGGGAGAACATTCCAGGCATGCTGGGAAAGTGGTGCAAAATCAGAGACGGGAGATGAAGTGTCTGTCTGAGGATTAGCAAATAAGCCAGGAGAAATGGATGGTGTATGTGGAGAGAAAAAGATAACTGTCAAACAAAGGACTTGATATTCGATCTGGAGTTAATCAAATGAGTGAAGCACGACATGGTTAGATCTGTGCTTTAGGAAAATCGCTTTGGCACATGATTTGAGGATGGATTAGATGGGGGAGAGACTTGACACAGAAAAAAACAATTAGGAGATGACTGTAAAAGTTCAGGACAAAGGTGAGGTATAGCCTGAACTAGTAGGGCAACAGTAAGAGTGGAGGAAGGGACACAAACAAGAGATGTTGTGAAGACAGAAATGGCCAGATTTGGCAATATAACTTAGGTGAGTAAATGAGAGAAAGGAGGCAAGGATGACACCAAGGTTGGGAGCCTGGTGACCAGGAGAATAGGGGCACCCTTTCAATGATAAGGAAATGTAGAATCAAGGAAGGTTTGTGGGGAAAGATAACGAATTCTCTTTGTGATGTGTTGAGATGCCTACAAAATATTTAGAGTGAGATATTCAAAAGGCAATTGGTGATGCAAGACTAGAGCTCAGGAAAAAATCAGGGCTAGATATACAGATCTAGGAATCAGTTGCACACTATGGAACTAATGCGATTACCAAATGAGATAGTTACTGGGAAAAAGAAAAGTGCCCAGGACAGATTCTTGGGGAACACCTATGGTTAGTGTGACATGGATGAAGATCCAACAAAGAAAGAGCTATTAGAAAGAGAGGAAGAAAACCAAGACAGAGAAGTGTCAAGAAAACCTAAATGAAAGAGTAGCCAGGAGGAGATCAGCAGTGTCAGATTCTGAAGAGAGGACAGGAAGGATGAGGATTGGGAAGAAGATATCTACTTTCACAATTAAGACATCATTAGTAACTTTGGAAGGGAAGTTTTCATTGAATGATGAGATCTGAAGCCAAGGGATTAGAAGTGAGTTTGCAGAGGGTGGGGGGTGGAGGACATGGAGACATATAGTATAGATAAATTTTTCAAGGAGCTCAGTCAAGGAGAGGAGAGATATATGTTGAGGACAGTCATGTTGGGTTTTTTGTTTTTGTTTTTTAAGGATGAGGGAGACACGGACATGTTGGTGAATAGAAGGAAAAGAATAGAGAGAGAAGCGGGATGTTATCTGGTGCAATGTGTTGGATATGTCATCAGAGGTACAATTGGAGAGTCTGGCCTTGTTAAGGAGAAGGGTTGTCTATAGATCCAATATGAGCCTGGAGGAGATAGCAATAGGGGAAAAATGTATGAATGATGTGTTTATCTTTTCTAGTTTTGTCCTACTTCCAAGTTTGACAAACATGTCATTGATTACTACATCCAAATTACTAATAAAAATGTTTAAAAGTACAGGGTCAAGCATAGATCACTTCGGTATTTTATTTCAGATTTCCTTCCAAGATGTCATAGTATCATTCATCATTGCTCTTGAGTCCAGCCATGCTTCCAACTAGTTCCAAATCTATTCAATTATAACGTTGTCTAGTCTATATCTCTCCATCTTTTCAACATGAATAGCATGAGATACTTTTATCAAACACATTGCTAGAGTCTACATGCAAAATACAAATCAAAACAACTTTGAGGTTTCACCTTGGTGGGAGGCAGGCAATAAGCAATTATGAAGTATGTTATGTATCTGGCACTCTTAAGTGCTAGGGACACAAATGCCAGCAAAAAAGAAAAAACAGCCCTGCCCTCAAGGAGCTAACATTCTAATGCAGGAAGACCACACACAAAAGGGAGCTGGAAAGGGGGGTGGGAGGATGAAGGTACCAGTTACGGAAGTCAGGAAAGCCTGAAGCATATCCAACAGAGGAACAGTTAGCAAGCCTGAGCCCCTCCCCAAAATGGAGGAACCAAGATGTACTGACCAATGGGAGAAAGGGACCAGCAGGAGCAATATCTGCTATGTAGGCTAAATGAGTTTTCCTTAAAAGGTAATGAAATAATCCTAAAACTTAATTGAATCAGACTAAGTCTCCAGCTGTTGACATAGCTTCCTGAGGACAAGAGCCAGCCAGAAGATAAGCAAGAATTGCTCTTGACAAGACATGGTCAACACAGAGGCAGGTAGAATGTACTCAACTGGATTAATGTTGTATTGTTGCTGAATATATCTTTTCCATACTATGGTTAAATAAACTTCCTTTTCTTCTGTTAGATGGTCTATGTGTGTTCCATTTCAACTCTGAACCAGAATTTATGCCAGATTGGCCCAAGTGAGGCTCAGTCCATACTTAAGAGACAGATTATTGTATCAGAATGGCCTTAAGGAAGTTAGGGAAGGTCAGTGAAGAGAAGGGTGAGACCCACACAATCCCCAAGCTTTTGGCCTTCCTTCTGTCATTACTAGCCACTTACTACAGGCGGCTCCCATTACACCGCTGGAATTAGAAAATACCCTGCCTATGGGCATTCAGCAACTCAAGACATCTTTCTGAACCATGTTCTCAGGATCTTCAGCTGCCTTCACCCTACATTATATTATATATCTTCAGTTTTGTAAACTGTAATACCCTATCAAGCTGTTCTGTCTTAGATACAACTCTGGTCCAGGCATGACTAGGCTATTGATAACATGTGTGTTGTAGGGGGCAAGGGAAAGAGACATATGCTAATACGCCATATGAATCATTTAAACTAAGTGCTATATAGGAGTCCAAAAGAGGCAGAGTTCAAAGCCTAATAACTATCTAATGGTTATTTTTGCATTTATGTTATATTTGCATTCTAACCCCAAGGAGTAACTAATGTTGGAATTTCAGGTTGGAGGCTAGTGGGCCAGATTTTGGTCATAGAGGCCTATCCTAACAGTCTTCAAATCACATCTCATAGCTATGTATTCCATATGCAGGCAAGATTAGCCCCAGGATTAAATACCTATTAATAAAAAATCTGCCAATAAGCCATATGAAGATAACTAAGAGTTAGCTATGTGAGATATTTTAAAATGTGGAGCTTTAATTTAAGGTTTGACTTTGCTATGATTTCTTGGGTGTTTACAGAGCTTGCTCTGCCAGGGTCTTAGAGCAGAACACAGTATTATGACCGATGGGAGTGGTTCTGAGTGATTGCATTATTAGATCACACCCACACTCTGCCCTCCACAAGGCAGCAGATCACTATGAGATCTGATGTCTCTTTTACTTAAGCTGACCAGATTCTACCCTAGGGGTAGGGCAGGCCTGAGGATAGGGTCAGTGAGTGAAATATGGGATTAGGGGGCAGACAGCACAGGACAGGATCAAAAGAGGAACCAATTCCTCCCAGCTGTCCAATTCTAAGCTATCCCCCAAATCCCTGTACATCTCTTGTCTCCCCACCTCCTTCCACAATATAATTTACCTTGTCAGAACTTGAGAGTGTGTCAAGATCAAGAGAGTGAGAGAGTGGGACCCTGACCAAGTGAGAGTCTGAAAGCTTCCTTTCGGAATACTTTCAAAATTGAATTTCAGGGCCTGTTTAAGCAAATGTGTGTTTGTGTGTATATAAATAATATATGGACATACGTGGATTTACATGTATGGATATATGTGTGCACACACATGCACATATGTATATACACACAAATGTGTGTATGGAGAGGTGCTCTTCATTATTCATGGGTCTGTAAATTTGCCTTCTTGACAACATTTATCTGTAACCCCCAAAATGCAAACTTGCGGTGCTTTCACAGTCATCTCTGGACACCCACAAAGCAGCAAAAGCCCAAAGCTCCCATTGTGAATGTTCCCAGCTGGTGGAACAAGGTGACGCACTCTTCCTTTCTTTTACCAGCTCTCACACTGTAAACAAGTGTGCTTTTCTCAGTCTATTTAGTGCCACATTATTTTGTTTCTTTGCATCCTTGTGCTTTTTAGTGGAGATTTCACTGTTTAAAATGGCCCTAGTAATGCAAGATGAAGGATAGAGGAGAAGGCCATCAATTGAGTCTCCCTTCTAATAATCCAAGCATGATGATGATGAGAGTGAGTGAAGTAAGTGAAAGCATTCTCATAAAGTAGACACAGTGCCCTAAACTTGAGCTGCACTTCTGCTGCAGATAGGCCTAAGTTTCGCTTTCCGGTTGACCACCTGATCTCTGGGAAACCGAAACTTACCCCACCCCTGCTGTCACCCTCCGCTAAATAAGGTTAAATTGGTTCATTTAATGGTTTCATCAGTTTTCATTGGCTGGAGATTGTTTCCCTGTTCTTTGTGTGTGGTGTAGATTCCCGAGCTAGATTGAGGCAAAGCTTTCAACCAATGAGGGTAAGGTCAGTGGGAGGGTCTGTTTGCGTTAGGATATATAACCACAGTTTGTGTTCTGTAACTTGCCACCTTCCACTACTCTGACTTCTTGGAGGTGATGCCCCTTTCTCATGAGAATTTCTCATGCCCCTTTCTGTTCCTACCTTGAGAAACCTCTGCGTTTTTGATTGAATTTTGGGTAGGGGTCTTCTCCACACAAGAAAGAGCCTGGACTGGAAGGGGTGAGGGAAGCTGGAAGTGGGGGAAAAGGGAGACTCTGAGGGATATTTTAAAGGGAGAAATGATAGGACTTAATGACTGATGAGATAAAGCATATGAGAAATAAGAATGAGTCAAAGATGATGCCCAAGTTTTGAACCTAGATAATTGGGAAATTGATGGTGCTACTGAAAAGAGACAAGTTAGAAGAGGAAATTGGCTCAGGGAGAAAGATAACGAATTTGGTTTTACACATGTAGAATTTGAAATGATATGGGCATTTCCTAGTTAAAGTGCCTAGTAGAATTTAAAGGATCAGGACTGGAATTAGGTGGGGGGGAGGGGAAAGGCTGCAGATATAGATCTGGGGGCCACCATCTGAAAGGTAGTTTAAAAGTATAAAAATGAATGAGCTTGCAAGATAGAGAAAAGAAGCAAAACTCAAGGAATTCCTTAGATGGGGGACAGGAGGAAAAAAGAAAACAGCTGGAAAAACACTTTGGCATTTCTCCAATAGCCTGTGTGGTAAGTGGGGAATGTCTTACTATCTTTATCTTACTAATGAGAAAACTGAAGCAGAGAGAGATTAAATAACTTGCCTAAGGTCCCAAGGTTTAATCAGGGGCAGAAGCAGACTCTGTGACTTTTTACTCAAAAGCCCCCAGTTATGTTTCCTTCTATTCATAGGAAGAAGGGAAGGGAAGAGAAGAAAATAAGAATAATAAGAGGAGTGTCTACTCTGTGCTAAGTGCTTTAGGAAGAAGTGCATTTCTGACTGCTTGGGAGGACAAGCTCAGAACTCTGCAGATAAAGAGGGGCATTCTGGGAAACAGTCCTCGGAGTTACACCTCAGGCTCAAAGGGAAGGGAATCAGAGCTGGGAAGCTGTTTATAGCTGTTTATATCACAACAAGATTTACCAGTGAGACAAGTTTGAATTCCGGACCTTCAACCAAAAATTTCAGACAGGGTTCCCCTCCTCAATCCCTGGACTTCCCCACACATACAAACCATGTGACAGTATTAGGTATGATCCCGTTCAGTCTCAGTTTCCTCTCCTCTGAGAAAACAGTATGATGATGATGATGATGACCACTAGAATTTATAGAGTGTTTTACATTTGCAAAAGTGCTTTTAAAATATCTAATTTTATCCTCAAAACAGCCCTAGGAGGTAAATCCTATATTATTTAATACCCATTTTACAGATGAGTAAGCTAAGACAGACAAAGGCCTGGATAACAAAGCTAGTGTCTGAGAACTGAGGTCTTAACTCCAGGACCAGCACTCTGAATGGGGAAAGCATGAGCAAAAACAGAGACAAGAATGGGATGATGAAACAAAAAGAGTAGTCCCTGAGCCCAGCCCTCAAAGGTGACCCCCATCCTAACTGATGAATCCAGGGGGCTTTTGGTGATTCTTCTCTTCCCAGGACTTCCTCCATACTCTCTACCCTGGCCTTAATGACACCACAAATGACACCATACTTTTCCTGGTTTTCATCCTCCTTCCCCAACCACTCCTCTATCACCTTTTCTCCAGATAAATGGGCAGCATCTGCTAATGCTGTTCTCCCTCCATTCTCACTTTACTGACATCCTAATCCTGATCTCTACTCTTCACCATAAACTTAAATTAAATTTACCTTCATTGATCTCTAGGACGAAGTATTCCTTTTAAATTATAATCCAATTTGTATTAAAAATCATCTATGCATGTCTAATAACCTCTTAAGAGACTGTAACTTCTTTATAGGCAGGAACTTTAAAAAATTTATATTGCTCTCTCCCCTAGCACACCAAACCTAACGTGGTCTTAAGTACAATGTCCAAATACTCGGGTGAATGAAATAATCTCCTAAAAATGAAACACGGGTCTTTGTCCTCATAGTTCAAACGTTCCTTTTCTATCTACAAACTCAGTATTTGGCAAGGATGAAATTGCTGAAAAACAATGGAAAAGAATACCTTGGGCTTTCCTGTCTTTCTGAGATGAGTCTTCTGTTCCTCTACGACGTTTTTTAACTCCACTGTCTATCTAACATTGTCAGTTGGCCTATATGTTGTCCCCCCCCCACACACACACATTTTCCCCCTTGATGCTAATGTCTGGGTCCCAAAGAGAGAAGTAGCATCATGGGATCACTAGAAAGGTGATACTATCAGGGCAAGGAATTGTCTAGAAGCTTTCCACAGCCCCACGCCTTGTGCACCTCCTGCATGGTCTCTCCTCTCCCTGAAACTTCACATGCCAGCTCTCAGCGCTAGATCAAGTAGGGGCAGGGATTGCTCACTGATGATTTCCTGTCATCATCACTGCATCAGCAACAACAGAGATATGTGGAACGTACGCTATGTGTAGGGTACTATGTCAGGCATAGGAGATAAACAGAGGTCCAAAGGACAGTTGGGGAAAAGGAACATATTAAGTTAATAACGATGATAGGACAAGTTATCATATGCTAAGTACCAAGTGGTACAGAAAAGAAGCAGCACTGATCATCAAGGAGGGTGAGATGGTTAGGGAAGTCTCCATGGAGGAGGTGGGTCTAGAGACAGACTCTGAAGGAATGATAGGATTTAGAAATGCAGAGACGGGGAGAGGAAGAGAAAGAAATTTCCGGTTAGAACAACATTGTGAGCAAAAGGGCACAGACATGCACATAATATGTTTCAGAAAGCAACGAGCAGAAGGGTTTAGCTGAAACTAAACTAGGAAATGAGGTTGATGAAGTAGTTAGAAATCAGATTGTGCTAGGTTTTGAATGTTAAATAAACTAAGGAATATACACTTTATCTTACAAAGAGTGGGAATTCACTGAAGGTTTTTGAATGTTTACTTGTGCAAAAAGATTTTTTTTAATCACATGTAAGATAAACTGATTAGAAAAAATTAGAAGCAGGGAGATGAGTTGGGAGGTTAGTGCAAATGGAGAAATGATGTGATAAAAGACTAAACAAGGTTATCGGCAGCAGGAAAGGAAGAGATGAATGAAAGAGACCTTAGAAAGAAAGAACAGGACTTGGTAACTCTGTGTAGGTGGTGAGAGTCAAGGAAAACTCCAAGGTTTCAGGAGCCTGAGTGACTGGACAATTGATGGTAACCTTGAGGTAAAAGATGGTGTTGGCTTTTAGACAGCTGAGTTCTAGAGGTCACAGAGGTCAAGAAGAAGCAGCATGGTACAGTAGTAAAAAGATACCACACATTAGTTGTCAGAAGTCCTTGGTTCAAAACCATGTCTGACAAGCTCTCCTTGTTGAGCCCTCTGGCAAGTGAAGTCACTTTTCTGGTCTCTTTTCTTATCTGGAAAGTGAGAGGATTGAACTAGATGACCTCTAAGGTTTCTTCCACTTCTAAATCCATGTCTGTGTGATCTAGGTGAAGATGTCTGGCAGACAAGATGACTGGTTTGAGGACAAGAGATGTTCAAGCTGGAGGCTTAGATGGGGGAATTACCCAGCAAAGAAGTGGTAGTAAAAACCATGGCAAAGAATGAGATCTCTCACAGAAGGCATGTCTTGGAAGGTGTGCACATTTAGGAGATAGGAAGAGGAAGTGGAAGTGGAAGAAGCCAGCAGAAGAGAAAGAAAACGAGCAGCCTAAATTTAAGGTAGAAAGAAGACCAGTAGCGTGCAGTACCTCCCCTCCAAAACGAGGCTGTGTTTATTTTGTCTGTATTTTGCTTATATTCATATGCTTACACATTATCTCCCTCAACAAAATGTAGGCTCCTTGACGGCAAAGACTATTTCATTTTTGTCTCCATATCCCTAGCACCTAGCACAGCCTTACACATGATAGACACTTAAATGCTTTTTGGTTAAATAATGATATCTTGAAAGCTGAGGGAACAGAGAATTTCAAGGAAAGGAAATTGTTAATAGAAAGATGAATATTACAGATAAGTAAAAAATGAGGACTGAGAAAATATCACTATATTTGGTAATCGGGAAATTACTAGAGACTTTGGAGAAAATACTTTCAGTAAAGTAATGGGAAAAGAAGCCAGTGGGTATTTAGGAAATGGAAGAATTAAATGCAGAAAATCAAGTTACAGAATCATTTGAGAATAGGATTATTACCTAATAACTAGATTCTTTCTTTTTTTTTTTTTTAAGCAATTGGGGTTAAATAACTTGCTCAAGGTTACACAGCCAGTCATTATTTATGTGTGGGTGCTCATTTTCTGAGGCTGGATCCAACCCCCGGTCATCCCAACTCTAGGGCTGGCACTCTTACTCACTGCGCCACCTAGCCGCCCCAAAATAATTTTTTTTTTTTTTGCAGGGCAATTGGGGGTAAGTGCCTTGCCCAAGGTCACACGGCTAGGTTTTTTTTGTTTTTTTTGTATGTGTTAAGTGTCTGAGGCCAGACTTGAACCCAGGTCCTCCTGACTCCAGAGCCAGGCTCTATTCACTGCATCACCTAGCCACCCCTCAATAACTAGATTCTAGTTGAACTTCCTCACTTTACAGATGAGTAGCCAAAGATCTGAATTGACCTCCCCAAGGCAGACTCCAAAACCAATGGTCTTTTCACTCTGCCACTTTTGAACTTTCAGAAAGAAAGAACATATCTGGAAGGTACAACAGAGCCAAGCAAAGCTTTATGGAATGGTGAGGCCTGAGCTTATATGTAGGTAGAATGGATAGAGAAGAACAGATGATGGAGAGAAAGAGCTTGAAAGAGATGGTGGGCAGAAGGGATAATGGACTAAGGTCACAGGAGGGATAGCAAAATGTGAATGGGATCCAGGACACAGGTAGAAGGGTAACCTTTCTCTAGGAGCAAAGGCCTGAGATGGAAAGGATGGGTGAATAGTCACAGATATTTTGAGATAGAGACGTAAATAGGGGAGACTGTATCTGATGTCCTGGATTACTTTTAGTAAATTAAGATAGGAGAGGCAGCATAGAGAACTGACCTCTAAGTATGGAAGACTTGGACAAATCTTGGCTTGGCTTGGCTGACACATAGTGGCTTGTGACACTGAACAAATCACTTAAACTCTGGGTGTCCCCTGGCAAATTACTAAGACTCATCTTCAGAGAGGGTGCAGATCATTTCATTAGTAGATATGGATTTGCAGATAAAAAAAAAGGCAAGAAGGAGGATTATATTATAGGGTAGGGGGATAAATAGGAACTTAAAAGAGTAGAAATGGGTTAAAATAGTTGTGTAGGGAACACAGTAAGAATTCAAGTAACATCTTTAAGTACTTAATATGTGAAAAGTGCTAAGGACATGAAGGCAAAAATAAAACAAGATTGCCCTCAAGGAGTTTACATTTTAGTGGAAGGCTGTAAGAAATAAACAGAATTGTCAAATAGCAATAAGGACCTGGCTGAAGTATGACAGCATAAAATTGTTGCAGACCCACCCAGCATGGCTTCATAATTTTTTTTCCCCAGCAAATCAGAAATGCCCATGTTTAGAGTCTGCAAACAAAAGTGGGTAACCCAATGATTAGAATAGTAAGCCCAGCAAAAAGTCAGAAGAACGGGTTTTAGGGCATCCTAGGATGGATGATTTGAGTCCAAAATAGAAAGAAAAGAAAATGAAGTCAGAAGGGATTGATGGATTGTGGCAATACAGAAAGGAGTAAGGGATCAGAAGTCGAGATGAAGGTGAAGATCAGATTTAGAAGATATCAAGAATAGTATGTCAGGAAAGTGAGAAACGTGGTGATGACCAAGTCAAAGATATGGCTTTGCCAGCATAGGGCTGAAATGGACTGATATCCCCTCATCAGTGCCTTGCAGATAGGCAGTACTCAGTAAATATCCTATGTGCTTACCTCATCTCCCCAACTAAATAATGAGTTCATTGAAGAACGGAATTCTTGCCTTACACTTCTTGGCTATTTCCCCCTTCCCTCCGCATAGCCCAGCCCATGAGGCACATAGCAGGTCTTCAATGAATACTTGTTGAGTCACACTAAAGATGGGCTGTACAGTGATGGTGGCTTGGAATTATGAAATCACAGAAAGGCGGATCTGGAAGGTACATTAAGGTTCCACATGGTCCAACCTCCAAATTTTAAAAATGAGGAAACGGGCTCCATGGACATTAGGTAACTCGCCCAAGGTCACACCCCAAGATTTAGGGGCAAAGCAAGGCTAGAACTCAAGGGTCCCGACTGAGTGCCAGGTTGTCTGCCTCCTTCCCTATCACATGGGCCGGGAGTTTTGGATGGGAAGGCCATGGGGACAGTGAGGGTAAGAGACAATGGGGAAAGAGCCCCTAAAACCTGCAGAATCCAACAAGACCTCCGGGGGCGGTGGGAGAGGACCCCACTCTCCAGTCCTCTGGATTTTCTAGCCCTAGGCAGGATTGTCATATCACCAGAAAGAATGTGGCAGGGAAAAGAAGTGCATCAAACCCGGGTTTTTGAAAATCATGATAACGTACAAGTTTCCATCTCCCTAGGAGTACTTTCCTGAGAGAAGGGCAAATGCTCTGGCTGGGAAGAAACTACATCTCCCAGAATCCCTAGGGGCTCCAGGGCTCACAGAATTTAAATGACATCACCAACAGCCAATCCGAAGGTCCAGGAGGCACTTCCTGTTTCTATTGCTATCTTTCCCCCACCAAAGTTTTGTTTGTTTTTAAAAAGATATCTGGGGACCTTTTTGGTTACCTCAGAGCTGCAAGAGATAGTTTCTAACCGGTACCGTCCCTCCCATCTCCCCCGCACCCTGTCCTATTTCCTCAGGAAATCCTTCCTGCGAAGACCCACTCACCTACTTCCTCCACTTTAGTGCCGCCCTCTCCGTTACATGATTGGCAAAGACTGGACTGATCCAATGGTGATTGGTAAGATTCGGTGTCATTCTGAATGGGGGCGTGGCGGAATGCGTGCGGCAAGGGCCGCCTTCCCAGGATGGTGATTGGGCTCACCTGAGGAGGAGGAGGAGGCAGGAGGTTGGCTCTGGCGTTTTGGGGTGGCTGAAGGAGGAGGAGGGAGGAGAAGGCGGCTGAGCAAACTGAATCTCGGGGTACAAGTGTCGGGCACTGACTTCGTAGTCGAGGGAACAATAGGAGCCCGCGGGAGGGAGGCGGGGTTCTGGGTTGTGGGCGGGGCGTGTGCTGGAGGTTGGCACGTGACGGAATGGGGGGGAGTTGGAGGGTGCCACGTGCTGCTGGGGAGAAGGGCGCGTGCGTGCAGGAGGACCACATGGGGGCTGGGTCCTTGAGTGGCGGGGAGTGGCAGCTGCTTGGGGAGGGGGGCCTGGAGATGTAATGAGTGCTCCACGGTCCATCCACTTCATAGATAGAATTTAAGCACACTGGAAGGTCTTGGTGTGGGGGAAGGCAGCCCTGGGTCCGGTGGGCAAAATCCACACTGTAAATTGCATGCGGGAGACGTCATCTCCCGGTGCTGGGGAGTTTTTGTCTCTTAGATTTCTGACTTGGAAGGCATTCCCTGTTGGAGTGATCCTAACCCCTCTGTTGCTTGATCTTAGACAAACTCTGGAAAAACCCTCGGGAAATGTCAGAAAGAGAAGAGGAGCCGGAGCCCCAGGGGGCTGGGATGCAGATCTCCAGCCCCCCTGCCCTCGGAGGCCTGGGCAAAACCCGCTGCCCAATGTGCATGGAGCTCTTCAAAGCGCCCAGGATCTTGCCGTGCTTGCACACGTTTTGCACGACCTGCCTCGAACAGCTGGAGTCCTTCTCCGACTTGGTGTTACGACTGCCAGCTGCAGAAACAGCCTCGGAGCCCGTATGGGTCTGGGATAAGCAGCCGCAGCAGCTGGAGCCCCAGCTTAGCATCCTCTGCCCAGTCTGTGATGCGGAGGTGGACGTGCCTCCCGGGGGAGTGAAGGCCTTAACCATGGACCACCTGGCCATAAACGAGGTGCTGCTCCAGAATCTGCAAGAGGACAGTCCGAGCTTGGTTTGTGACCTGTGTAGTGACAGGGAAGTGGAGAGTCGCTGTCTCACCTGCCAAGTGAATCTCTGCCAGTTCTGCAGCCAGGCTCATAGGTCAGTCCTGGGGCTAGGTGGAGGGCTCAGAGTCCTGACGATGGAGAGGAAAGCCTTGTCTTAATAGAGTTGAAGTAGATTCTCTTCTCTTTTGTGAATTCTACTGAACTCCCAATTCACTTCAGTGATCATTAAATGCCCAACTGCCGAGAAGATACTGTGCCAACCAAAAAAAAAAAAATATCCCTGTCAAAAATCTGCCGAGTTGTAAATTGAGGAAACTGAACCACACAGAGGGGAAATGGCTTGCCTGAGATCATAACAGGTGATAGTGATAGGTCTGGGACCAGAATGCAGGACTGCTGTTAACACTACTCAGAATACAAGCTAGAGGGCTCTTCAGCCTTTATGTCGACAAGAGGCTACTTGGTCAGAAGTCAGCTGGGCATTGGAAGGCTTAGTTTCACTCTTAGTGTGTCCATTGCTGCTTTGTGACACAGTGTGTGCTGGCAGCTGGTGCACTTCCTACTTTAAGATGTCTTAGTATCTGGTGGGCAAACTAACTCCTAGATATTTCTGTGCCCCCGAGGGACCTCCCCCACTCCTCTATCCCAATAGAGGAGTTGTTAAGTCATTTCAATCATGTCTGACTCTTCACAACCCCATTAGGGATTTTCTTGGCAAGATACTGGAGTGGTTTGCCATTTCCTTCTCCAGCTTATTTGACAGATGAGGAGAGTGAGGCAACAGGTGTAAGTGACTTGCCTAGGGCCATCCAGCTAATAATAAGTCAGGGCTTGGGGCTCTATCCATTTCAGTGTTCTATGGCTACAACCACCCAAGTTGCTTTTCTTGATTTTTTTTTCCCTAGTAGGGTCATCTGAGAAATAATGTTTCTTCTTGTCTTTTAATCTGTAGTTGGAGATGATCCTTAATAATTGTCTGTCAAACAGACAGCTGATAGCAGGTCCCTCCTGGGTGACTCTTCCTACAGGCCCCCTTCTAGAGCAGGATTAGACTTGTTACTTTAAATGGATTCCTAGATACTGAACATGCTGATGGTTTTGTTTATTTAGGATTGGTCACTGATCTAAACCTTTATCTCATATTAAAAGTAACTTATAGGGAAGCTGAAAGAAGGCAGCTCGTGTCAAAGGTGCCCTGTTGGGGGCTCTCCTGGTACCCTTCTGATGTCCATTAGAAGTGTTTGTGAGTGATAGAGCTCTCTGAGTTAGGAACAGCTGGACATCAGAAGTGACTGTACAACAGGGAAAACTTGTACTGGCTGATGTGGGGGAGTAGCTGCTACCCAGAGAAAATGCCCTTTCAAAGCCTTTGACTTGAACCTTATCTGGATTGATTCCGCACAAGCCACTCTGTAATTCAGTTCCCTTGCAGGGTCACTGCTGAGTCACATAGCAGATTTTCCATTTCCTAGTGTAGAGTTTCACTGGAGAGCCCTTCTCCTGTTTGCCAAAGGACCATCCTTCAGGTTCTTGTTTCAGTTAGTTCTGACATAGGCAGAGGGGGAATAATTCCCTTTAAAATTCGATGTGACCTTTCTTGTGGAATTTACTACCCCTTATGCCTTGAGGTGGCTTTTTTGTTAGATGCTCAGAGATTTGGGGGTCAGGTCTAGAACTGAAATTGCCTAGATTTTAGCATTCTAAAAAAACCTGGGACCTAATTTAGAACTTGTCTGTGGGCTGTGCCGTAGAGCCTCTGCTGGTTGTCAATAGAGTTTAAATGACTTTTGATCAATAGTAGTGGCAAAGAGACATATTTCAGCATATCGAAAGAAAACATTTCCTGATCAGTTATCCAAGAATGGAAGGCAATGGGTTCCCTTTACAGAAAATTTTCAAAGAAAGGCTTGTCAGCTATATTGTAGAAGGGGTTCCTAATCAGGTATTGATTAGACTAGAGAGCTTCTGAGGTGCTTTCTGTCTCTGAGATTCCATGGTTACCATTTTTTGTGGTACTTTGTATATTCATTCATTTAGTAAACTACCTTGCATTCCTTTTTTACTTATTCCTCCTACACATTTATGTCTGATCCCAAGTCAGTCAGTACAGTTTCACAGAATCAGAAACATTAAGTATTTGACCCAAAAAAATGGTAGAATTGTGCTTAGAACCTATTGCTCCCTACATTTCACTCATTTTGCAGTCATAATCTCCTCTCTGTCTTTTTAACCTAGGAGGCAAAAAAAAACTGCTTCCCACTCTGCCGTGCCCATGAAGGACCTGAAAGGATACAGCCAGGTTGGGAGGCCAATTATGTGTTCTGCTCACCCTGCTGAGGAGCTGAACCTGTTCTGTGAGCAGTGTGACCAGCCAGTGTGCCGGGACTGTGTGCTAGGTGACCATCGGGAGCATGCCTATGACTTGGTCAGCAGCGTCATCCACAAGCATGGGAACTCCATGCGGGAGCTTCTTCACAGCACTCGGCCCCACGTGGGCACCTTGGAGAGAGCCCTGGCCCAGATTGAGGGCGTGGGCAGTGCACTCCGGAGCCGCATGGATGCCTTGTCTGCCGATGTCCGGGACTTTTGTGACGGCTATATCGCTGCTATCAGAGAACACCGAGATCAGTTGTTGAAGCAATTGGAAGACCTCCGGATCCAGAAGGAGAACTATTTGCACCTCCAGAAACTCCAGGTGGAGCAGCTGCTGGCAGACCTGCACACTGGGGTCGAGTTCACAGAACACTTGCTGAGTAATGGCTCTGACCTGGAGATCCTTATCACCAAGGGGGTCGTGGTGAGCCGACTAAAGAAACTCAAGAAGGCCGACTATAGCATTGGCACTGGGCTGGACGACAGCATCTGCTTCTCCCCACAGGAGAAGGCTGGCCAGTGTGGTGGCTACGAAGTTTTTGGGGCCATTCTTACCAAAGGGGTTGATCCAGCCAAGTGCACTCTCCAAGGGGAAGGTAGGGAAGTATTTCTTTTTCATCTCTAGATAGTTTGGGGGATGGACTCTTCCTATACTGCAGCTAATGGCATGGCACTCACCTTGAGAGCATTGCTCTTCCCACAGTTTACTGAGACAGGGGATCCTATTTGAGAAATAGGACACCTACATCCTTCTTATCTAGTGACCATGGGAGTCAGGAGGAGACATTTTAGAGGATTTCTTTTAGAGGTCAAGAGGTTTGATTTTTTTCACTTGAGGAAAGTAGCTGTTGTCCAGAAACCCAAAGACTGTGCCTTATTTCTCTAAAATGGACGGGTATGAGAACCAGAGGAGATGACAGGATGACAGCAGTGTCTCGGCAGTGCCCATGGTGTGCATCAGAACAGGCTCCCATGGGGAGCAGGGGAGACAAGGAAAGAAATGGGGAGTTCTAGAAATTCCATTTGGAACAACAGACTCCTTTTTTCCTGTGTTCTGTCCTTAGAGTCAGGCTGAGCTCATATTTACAGAATATTAGAGCTAGAAGAAGGCTTGACTTTTTTTTTTTTTGCTTTTTTGGAGGGCAATTGGGGTTAAGTAACTTGCCCAAGGTCACACAGCTAGGTTTTTGTTTGTGCATGTTAAGTATCTGAGGCCAGAACTGAACTCAGGTCCTTCTGACTCCAGGGCCGGCACTCTACTCACTGCGCCACCTAGCCGTCCCGAGGCTTGACTTTTTACAGATGTGGAAGGTGACTTGATTTGTCTAATATCACAACTAGTTAGGGGCAGAATTGGGAGTAAAATCCAGTTGAAGGTGTGTTTAAAAACTTCTATTTTACAACTCAGTCATCCTTTTTTTAGTAAAGTTTCTTCCATAGGATACCGAAAACATTTGGGGGTGCCCAGAAGCCTGTGGGATAGCCACAGCCAGTCCATATCTACAAGACACAGGTTAGCAGGCCAGCAGTAACATTTAGGGGGATCTATGGAGAATCCCTAGGGGAAAGCTGATTCAGGCCAGATTCCTCTGGGATTTTCTCCAGTGACCCAGACTCCCAGGAGGGAGGGCCTGGGACCAGAGAACTGTGTTCTTGTGGAATTTAAGTGAGGAACCAGCCTGCTGAAACCCCTTTGGTTTCACAGAGCCCAGCACCTTCTGAAGACTATATCTTCTAGAAGGATTCCTTCTTTCCTGTTCAGTGATCTCTACCCTTCCTTTCTATGACTTAGGCATTATTTAGATGCTATGGCTTCTTACTTCTTTTCTACATAGTAGGGATTTTAATTCCATATTCACTTTGTTTTTCACATGGCCTAAATCTCCCTACCCCAAGGCAGACCTGGATGAGAATAATAAGGATTAAGGTAAGGAGTCCAAGGCTGAAACTGAACATTTTAGAAACAGGAATCTTAGGGGAAACACTTGAAAAAAACTATCTGTGGGGCCAAAAGGAGCCTTTTCTTAATTCTTCTTCTGTTCCTATTACACTTTGACCCTTCCTGAAGGGAAGCACATTTATTTGGGGTGTGCTGGTCCTTGACTTTTCTTGGTCACAGTTTCTTCCTCTATTAAAGTGTGACACTAAGTGATCATTAGGTGATCCCTTTTGGTCCTCCTAGTTTCCTGAAGATCCCATAAAAGGACAGCAGGGACCAAACCCAAATGACGAGCAGTTGGGTCCATTTTGCAGTTGGCAGTGGTGGGTCTTGAGACTGTCTTTAGGCTTCTGGGTGGTCCCCAGGGCCACATGAGTTTGGATTGGAACTGGAGCTGGCTCAGGAAGTGCACACTTGCCCTGAGGGTTCTGTTCTAACTGTGGCTTGAGTTCAGGATTCCTATGGGGTTACCATAAGACCAGTCTTTCTAGAGAATGCCTGGAGATTCTCATTGCCTGAATCTCTGGTTCAGGCTTGGGGGTGGGCTTGAGGTATGTTCTATGTCCTAGAACATACCTCAGTTATTACATATATAGAATTATACCTCAATTCCCTATGGCCTAAAAATGGCTGTTGTAGTTAGGGGCACTCTACTCCCTGGGGCTGTCACTCATTGATGAGGTGGAAAGAATGGCCATGGCACAGGCTGAGAAGGCAGGATGAGGCAATGGTAAATTATTTTTTTTCTGAAAACTGTGGAATAAATTGCTGTCTATTATGAGTACTTTCAGTCCTTTTAAGTTTATTCTTTTGCAGTAGTAATTTTCTTAATGCTTACTTCTTCAGACATCCACAAAGCTCGGGAGAAGCTGAAAGTCACTTTCACCCTGCTCTGCAGAGATATATTGGGGGAACACATGGGCAGAGGAGGAGAGCACATCCATATGAGCATCAGCCACAAAAATAAGAAGGACTGGTTGGTATCTGACAACTAAGTTTCACCGGTAACACACA
Organism: Gymnobelideus leadbeateri; assembly: GCA_011680675.1. Classification (NCBI taxonomy): domain Eukaryota; kingdom Metazoa; phylum Chordata; class Mammalia; order Diprotodontia; family Petauridae; genus Gymnobelideus; species Gymnobelideus leadbeateri. Next base: position 314,828 of record WOXC01003282.1, read on the forward strand.
CTAGAACCGAAAACTCCAGACTGCCAGTGTTTGGGGATGTAGGTGCAGTGACCATCGTCATATAGGCAAAGCTGCTCTCTGGTGTGCTTTGGAAATTCTGTTTATAAGTGACAATTCCCATGGGTGGGGGTGAGAGTGGGAGGTCATTCTTTATCGGTGACGTCAGCCCAGGTTCCTGTGACCGCATGCAGTTTGCTCTCATGGACCTCTCTGTGAGATCCCTATGTCTCTTTAATTTGTGCTGGACTGATAAGCAGTGACTTCCTCAGTGCCCAGTATCTGCTTTGCTACATAATAATATTGAGAGTAGATTGTTTGTGTGCCAGGAGAAGATGGAACAAAAAGAAGAAAATTCTAATAGGAAGAATAGGATAAAATTATCTGGGATGAGTCACAAGTGTTCTGGAAATGACAGGGATCTAAGCAATAATTAATTCCCCCACCCCCCAGCATTTCTTTGAGGCATGAGGCAGAGTGGTATATAGGAGAGTACTTGCTAGGGACTCGATGGACCTGGCTTCAGTTCCTGTCTCTGACACGATGTGGCCAAGGCAAGTCACTCCCTTCCCTGGAGCTCAGTTACTCCTCTGTGAAATTAGGGAGTTGGTAGCTTTAGACCTAGGTGGCTACAAGGGCTGTCTAGTCCAAGCCCCTCCAGCTCCCCTCATCTCCCCTTTTACAGATGAGGAAATGAAGGACCAGGGAGAGAGTGTGCGTAAGATCATCGAGTTACTGGGAGTTAGGGGTAAGATTTGGACCCAGGTCTAGGATCTAACTCAGGAACCTGTTCTTCTGCTATATTGTGCTGTATGGTGTGGTTGGCTGCTGAGGTCTCTTACAATTCTAGTCTGTGTCAGCTCTGGTTCATGGTGCTTGTTCAGACGTGGAAGTAACTGGAGTAAGTGGTAACTCTCCAGTGAGCTTCCTCAGAAAGGCGCCCCACACCGCCCCCCCCCCGCCCCGACAACAGGGAAGGCTTATATGGTGATTCTCTTGGCCTTTGGGGACCCCAGATTGTAATCAGTTCCTTTAATTGATGCTCAGGCACGTTTGAATGAGTCTTTCTTGAACTCTTGTCCCTGTTCAGTGTTCTTAAGACGATGATCCAGGATAACGACAATGGGACTTACACTGTTTCCTTTGTCCCTGAGGAGCCTGGCCCCTACACTGCGTGCATCTGTGTCAGAGGGCAACACATCCAGGTGAGTGAGATGCCCTGAGCACCTTCACCATCATAGCCCCCTACACCTGAGGATGGTCCTTTTCCCTCCTAGGCAGACCTCATCCTTCCTTTGTTGGCTACCTTTGAGGGGCTTGAAGTAGGATTACCCTGGTGGTGAATAAAGGATGTGCTCTGGAGCACAGGGTGATGTGGCTAATGATGAAGTCCTGCACTCACCCTGTTTCTTCTTCATTTAGTTCATTCTCAGTCAGGATACTGTGCACCAAAATGTCCATAATGGTGAAAAACAATCTCTGTCTTCATTCCCCAAACTTGAAGCCTTCTGACCTTACTGGAAGAATTCAAGGAGGGCTGTGTCCACCCCACTCTGCCCACCTTTATTTGTGTGGCTCCTACAAAGTAGCTAGGAGAGGTATTGGAGATAGCTGTGACTCATAGGGAATGTCTCTGGAGTTCAGATGCCTGGAACAGAGCTTTATAATAATTTAAAGTGCCCCGAGGGTTGGTTGTGAAAAGTGGCCCGAGGTCTTACACCCTGCTTAACATGAGCACACGCACATATAGAGGCTTATGTTGTTTGGTGGGACAGATTTTACCTCCCTGATTAGATCATAAGCTTCCTGAGGACAATAATCATCCTTGTGTTTCTTCTGCAATGCCTGGAACTATGTGCTAGATGTAACGTACTTCCTGGGGCCTGTCCTCTCTTCTGGTTTATTTATGGTTTTGTAGGGCTCGCCGTTCACAATGACTGTGAGAAGAAAGTTCCACCAGCACCAAGGGGTCTTTCATTGCTGCTCATTCTGTTCCAGTGGGGGCCAGAAGAATGCCCGCTGTGCCTGTGGAGGAACTATGGCAGGTGAGGGACCCCAGCATCCAACCATGTGCTGGGCAGCACCTATGCTCCTCCTTCTCTTGTTCTGCAGCCACTGGATTTGATGACCCACTGATTTAGTTGTGACTCTGGAAGTTCTTGTGCATGTCAGCTGAAGGGTTCTCCCAAGCTGTCTGAGAACTAGGCTGCAGGTTTGAGAAGTTTCTAGTTATGTTGTGAGGCAGCTGATCCTGACTTTGGTGTGGACCCTAGAGGACTGAGACATGTGAAGGGGAAAAAAATTCGGTTAGGCCCCTTCTAGTTCTACACTTAAGAGGGAGACATGTGAGGTGAATGTTGGTTCAGAGATTTCTTTGGCATGATGGTAGACCAGAAAGGAGAATGTGGAGTGTCCCCCTCTCTCTTGCACTCAACTCATTTCTCTCCACTTTTCCTTGCCTGTCTTTCCCTTTCAACCAGGCTTCATTCAGCTTGGTACAAGGGAAAAGTGCCGGTTCTGCAGTCAGAGAACCTTGGGTTGGGGTCCTGCCTCTGATTCTTACTGTCCACTTGATCGTGGACAAGTCACTCTCCCTGGACCTCAGTATATTATTCTGTAAAATGAGGGAGTTGGACTAGAAAGGCCCTAAGGTCCGAGCTATCTCCAGAGCCTCTCCTAGCTGCTTTATATTTCCTGGCTATGTGCTGATTAGATAATAATTCATGATCAAATAATATGATTAAAATAATTCATGATAACTAATTTGGAGTGGCTGAGTGGCATGGTGGAGAGGCTTGGGTCTGGAGTCAGGAGGACCTGAGTTCAAACCCAGTCTCAGACACTTAGCAGCTGTATATCCCTGCAAAAGTCATTTAAGTCTGTCTGCCTCCCCCCAAAACAAACTGTATTACCTTTCACTTAAAGAGAAAAGTTCTGGCTAAAGTTGTTGTTAGTTGACAGATATTAACCTGTTATTGTGAAGATCAGGTGACAATGTTGATAAAGCACTGTTAATAACCTCTCAAGTGCTTCAGCCAGCAATAGTTGTGGATGGTGTCTTGACTGTAGTTAATGAATTTAATACCACACCTTGGCCAATAGCTGGCTTTGGTAAGAATTGCTTTCCTAGGCTTTCTTTCTGAAAGCTGATGCTCGGTCTCCCCTCCACCAGATCTAGGCTTCTGCTGATCACTTAACAAGAAGCTTTCACTAAGCAGCACTGTGTGCAGGGCACAAGGCTAAGTGCTGAAATTGGAGAAAATGAAATAGTCCCTCCCCTCAAGGATCTCACATTTTGTCAGGAAAACCATGAACACAGACATGGATAGGGAATATGGACAAAATGCTTGCCCTTGGTAAGCCTCATTCCCATTGGAATTTTTAGAGTCCAGTCTAATTCTCACTCTCTTGTTTGTGCCCGGCAGGTGGGTACCAAGGCTGTGGACACGGACACAAAGGTCACCCAGGCTGCCGTCATTGGTCATGCTGTGGAGGAACAGAGGAGAAGTCGGACTGCTTGCGGAAGGTGGAAGGGGGGAGTTCCCAGAGGAGTCTGGTCAGAACAGTGGCACTCTGATGAAAAGGCCAAGTTTGCATGAATGTCAGTTACCAGAAGCCCCCAGGCATTTTGGCAGTGCTGCTGATTAATTCTGAAGAAACCACTCAAATAAACATGCCTTATCTTACCATCTAGACCAATGTATGTGTGTTCTGAGGTGGTACCCAAATGAAGCTTTGGACTAGGTGGTCTTTGTATCACTGTCACAAAAATTGGTGACACAGTGTGTCACCAGTTACAAGGGAAAGGCCACATAGATTCATGGCTTGGCATGTCATCACCACTACTGGCTAATAGTCAAGGTATGTTTCTTGCTGATAGTGAATCAAGAGCATTGTCTTTATCTACAGGGAGGCTGTGCTGCTAGATAATAATGGTGAAAAAAGGGTATTTTCTAATCTAGAGCTTTCCTTTTGATAGCTGCTATTTTCAGACTACTAGAGTTGTTTCAGTCTTGTCTGACTTTGTGACCCCATTTGAGGTTTTCTTGACAAAGGTGCTCAAGTAGTTTCCATTTCCTTTTCCAGCTCAGGGTTAAGAGACTTGCTCAGAGTCACACAGCTAAGAAATATCTGAGGCCAGATTTGAACTCACCAAGAGGAGTCTTCCTGACTTCAAACCTGGCACTCTGTCCATTGCACCACCTCACTGTCCCTACTGGCTAAAAGTCAAGGTTTGTTTCTTAAACTACGAAGGGGTTTTGCTACTACATAATAATCATGAAAATAAAAGGATATTTTCTAATCTAAATAGTTTTCCTTTATATAGCTGGATATCTTAGGCTACCAGAGTTAGAGATATACATACCTTACACTGAACTTGTAAGATTCATTTTGCTTAATTGGAACAGTAACTTGAATATATAGTTAGACAACCATTTTGTGTCCTTGTGGTATAGTTTTCTACTTTCTGAGATTGAAAGAAGATTAGTTATAATTTAGCATTAAACCTGTTTTATACACTTGTATCTTGGATGCCCCCTGGAACACACACAAACTAGACTTCTTGTGTGTGCCTTATTTAACAAAATGCTGCCTACATAAAATAATCTAGCCTTTTCATGAACACTCCCTTACTGAGTTGTTTCCCAAGAGACAATTTATATAACTGTAAGTAGCCAGGACTGTTCTGATTACCTCAGACATCAAGAGAGTAGCTCCTGGTGAAGAAGCCTGGTTGGATTCATTCCCCTCTCCCACTTGACCCTGGGTTATTAATAAAAGTTAAGAGCTTGGAAAATTGAAGGAAGGGAAATATATCATCTACTTCAGATGAGAGTGCATTGGAAATTGCGCAATATTGTTATTTATTAAAACATCCTGCTACAACAAAAAAATCTTAATATGTATTTCTAAGCTTTGCAAACCTTCAAGTGCTATATAAATATAGCTAGAATTACATAATGGAACAAGATATTATAAAAATTCAAGTACAAGCAGGAAAAATGGACAGCTTGTGAGAACCAATGAATTTTAAAATGTTATCTTTAGGATTTCAGCTCTCCTTTGTGGCAAAGCCAAGACTTAGTGATTCAGGAAGCTTTCTAAGGGCTTGGCTGCAAATGGTTTCAAGATCATCTTTAATTTGTCAGTATTTCAGTACTAATATACCAGGTATGCCCAAAACCTTTAATGAAGTTTTAATCTTTAACAATTTGAGAAGCACATATGCTACAATATACAAAGAAAAATTATTAAAAATTTTGAAATATTGATGTTTCTTATTCAGATTCAACATTAACTGCCATCTTGTGTTGTCACTCTAGTCAATGTCAAACGTTGTTAAAAAAAAAAAAAACAAAACAAAAAATTTCAGCTGCTGAACTGTGGCTGAAAGGATAGCATTTGTAATCCAAGGCTTTAGATCATTCAGAGAATAATGTTCTGATACATACATGACAGTTTTGACATGATCCCACTCCCTCAAAAAAAAGTGGCCAAGCAAGAGGATCTCCTCTACCAATCCACTGATCTGTGAAAGTGTCATCTAGAAATTCACGTTACAGTGAATTACAGGGTGCCCCATTTATTAAAACTAAAACAAATGTAAGAGAAATGTGAATAATTAAACTTTCAAATCATTTTTATTTCTGGACTTATTAAAACTTAAGACTGCACTAAGATTTTCAGGATATCCTGTATATAAATGGATGTTAGGACAAAGTATACATCTGGTGCTATAGCTGAACTACCATCAAAAGCTTAGCTTCTTTTAAACCTTAGAACAGCAGCATAGCACTGCTGAACGAAAGATAAATCTTCCCCTGTGCCATAGTCCTTAGCCCCTTCCTCCCACTTGCTCCTCTCCTCCCCATCAAGGTTCTGTAGTTACAGGGTTATCTGTCTCAATAGGGAAGGAAAGGATGCTTGGATTAAAGATGTTTAATAACAGGAAAAAGTAGGAAACATTCATGCCTAATTCAGTTAACATAAAAGGCCTTAGGTTTCTTCATTCCAAGTACTGCATGAGGGCAGAAGGAACCAACGGAGCAGACAACCCACTAGCCACGTACTGTATTGTCTTTTATAACATGTAGTTGACCTCTTTTCTATTTATCATGTATGAGATAAGTTTTTGGTTTGAATAATACCCAGAAATAGCTTAAAAGCACAATAATCCTCAGTTTGCATTTCTGGGGTAAGAACTCCTAAAATCCTACAATAATTCTTCATGGTTTTCCTCTAAAGTAGCAGGCCTATACAATAAAGAACTGTACCTCGTATCGACTTTCTGGTAATATTAACTTTTATCAGATGATCAAAAATAAAAGCTGTACTAAGTGGCACCCAACACAACTAGACAAGTATCTTTGGGCAGTCTGGGGCCAACTTGGAGCCACTATGCCAAGCAGCACCAATTAAGAACAAAGAAATGTGTCTTGCCAGATGCTGCAAAGCAGCTGTCAATAAACTCCAGTAGTTGGACTGGACAGGAGCCAAAGGAAAGAGCTGACGTTTAAAGTTACCTTCCTTTCTTATACCTTCCTCTGCTAATTTCAAGGAATCTCTTAAAAACATATCTGCAAAAGCTGCCATTTTATAACCTAGGAGAGCTAATGGCTCTTGTTGGTTTGCACAATGCCATAATTTAAACAACTCTACACTAAAGAGAAGTGGGGAAAATCTCTTTAGAAACAATGTAAAAAACAATTTGAGACCCCACTTCACACCTGTCATATTGGCTAAGATGTCAGAAAAGGAAAATGACAAATGTTGGAGGGGATGTGGGGAAAACAGTGACAGTAGTGCAGTTTGAAGAGGTGCGAACTGGTCCAGCCATTCTGGAGAACAATATGGAACTATACCCAAAGAGTTATAAAACCCTTTGACCTCAGCAATACCAGGTCTGTATCTCAAAAAGATCAAAGAAAAAGGACCCACGTGTACAAAAATATTTATAGGACCTCTTTTCATAGTGTCAAAGAATTGGAAACTGAGGGGGTGCCCATCAATTAAGGAATGATTAACAAGTTATGGTTTATGAATGTGATCGTTGTGCTGTAAGAAATGATGAAGGGGAAGACTTCAGAAAAGCCTGGGAAGACTTATATGAACTGATGCAAATTAAAGGGAACAGAACCAGAAGAACAATCTACAGTATAGAGATAATGAGCTCTGAAAAGACTTAGGGACTCTAATGATCCAGCACAAATCCAAAGAAATCATGATAAACAATGACAGTCCACCTCTAGGTAGAGAACTGAGGGACTCAGAATACAGATGCAGATTGAAGAATATTTTTTTCTTTATTTTTCCAGCTTTTCCTCCCCAGAACATGGCTATCTGGAAATTTTTTGTATGACTACACACACACGTATAGTTTATATGACTATACGTGTGTGTGTGTGTGTGTGTGTGTGTGTGTTAGAGAAAAGAATGTATATCAACTGCCAGAACTTCATAGATTGTGATCTAAATAGCAAGAGAAAACCCTGAAATACTGGGGTATCAACAGGATAATATAGCAGGGAAGCTGCCTGGTAGACTTTCTCTGAGAGGCTCCTGCCTCTTTTCTGCCAGGCAGAAGTAGAGTCTGTTGAGACCAACTATGTGCATGCCCATGTTCTTGGGCTGAGCTGAAGGACACCAACTTACTCCCATTATCACTAACAGTTTCCTGAGGATTTTGCTAAGTGCTCTATACAACATGATACACATTTCTGTGAAAGCTGTTAAGAGTCATAACCTCCTAACCTATTCTAAGCATAGAATATCCCTTTGGGTTTCTATGGTCTTTTTTTTCCCAGGGAGTTCATACTGATTTATAAACAAATGCTCACTCTTCAGTTTTCCTGCGTATGACAGTATGACTATTCCCTTCTGGGGCTATGGGAATGGGGAGATGAAAAGGTGACAGGCAGAGAGTGGAAGAGCAGAAACAAAACTGACATGCCTGAGTCTCCCCTTCATGAGGTCACAGAATATAAGAAATGATAAAGATTTCAGAAAAACCTGGGAAGACTTACATGAACTGATGGAAAGTGAAGTGAGCAGAACTAGAAGAATAATTTACACAGTTAGCTGTGAAAGACATAGCAGCTTGGACCAATACAATGATCCACCACAACTTCAAAGGAATCTTGATGTAAAAATCATGATGTAAAAAACTATCCACTTCAGACAGAGAACTGATGTACTGAGGGTGCGGATGTCCAAACAAATTAACATAAGAAGCATCTGAAAATTCCCCAGCTAGGTTGTTCAATTCTTAGGTGGAAAATTAAACACCAAAGAGGATTTTGAGGTCAGCAAGAGTGAGCTTGGTGAAGGATTCCCCAGATCCAGATAGAACCTGTGTGGCTAAATCCTTCTTCCTGGTCTGAAGGTGTGAGATCTTCTCTTCCACTGTGTCCTCACAGACAAACCTAAAAAACCCAAAACATAATGTCATTCTCCTTAGGCTTCATGGGAAAAACAAAAGCAAAAACACCTGACATAACTTGAAACTTGTACAATATTCTTTTCATGGAAATCTCTGAGGGGTTTTTATTTCGCCAGTTCCTAGGTGACTGACAAACTCTTGACTAAATTCAAGTCATTCCTGAAAAATGTGACTCCAGATACCTTTCTTTCTTCTTTTGAGACCTAATAGTGGAGGAGGAGGAGTGAGCAAAAGGCACATCTATAAAGTGTAAAAAGTCTAGCTTCCATATACCTTGCTCCATTCTGACACGTTAGAATGCCATGAAGTGTACTGGGGGTTTAGCCAGGCACGACACTATATCTAGCAACATGGCCTAGGGACATCCTCTACCAGAATCACACAAAGCTGAAAACATGCTTTGCAATTCAGGGTAAGTGCCAAAGAACTTTCCATTGGCTCCTCTTATTAAAGTAATGCTTGCCTAAATAATCCAGACAGATGCCTACTTCCTTTTGTGGCACAAAATAAGTACTCTAAAGTTCCCCTAAATTAATTTCCATTTCTTTACTGATTATGAACCCCGAGAATGGCAAGCCTTAGAAACCTGTAATACAATATAAATGAGTTCAACAGCTTTAATTAAGTACCTACAATGTGCAAGATACCACAATGAGAGAGATAGAAATGTATGGCTCCTGTCCCCTGGAACAATAATGGAGGGGAGCTCAGAGGCTGAGTCCTGCCAGTAGGAATGCCTTCTACAACATCCTTAGCAAGTGGTCATCCAGCCTCTGCTCTCAAGTACTCCAGAAGTGGCAGGGAGCCCATTATTTCCTAGGGTAGAGTGGGTTTCAGGAAAGACTTCTTTTAGTAGAAAGATCTGAGCTAGGTCTTTTAGGATGGGTCAAATTTCAGAAAAAGCTGAATGTTAAATGAATATAGAGTCAGCCTGCTGCTGAGGCAAGATGATGTGTGTCCACAACCTTTCCTCTGACATATAATGGTTGTGTGATACCTGGGCAAGTCACATAACCTGTCAGGTCTCTCACAAAACTCTCAGGGGTATAAGTTACAAAATTAACTTGACAATCTGTATTGGGAGAGAGATTTTACCCCATGAATTAATTCACTTATCCAGAGCTTTTTTCCCCCCACCCTAAAATATGAACAGACCCAGATGATGGAAGGTAATGTCCTAGTAGAGTGGGGATGCAAAGCAATCAACATGCTGAAGGAATAATATATGTAATTAGTAGCTCAATCTGGCATAGACAGAGCCCATGAAAAGGTTTACGGAGGGAGAGAAGGCTGGAAAGGTAGTTCGGCACCAGGTTGCGGAGTGTTCTAATGCTAGAATAAGGAATTTAGACAGTGTGATGTAGGGAAAAGAGTAGTATGTATTTGGAGTCTAAGGATCTGTTTCTGAATCTCAGCTCTGTCACCTCTGTAACTCAATTTCTCGTTTTTAAAATGAAGGGGAAGAAATCATGAATTAATTAATAAACCTAGGAAAGAAGGTTTAAAAAATCCCCCAAACAACCATCAGCTTTGATTTAAAAAAGAAAGGAAAACCAAATTATTAGTATAAAAAAATGAAAGAGAACTTACAACAAATGAAGAAATAAAAGGTATTATTAGAAACTATTTTGTCCAACCATATGCCACTAAAACAAACAGCATAAATGAAACAGATGAATATTTACAAAAATATAACATACCTAGATGAACAGAATAGGAAATAGAGAATTTAAACAATTCAATCTCAAAGAAATTGAACTTCCAAATGAAAAAAAGGACCAATTCTGTTAAACATTTAAAGAACATTTAATTCCAATATTATACAAACTGTTTACAAAAACAGTAAAATAAGGAATCCTACCAACTTCCTTTAAAGATATAAATATGATCTTGAAACCTAAACTAGGGAGTCAAAAAAGAGAAAAAAAAACTATAAACTAATACCCTTAATGAACCCTGACCCAAAAATCTGAAGTAAAATGGTAGCAAAGATTATATACTATAATCAGTTAGGATTTATTTCAGGATTGGTTTAATATTAGGAAAACAATAAACAGATGTGACCACATTAGTAACAACAATTATATCAAGAGATGCAGAAAATACTTTTGATAAAGCATAAACATCCACTTTTATAAAAACAAAAACAAAAACACAGGAATAAATGGATCTTTCTTTCCCATGATAAATAGTATATATCTAAAATGAAGAGCCAGTATTAAATGTAAGGAGAATTAACAAGACTCCTTATCAAAGTAGCAGGATATAAGACAAATCCACACAAATCATCAGCATTTCTGTATAATATGAACCAAATCTAACAGGAAGAGACAGAAATTCCATTTAAAGTAAGTACTAAATACATAAAATTCTTGGGAATCTACCAAAATCCACTAAATGAATACACTTTCAAAACACTGTTTAAGAAAATAAAGATGTAAATAAGTAGAGATATACTAATTGTTCCTGGAAAGGCCAAGCTAATATAAAAAAGTTGACAATATTACCTAAACTAATTTATTCAGTGACATGCCAAATTATCAAAGGATTATTTTTTAGAACTAGAAAAAAAAACCAAAATTATTTAGAGGAGCAAAAAGGTCAAGAATCCCAAGGGATGATACTTAGCCGTGTAACCTTGGGCAAGTTACTTAACCCCAATTGCCCTAAAGGGGCGGCTAGGTGGCGCAGTGAGTAAGAGCGCCGGCCTCGGAGTTTAGATGACCCGAGATCAGATCCGGCCTCAGAAAATGAGCACCCACGCATAAATAATGACTAGCCGTGTAACCCTGAGCAAGTTACTTAACCCCAATTGCTTTAAAAAAAAAAAGATTAGAAAGGAAACAGTTAAGTGGTTAAAAAAAATATATCTTTGTAGTACATTTTCCTAATTGAGGTATGATTTCGTGTGTGTGTGTGTGTGTGTGTGTGTGTGTGTGTGTGTGTGTGTGTGTGTGTGTGTGTAAAGACTGATTCAAATTTATAAGAATTAGGGCCATTCCCCAATTGATAAATGGTCAAAGGATATGAATAGGCAGTTTTTGGAGGAAGAAATCCAAACTATCAATAGCCATATATAAAAAGTGCTCCAAATGACTGGAAACGTGAAAATTAAAGGAACTCTGAGGTCCCACCTCACATCCATAAGATTGGCAAAGTTGACAAAAAGGGAAAATGACAAATTCTGGAGAGACTATAGGAAAACAGACACATTGATATATTATTGTTAGAGCTGTGAGTTGGTCCAGCCATTCTGGAAAGCAATTTGGAACCATGCCCCAAAAGTTAATAAACTGTGCAATATACTCTCTGATCTAACAATACAACTACTAGGCCTATTCATCAAGGAGATCAAAAGGAGAAGAAAAAGTCTTATATATACAAAAAATATTTATAGCAGCTCTTTCTTCTGGTAGCCAAATAGTTTTTGAACACATACACAAATCATTTCAAACCAACAAACAGAAGGTGGAAGAGTTCATGCCATATCCAGAGAAGGCAGAGGAACCTGTCAAAAAAAAAAAAAAGAATCTTAGAAGGACTTTTGAGTCCTGAAAGATCATTTCTCACCTGTGTATGACCACATCTTTTTTCTGTCCAACTCGGTAAATTCGGTCACAAGCTTGGTCCTCAAGTGCTGGATTCCTGCCGGGGATGAGAGAAAAAAATGAAGGGTTCAGCAACTGGAACTATACCTACCTAAATAATGTTAAAAACTTGCTCTTCAGTATCTCACAGTAATACTATATAACTGTCTATCCTCCACATTTTTTGGATAGAGGTGACTCTTCTTAATAATTCTTTGCCCTGTCATTACCTTAGAACTGTTAGCTACTGAGGCAAAAGTAAGATTAGATCCATCCCCAAAGAGACAAACTGTCTTGTTGCTCAAAAATGCCTACTTTCAACTCCAATCTCTTCTCTAATCCCTTCTCTCAACATTTCAGTGTCTCACTCTTTAAAAATCTCTGGGAATCATTTTCAGTTTCAGGAACTGCCATGATTCTTACCATATATTCCCTATTCAATATTCCCTCATAAAGACCAATGTGGTATCAAGCACAGTAAAGCCTGAACCTAATTTTCCAGAGCTCAACACAGCACAGTAGCCCTAAGTGTGGGAGGACTGAAGCACAACAAGGGTACTGCTCATTATGGAAATTCCTGATTGGAGTAAGAGTCAAGACAACAAGAGATAATTATTAAAAATCCTCACAGTACCCAACTCATTTATTCATGTTTATATACAGAGTGTAACTGTATCACTGATCTCTAGTCAAGTCCAATACAAACACTAACTGGTGTGTTAAGTATACTTCAGCTCCCTTTACATGGAATGGCAAAGTTCTTCATGGTTTTTCCAGGGTAACACTGTTTTCAATCATCCCAAGTTGAAATGTTCTTGGGATGGAGAAAATGTATTTGGAAACTGGCACATTGTGTTGCAGCTGAAACTGACAGGTGTTTGCTCTCAGCTGCCAGGAATGGCCCTGCTTCAGTTACCATGGCAACAGATGGGAGCTTTAGCAATCAAGCGGAAGACTTTTAAGTCACCATTTGAAATCTTACTCAAGAATTCTGGGAACTCCCCCCTCCCGGCATTGATTTCTCTTGTAACAGCAAACACATGTCCATGTGCACAGCACAGGCACTTGTAGAGAACAGAGGACTCAGTGAATGAAGGGGATCCCTCCCTCCCACTCTGGCCGCCCGTCCTGAATAACAAGGTACCAGTGCATATCCAGAAGAAAAAGGTGGTTCCCTCCGGTCAGGTTCAGTCCAACACCTCCAGCCAAGAGAGAGATCAGCATCACCTTCAGAAGGAAGCACATGTCACTCACTCTGAAAGGCCGTCATGATCACCCCACAGGCTGCTGCCAGATTCCCTCCTCTCACCAATGACTGCATGATTCCATGGGGATCACAAGATCTTCTTTTAAAAACTCCCACTGGACCTGCTCCAGTCTGCCAGACATCAAAAATAAAGCCACTGTCTGTGACAAGCACAGGGCTACGCTGAAGTACAATGTCCTATTTGCAGGTTTAGCCTGGGAGTCCGGCAAAAAGCGGGAGCTTTGATACACAGCTCAGACAAGCCATCTACACCAACCTGCCTGCTCTTAACAGCTTATGAAGATGGAGAACCCCAGGAAGAGCAAAGTCCTTACAAAAAGTGCCATGTTAACAAAACAAAGGAGGAAATAATCCTACATTCAGAATTTGGGTATTTTGCTACTATCCAAAAATTCATGCTCTACAGGGGAAGTAGGCTTGAGTCCAACTCAACCTGTATATTTGCCAAAAAAGAGTCAGCAGTTTCAGATGCAATTATAGATTCTGTTTAATGGTAACTAAACTTGTGTTGATATCAGAGACTGGCAATCCTATACTGTTAGCAATAAGTTAGCTCTTAGAACTCTTGACATCAAAGGACCTCAAAAAAAAAAAAAAAGGAAAAGAAAAAAACCGGGATCTATGAAACCAAATGTCATCTGTAAGAGAACGAATTCCTTTTGGCATGGCTGAAGGCTGTGATAGCCTCATACAGTCACTGTTAGCTTACTTCTTTGTAGACCATCAGTATCAAATTGACCAATCTGTGCCCTGATGAGAGAAATTACAGACCGCTGATCTTTAAGACATTTCAGCCAGCAGATTTCATGACCCATTTCCTACCTGGGGCCCCCTACAGCTGTTGTTGAAGGCCTCTACCAGGTCCATCCTCTGTTTGGGATTGACAGAGCCATCAATGACAGCATAAGTCAGCCCACGTCGCTGAAGATGCAGAGCTACAATTTTCAGCATGCAGGTCCATTGAGATACAATGACACTAAAAGACAGTAAAGGGAACAAATACAACAAGCTCTAACTCAGTCTACAGGTCTCAGTATTCCTGTTAGGAATGACCTCTGATGCTTCTACTCATCTCCAAATGCCTATGAATCTGATACAGGGAAAGACCACAGGCTCTAAAGTCAAAGGATGTGGGTTCAGAGTTCACCTCTGAAGCAATCAGTCAGCAAAAGATTAAGTACTTAGTAGCTGTTGTTGTGGTTGAATTGTTTTTCAGTCTGTCCAACTCTTCTGACCCCATTTGGGGTTTTTCTTGGCAGAGATACCTGAGTGGTTTGCCTTTTCCTTCTCCAGCTCATCTGACAGATGAGAAAATTGAAGCAGACAGGGAGGACTGACTTGCCCAGGGTCCCTCAACCAATAAGTATCTGAGGCCAGAGCAGAATTCAGGAAGATTAAGTTTTCTTGACTCTGGGCCTGGCACTCCATCCACTGTGCCACCTAGCTGCCCATTAAGTACTTATTAGGTACCATGAACTCTGAACAAGTCCCTTAATCTCCCTGAGCCTCAGTCTCCTCACCTGTAAAATGATGGGGTTGGAGCAGATAGCCTGGGGGTGCTTCCAGCTCTAGATCTGTGGATCTCGATGCCTGTCTCTGAAGAGGTGACTCTTCTTGCCAAGGCCAAGCCCTTCACTTGTGACCTCAATCACATCCCCTGAAAGCTTTCTCCATCAGCTATCCCTCTCTGTTCTTTTTCTTCTTCAGTGTTCCCCTTGCTCGAGGCTCCTTTCCTGTTGCCCTTAGAAACATGACCAGGCCATCAGCATTTTTAGAAAACCTTCTCTTGGCCCTGCCATGCTCTCAAGTGTTGACCTTTCACCACCAGGCTCTGAGAATTGCCTACCATTGCCTCTACTGTCTCACCTCCCACTCACTTCTTGACCCCTCTTATAGTCAGGCTTTCAACCCCACCCCTGGATGGAAACTGCTCTCTCCACAGTTAGCAACAGTCCCTTCACCGCTAAATCCAGGTCCCTTTTCTTAGTTCTCAACTTCCTTTTCCACTCTGTAGTTTCTGACAGCATTGCCCACCTTCTCCTGGCCAGCAGAGTGTCTCCTTTCTTGGCTTCTGTGACACTGCCTAAGCATAATGGATAGAACTGGACTTGGAGATCAGAAAGACTGAGTTAAAATGTTGCCTCAGACACTTAATAGCTGTGTGACCTTGGGCAAGGTCACAGCTCTCTCTGCCTCAGTTTCCTCCTTTAAAATAGGGATAATAATAGCATCCACTCCACAGGGTTGTTGTGAGGATCAAGTG
The DNA here is from genome assembly GCA_011680675.1 of Gymnobelideus leadbeateri. Lineage (NCBI taxonomy): Eukaryota > Metazoa > Chordata > Mammalia > Diprotodontia > Petauridae > Gymnobelideus > Gymnobelideus leadbeateri. The sequence continues at coordinate 330,382 of WOXC01003282.1, forward strand.
AGTTTACCAATATAAAAGCACTTTGCAATTCCTAAAGCATAAAGCTATCATCATCATCAGTGTTCATTTGACCATTCTTCCTTAGTCATCCATTCCTCTCTGTCCCTCCCCTTGCCCCACCTATATATGAAGAGAGAGAGAGAGAGAGAGAGAGAGAGAGAGAGAGAGAGAGATAGCCAGACTTAAATCAGTTTCCTTAACTCCAGTGAACTCCAGTGTCAGATCACTAATTTCCTGTTGGACAGCACCACCTGGCTGTCCCACTGGTATTTTAAATAATACATAGGAAATTGAATTCAACACCTTTCCCCCTAAAAACTACCTGACATTTATGAAGTACTTTAAATCGTGCAAAATGCTTTACATACATTATCACATCTAAGCCTCACAACAGCCTTGCCATGTAGGGACCACAGCTATTTGAGGGTTTGTGTTTTTTGTTGTTCTAACCTGTGATTTTCATGAATGCAGGGAATTCCCATCACGAAAACTCCCTCCACAGATGCAAGCTAGCAACTGTCTCCTCTAACTTAAGTTTTAGAGAATTACACAGGTCACTTAGAAGAATTTCCTCAGAGTCAAGGAGTTATTATGTGTCAGAGTCTAGACTTCACTCTAGTTCTTGCTGACTCCATCCTGCCTGCCTGCTGTTACTCAGCATTTTACTGATAAGGAAACAAACTCCAAGGTTCAGTAACTGGCTCCAGGAGACAGATAGGACAGGCAGAGGCTAGATGTGCAGCTCAGCCTTCTTAATTCTCCAGCACAGCAGGGATGTTCATCAGCCATTCCTGCTCTTTTCCATGCTTCCTCATCCCCAGGGAGGGTGGGCATTGCCACCTTCACCCACACTCCCCCAGGTTTATTACCTTGGAGTCCTCCAGACCCTTCAGGTTCTCTCTCCCAACATTCAATCAGCTAGCAGCCCTCCCCAAGCTCTTTTACCAACATCCCCAAACAGTTCCTATCCTAGTTCACACCTTCTCTCCTCTTTGTCTTCTAGTTCCAAGGCTCTTTCCCTCCAAAACATCAAGAGTTGCCAAAATGATCCTGCTAAATCACAGATGTGACTGTGTCATCCCCTTGCTTAAAAGTTGTCATTGGCTCCACTCCCTAATGATTCTGGGATAAAACCAAAATCAAACCCCTCAAGACCCAGAAACATTGTGACTCCAAATTACTTTTTGTCACCTATTCCAAACCATATAGGAAAGAACCCCCCATTATGATATGCTCAACAAGGGAGCCTCCCAATGCTTCCTGGAAGCTTCTGAGGAACAGGACCCTACCACCTCCAGAGGAACCTTTTCCCACACATGGAAGGCTCTGATTCTGCCTGCATGGGTTTATCCCATGAATTTTATGGTGAAAAGGGCAAGGAATGAATTCTTTGAGTTGCTTATGCTAAATAGTGTCAAAATAAAATGAGAGCCTATAGTTAAATAGATTTCTTTTTTTTTATTCTATATTTTTGATATACACATAGAAAATAAATCTATTATTCTGTCAAAGAAGAGAAATGAAAAGAAGAATCAGACTATCTCTTGGGCAGCTATTAACCTCAAAATGCTTTTTCACTTTTAGAAAGTTTCCCTCAGACATTTAACTTATCATTATAGGGCTCCTATAGAGATCTCTCCTTCAGTCTGAACACAAGAAAATTTAAATTCATAATCACAGAGAGGCGATGGTTTCTCTCTACTCTGATTACTGTGCTCTTTTCATCTCGGTGTGACTCAAGGTCCTTGGAAGAAGTTTTTTGACTATCACAGAAAATGAATTAAAAACAGCATCCAACTCTCCAGTTTAGTCATAACCAAGCTTTAGGAAGGTGAGGCACTGCATTTACCTTTTTTGAAATTCTGAATTTTTCTGGATCAGCTCCAGCTCTGCTAACAGAAATGATATCTAGATAAGAGAGAGATTAATTTGTAAGTTAATGAAAATCCCATTCGTATATCACCTGTGTATATTATCATTTACTTCTAACATCGTAAGAATCCACAGAACTGGTATTATGTTTTGTATACAACACTGTCTAGCACAGCATCCTACAGAGATGCTTTACACCTACCCACCCACCACTACCAGTCCCCACCCTCCCCCAAACTTTAAAACCCTGAACTAGTTTGTTCATCTGTATCTTTCCCATATGATCATGTTGTTTTTAATGAAATAGGCATATGTGCTACTCATTATTACCTTCTATGAATAGCCCCCTGTCAATAAGCTAATTTGCTAAATAGTGTGAGTGGGTGAAACTGGGAGAAACACTCAGATGATTCCATTTATTTGCACCCAAATGAAAACTTTCATTGTACCTAAATGGAAAGGAACTTTTAAGTTTCAATTTGATGCGGTCACCTAGTCATTCAGCCACTGTCAAGTATTTTTCTTTGAACATTTTAATGATGCCTTTTTCCTTCACACTAGTCATTCCCAAAGTACCTACTTCATAAAACCTCATTTATTACAAAATTCACTTCCATTTTTTCCCTCTACTCTAACTGCTGTTCCAACCCATCCAGTGCCCCTGATTGGGTCAGCTGCTGTCCATGAAAGTTCTAGGGCATTGGCTAAAGAAGAGACCAAAATTTAAACAACAAAGGAACCAGTAAAGCCAGCAGGTATTTACTGAAAACTCATAAAGCCAATTGCTCATTTGGGAACAGCTATAAGCAATACATGGGGATTGAATCTTAAAACAGAAAAGATTAGGTTCATCCCATTATGTAATAACAACAATATTATTAATAACACATGTATATAGTGTTTTATAGTTTCCAAAGTACTTTATATATATATTACCACACTGGATTCTTACAATACCCTGAGGTAAATGCTACAGATACTATTATATCTTTTTTTTTTATACATGAAGAAATCAAGGCCAATCCATTTTTTATGAGTTGTTTTAAATGCCAGTGGGACACAGCTATTAAGTGTCTGAGGCAACATTTTAACTCAGTCTTTCTGATCTCCAAGTCCAGTTCTATCCATTATGCTTAGGCAGTGTCACAGAAGCCAAGAAAGGAGACACTCTGCTGGCCAGGAGAAGGTGGGCAATGCTGTCAGAAACTACAGAGTGGAAAAGGAAGTTGAGAACTAAGAAAAGGGACCTGGATTTAGCGGTGAAGGGACTGTTGCTAACTTTGGAGAGAGCAGTTTCCATCCAGGGGTGGGGTTGAAAGCCTGACTATAAGAGGGGTCAAGAAGTGAGTGGGAGGTGAGACAGTAGAGGCAATGGTAGGCAATTCTCAGAGCCTGGTGGTGAAAGGTCAACACTTGAGAGCATGGCAGGGCCAAGAGAAGGTTTTCTAAAAATGCTGATGGCCTGGTCATGTTTCTAAGGGCAACAGGAAAGGTGCCTCGAGCAAGGGGAACACTGAAGAAGAAAAAGAACAGAGAGGGATAGCTGATGGAGAAAGCTTTCAGGGGATGTGATTGAGGTCACAAGTGAAGGGCTTGGCCTTGGCAAGAAGAGTCACCTCTTCAGAGACAGGCATCGAGATCCACAGATCTAGAGCTGGAAGCACCCCCAGGCTATCTGCTCCAACCCCATCATTTTACAGGTGAGGAAACTGAGGCTCAGGGAGATTAAGGGACTTGTTCAGAGTTCATGGTACCTAATAAGTACTTAATGGGCAGCTAGGTGGCACAGTGGATGAAGTGCCAGGCCCAGAGTCAAGAAAACTTAATCTTCCTGAATTCTGTTCTGGCCTCAGATACTTATTGGTTGAGGGACCCTGGGCAAGTCAGTCCTCCCTGTCTGCTTCAATTTTCTCATCTGTCAGATGAGCTGGAGAAGGAAAAGGCAAACCACTCAGGTATCTCTGCCAAGAAAAACCCCAAATGGGGTCAGAAGAGTTGGACAGACTGAAAAACAATTCAACCACAACAACAGCTACTAAGTACTTAATCTTTTGCTGACTGATTGCTTCAGAGGTGAACTCTGAACCCACATCCTTTGACTTTAGAGCCTGTGGTCTTTCCCTGTATCAGATTCATAGGAATTTGGAGATGACACTTAAGTAAAAACCCATTCTGAGGTCATTCCTAACAGGGATACTGAGACCTATAGACTGAGTTGGAGCTGAATTCAATGCCTTTCCCCCTAAAATCACCTGTCATTTAGGAAGTACTTTAAAGCTTGCAAAATGTGTTAAATGCATTATCGAAGCTGGGTCTCACAACAGCCCTGGCAGATAGGTTCCACAGTTAACTGAGTGTTTTCTTTTTGTTGTTCTAAAATGTGATTTTCAAAAGTGTAGGTAATTACCATCATGGAAACTCCCTTCAGAAATGCAAGCTAGTAACTCTCATCTATAACTTAAGAATTTTAGAGAACCTAACCCAACAGAGTTAAACAAAAAAATCATTTTAATCTTTTATTGCAAGGTTTCTCCCATCAAACAGCAAGCTCATTCAAAATTCCTTAGAAGAAATAGCAGAAATAACCCTGTTCAATGACCTTCCAACAATAAATACCACTCAAGGCATAAAATAAGGAGATGCTAAAGGTATTTGCCAATGTGATGGAGAAGATCCAGAGTAAAGTCCAGGTCAAAGAAGGGTTTTCTGTGTGTGGTGAGATCCTTGAGATGCTCCTATTTGTGGATCACATTATGCTGATGGCATCAAATCCCACACCTGGAAGTTTTCTGTAATTACCTAAAACGGTTTAGTCTGCCATCCATATGTGAAAGACCAAGTGGATAAGGAATGTCTATTGCCCAAATTTCAACATGTATTTGGATGGACACTCTAGAGTTTGTCTAATAGTATGTATATTTAGGGCAGACATTAAAGACAAAGAATGAGCCTAGTCCAAAGCTGAATAAAAGAAGGGCAGTGGGTTAGACTGCTTTTGGTAAACTGCAAAGCTCCTTTAGAGGACCCTCATTTTCAGTAGCAATACTTTATCAGTATTGCTCTATGGCAGTGAATTGTTCTCTTGGTTTTGCTCACTTTGCTACATAAAAATTCATACTAATCTTTCCAGGTTTACCTTTCATTATTTTTCACTGTGTCCCATTTACCTGCATATACCATAATTGGTTTAACCATTTCCAAACTAATGGTTACCCACTGATGGTAGTCTTTCTGACAACAAAGTGCTACACTAGATATTTTTTGTACAGATGGGCATTTCCTCTTTCTTTGATCTCTTTACTTTGCTGGGAAGGAACTCTACCCAAAAAGTCACTAAACTGTATGTACCAGGAGTGGGGACCCTGCAGCCTCGAGGCCACATGTGGTCTTCTAGGTTCTTGGGTTCAGTATTTGTTTTACATAACAGATTCTTTTATTAAGGGAATTTGTTCTGTGAAGTTTGGATTCAGTCAAAGGGCCAAACTTGAGGACTTAGAGGGCCACCTGTGGTCTCAAGACAGCAGGTTTCCCACCCCTTGTATAGACAGTTTAGTGACTTTTTGGGTAGAGTCCCCAAATCCTTTCCAGAATGGTCAGGTCACTTCACAGTTCCAGCAATAGTGTTTAGCCTAATTTTCTGGCTTGTCAAGATCTTTTAAGATCCCAAATGTTACCAGTGAGTTAGTTTTCCCTCCTAGCTTTGTGTTGTCAAAAATTTTGACAAGAACGTCATTTATGCCTTTTGCCAAATCACTCATAAAAATGTTAAACAGCATAGGGCCAAAGAAAGTTCCTTGAGGAACTCCATTGGGGATTTCCCTCCAAGGTGACATGAAGTTATCAGCACTTCCTCTGAGACTGGTCATTTAACCAGTTCCATACTGGCTAGTTCCACACTACCTGGGGAACAGAGTAAAATCATACTATCACCTACCCCAAATCTCTCCATCTTTATCATAAGTTAACATGAGATACTTTATCAAATATTTAGCAAAAATCTTGAAAAATACATCAGCAGTCCTTGATTTACCAGTTTAGAAAGTCTGTCAAAAAGGGACACAAGGTCAGTTTGGCACAACAAGTGTGACCTGGTATTGAAACAAAGTAACAAAGGACACTGATAAGCTGGAGAACATCCAAAGAACGGCCAAAACAGAATGGTGAAGATCCTAAAGTTAATGCTGTATAAGGACTGATTAAAGAGTATCAGACTGTTTGGCTTGGGGGTGCAGGTCGGAGACATGCCAACCATCTTCCAGCATGTGAAAGACTATGAAGAGGGGCGGAGCCAAGATGGCAGAGTAGAAACAGCTCGTCCAAGCCTCTCTGCCCCCAGATTCCCCCCCAAACTATGTAAAAGGGGACTCTGAACAACTTCTGGAGCCCCAGCACCCACAGAACGACCCAGAGAAGCTAACCTCCCGCTGAGGACAGCCCAGCGCAGAGGTCTGGGGCCTGGCAGCTCACAGAGCGCAGGAGCCGAGCCGAGCCCAGGTCGGCGTGAGCCGAGGTTTTAGCCCCAGGGCAGCAGGGCCAGCAGCCGGCTGGAGGAACCCCAGAACACCAGGAGCTGTGGCAACTCCAGAATTATCAACATAGACATGCCTAGGACAAAGTAAGAGGTTAGTGTCCTATGGACTTTGGGACCAGTATTTGGGGAATGCGTCGGCTCCCTCCCCTAGGGGCTAGAAGCCACTGAGGAGACACGCCATTTTGTAGTTTTCAGAGGCAGCTCCAGCTCCTGGCCTGCGAATTGTAGGGAGATCCAGCGATCAGTCTTGGGAGGTAATCGCTCTTGCTTTAACCTCCCTGGATCTGGATTGTGATCTAGGGTGGAAGTTGTGGGTGGGTTTACAGCTTGCCAGAAACAGAAGTTGCCCCCACACGTTCGGGACGAAAATTCCTCTAGCTGGCCTTAAAGCCATAGTGTGGCAACAAGCCCAAAAGTCAAGCAATTAAGTGGCAACATGCCAAGGCAAAGGAAACAGAAAAAATGCAACCCTAGACTCCTATTTTGGGGGCATAGAGCAGGAAAAGGACTGTGAGGTCAGAAGTCCTGCTCCAAAAGCCCCAGGGAAAACATGAGCGGGTTGCAGGCCATAGAGGACCTTAAGAAGGACTTTAAAAATCAAATAAGAGAAGTGGAGGAAAAATTGGAAAGAGAAATGAGAAGGATGCAGGAAAAGTATGAAATGAGGGTCAACAGCCTGACTGAGGAGAACAACACCTTAAAAAATAGACTAACTCAAATGGCAAAGGAGGCCCAAAAGGGCAATGGGGAGAAGAATGCCTTAAAAAGTCGAATTTGCCAGATGGAAAAAGAATCTCAAAAGTTCACTGAGGAGATTCATTCCTTCAGAGTTAGACTGGAGCAAATGGAAGCTAATGACTTTATGAGAAATCAAGATGCTGTTAAGCAGATCCAGACAAATGAAAGATTAGAAGGCAATGTGAAATATCTCATGGGAAAAACCACTGACCTGGAGAATAGATCCAGGATAGACAATTTAAAAATTATTGGACTACCTGAAAGCCATGATCAAAGAAAGAACCTAGAAATCACCCTTCAAGAAATTCTCAAGGAAAACTGCCCTGATGTTTTAGATCAGAGGGCAAAATAGAGGTTGAAAGAATCCACAGATCACCTCCTGAAAAGATCCCAAAAAGAAAACTCCCAGGAATATTATAGCCAGGTTCCAGAATCCCCAGATCAAGGAGAAAATACTACAAGCAGCCAGGAAGAAACAATTTCAATATTGTGGAAACACAATCAGAATAGCCCAGGACCTGGCAACTTCTACACTGAGGGATGGAAGGGCATGGAATATGATATTCCAGAGGGCAAAAGAGCTGGGATTGAAGCCAAGGGTCACCTACCCAGCAAAACTGAGTATTTTGTTTCAGGGAAAATATGGTCATTCAGTGGAATAGAGGACTTTCAAGCATTCTTGAGGAAAAAACCAGAATTGAATAGAAAATTTGACATCCAGACACAGGAAGGAAGAGATAGATGCCTGAGAAGGTAATCGGGGAAGAGAGATCAAGGGGAACTTATCAAAGTTGAACTATTTACATTCCTATATGGAAAAGCAATAACTGTGACTGATGATATCTTTCTCACTATGAAAATAATGGAAGGGGGTGTGGTCATATGAATACATATGTGAATGTGTGTGTATATGGTTACAGTTATATATAGATAGAGGGCATAGGTTAAATTTGTTGGGAAGGGAGAATACTCAAGGGATGAAATTATGAGGTGAGAGAGGAAAGTGGCAAGAGGAGATGGGGAGAGACAGGTAGGGTAAACTATCCCATGTAGAAGAAGCAAGGGGAAGTGGTTGCAAAGGAGGGGGAGAATAAGGAAGGCTAAAAAGGCAAAACCACATTCACATTGAATTTGGTTCAGGGAGAAACTGACATACATACTAAATGGGATATCTCAACCTGCAGCAGGATAGGGGGAAGGGGGATGAGAGGAGGGATGATGGATGGGAGGGCATCCTTGCGGGGAGGGGAGGTTGGAAGTACCCACTATAGAAGAGGGACAGGATCATGTAGGGAATGGACCAGGTGGGGGGTGGGATGAGTGGGCGGGAATTATAACCAGCCTTGTACAATATATCTACTATGACAATGTTTTGCATAGCTAGACATGTACAACATATACTGAATTACTTATCTCCCAAGAAGGAATGGGTGACAAGGGAGGAAGGAAATGGATCTGAATTTCGAGGTCGTAACATTAAATGTTTCAAATATATATATAAATACTATTATTAATACTCTTTTGCCTATAATTGGGAGATAAGATGTGCAGGCATTGGGACACAAAGATTCATCTTCCTCTAATGGAAAGTCGATGGGGGTATGGGAGAAGGTATGGGAGAGAGCAGATTGGAGGAAGCGATATCTTGTGGGATTACTATTCTGGGAGGTTGGGTAGGGGAATAATGGGGGGAAAATGATTTTAACTCAAAATCTGGTGGAAATGAATGATGTAAAACAGAAGTTAATAAAGCATTTGTTTAAAAAAAAAAAAGAAAGACTATGAAGAATGATACCCTTAACTTCGCCTTCCCCCAGTTCCCTTTAATTGAGCCTCCTTATAGGATGTTTTAACATACTATTTAATTTTAATCTAATCCACACAGGGCAGATCACAAAATCTCCAAATTCGAAGGGACATCTGAAACCAATTAGACTAACTCATTCTAATTCTGAAGAAACAATAACCCCCTAAACAACACCCAGCTTTTAGATGAAGAAATCCTCAAAGATTTCCTAAGGAGGAAACTGCTCAAAGAGAAATTACTCTTCCCATTTTAAAGGCAGTAGGTAAATCAATCATTTATTAAGTGCCTGGCATGTGTCGGCATTGTGCTAAACACCTGACTTGTAAAAGATCATCTGCTAATAAATGACAGAGGCTGGACCACAGCCCAGGTCATCAGAGTCCTTGGTCTTTCTTCCACACCAGTTGGGCCTTTCTTTATCTTCTGGCTAACTCCTGGAATGGCTGTAACTGGGAAGGCCCTTATCCCGCACAGCTCTACTCCTCTATGCTTCTCTCAGCTGCTGAGGCGTAATGACAGGTAAGGAGCTAAGGGCATTTAAAATTTTAACCAGACAGCAGTGCAGTTCTTCCCACTGAGACAAAACCATACTCTTGTTCTCTATAGGCAGCAACTCCCCTTCCAGGTATACGTGAAAACACAAAAAGCTTCAAACCAGGAGCACAGTAGCGATAAGGAAGGCGCTTTGGGGCAAGAATGGCATACTTCAGATAGAAACACCAAAAAGAGGACATGCGCTTAGGAGAGTGTGGAGAAGGGCACACAATTATATTCCAGCTAACAAAGAGCGTGGCAGGAAGCCAGTTGCATCCTATCTCTGCTACCCTCTGGAAGAAACTGTCCGCCTTAATAAGCTTTAATGGAACTAGAATGGAGTGATTAATGAAGGTAGCAGGCCGTGTAAGAAACAATACTTACAGCTAGAAGGTTTTCAGTGAACAAAAAGCAACTGGCACTCAGGTACAGCCTACATTTCATGGATTCAGAGTCCTTTTGTAGCTTTCTGATAAAGCTCTTTCTAAAAGAGTGTATTTACAGCTTTGTTCACTGCTTAGGCATTTCCCCTAGTGTAAATGGATATGTGACTCCCTCTTTCACCTCCCAGAGAAAAAAAATTAAAGCTTGTCTTGGCTTTTTTTAAATGCCTCAGACCACAAATAAGCAGGTCCAGGATCACCTGGCCCTTCTCAAATTTACTACAGTCTGGCCAGCTTAGCTCTCTCCTCAAGGGCTTGGCCATTAGCAAGTCTGAAAGAAATTGAAGACTGGAGGAAAGAGAAATCCACCAACTGAAATCCAAAAGCAACAAGGAAGAGTGAGACTTCTACTCCTTTCACCACAATGATGATGAGTCTCCAACCACACAATACCTTGGTACTCTCTCTTGTGTCTTCGAAGAGTTCCACCTTGAATGGTGTGCCATTAAGGAAGACAGTGGCAGATGGATCTGGGGTATGCAGTTCTGACAAGGTCAAAGCACTGAGTTGCTCCTCTAGGGAAAGGAATAGGCCTTCATTCTTCAGCTCAGTCTGGTCAAGAGTCTAGACATAATAAAACAAATCCAACATCAGCAAAAGTGGCCTAAAGGCTTATGCCAGTTTAGGACACTGGCCAAACTGCTGATCCAGGCTGAGGGCCATGCTTGACACTTAACAAAATCCTTTACAATGTGCCATTAGTAAATCCTCACAGAAATATTAGCCAGAGTAGAATTCTAACCATACTAAAAGCCTGACAAATAATAAAAAGTTGAAAAGGTCACAAAATATATGACATGTCCATTTCCCCATTTTTAAACTCTATTTCAGTTATTTAAATTTAAGTGTAGTCCCAGAGTAAAAGACAGTTCCATTCAGTTCTATAGCCCCACAAAAATCTTAATTATAGAGATAGGGTCATGAAATTAACTAAACATAAGCACATAAATGCTCCTTTAGTTAAGTGGTTTATGGGTACTAGCTGAAACACCTCAATCTAAAAGCCCAAGTTAGTATTGCTTATAGCACTGGCTGCCCACTAAAACCAGTCTTGGGCAAGGGCAACCGTGACTGAAGAGTAAGTATATCACTAAGTGCCCCAAGTCTGTGAAATCAAGGCATTCCCAGTCAGCTCTCAATAAAAGATTTCCTGACAGACACAAGTCAGTGAGCAGACAGACAGCATCATAACTAACATGGACCCAGGAGCTTCTCAGATGGATTTCCCAGGGCATTACATGGTGATATGTTGAGGGTTTTCCTTACCGATTTTAATAAAGAGAGGTGACAACAGCACTGGCGGAGTCTTAGCAACAATGACAGGATGTGGACAGTGCTGGAGCACTGGGAGTCAGCCGTAGTGCTCTGCCCAGGGGCACAAGATTCAAATTCCTTTGCCACTGCCAAAGAGAGAAGCAAACCAGAAGACGAAGTGTAGGGTAGAGAGACGGCTGTTAGGGGATCCAGGGCAGAGGCAGGTCTGTTTTAAAGTTCAGGGTGGAGTACTAGAATATATTTCTAGTTCAGGAAAGAACTTCCCAGGCTCATAGGTGCTGGGATATCCAGTAGGCTTTCTCCCCATTAGGCTTTGAGTGCCTTGTGAACAGAGACTGTCTTTTGCCATTTTTTGTATCCCCAGTGCTTAGCATGGTGCCTGGAACACAGATGGTGCAAGAATAAATGCTTCCATGACTAACATGCCTAAGTATATCTGTGGTTTTCTGCTTTCAACAAGGGGCCCAAACTAAGTGAAATCCTGGTTTCAAAGACTGTTGATGTTCTAGTATAGATTTTCTTTTCTCCCCACGTGAATTGTTTTAAAATACACAGTTTCTGGTGGCTAGGTGGTGCAGTGAATAGAGCACCGGCCCTGGAGTCAGGAGGACCTGAGTTCAAATCCGGCCTCAGACACTTAACACTTACTAGCCATGTGACTTTGGACAAGTCACTTAACCCCAATTGCCCTGCTCTTCCCCCTCCAAAAAGCAAAATACAATACAATACAATACAATACACAGGTTCCAGTCTGACTCAAACTCCCTCCTCAAGTGGTTTGAAACTACTCTGGTTTGGTGTGATCAATCTAGTCTCTGCTTCATGGTTTGGTTCAAGGCTCTCATGCCAAAGAAACATAGATTTAGGACTTAAAGGGACCTTAGATGCCATCAAGTACAATCCCCTTATTTTATAGGCAAGGAAACTGAGGCCCAAAGAGGTTTAAGTGATAGCCCAGGGTTATATATTAAGTATCTGAAGTAGGATTTGAATTCAGGTCTTTCTGACTTGGGAGACAGCTTTTTAAATACTATACCCTGCTACTTCTCCAAGAAAACACCTTATTAAATGCCCTGGATGATATTTTGCTGGGTCCATTTCTCTACCCCTATAAGCACCCACCATCACACTGTGTCTTCTAGAAGCCTTCCTCTTCTGGATATGGAAGTGAACCTGGGCTGTTCAAATGCCATTTGGCAAGAGGGTCAAAGATTCTGGTAGGTCCTGTCAAGCTGGAAAGGTAGCCAGCTTGGGCTCCCTGACAGACTGTGGGACTGTAGTTGGAGGCTCAGAGAATTTTATCACCAAGGGGTCCTATCAGCATGTACTTACAGAATGACTGACATAGCTATGGAGGAGGTCATCTATTACAATGTGGAGGGATGGAAGAACCAGCACTAATTAACTTGTCAATTTTTTGATGTGAACCTCCATCCTTACTTCTTGAGTAGAGCTCACCTCTACTGAAGGGATTATCAGAGCTCCTTCCAGATTGCTTGTTTTCACCCAGATGCCTTTTTAAGTAGGACTGCAGAGTTGACCTGGACCAAACAAGAGAGATGTTATGATAACCATGACAACTTGAACTTAGAAAGTGCTCTACCACATACAACAACACTTCCCACACAATCACCCTGTGGTGCTCAAAGAAACCATAAAGTAAAGGTCATGATAACTATGGCTTTGCCCTGGCAGCAGGCCCTGTTAAACAATTAAGTTTGCCAGATAACCTGTCAGTTGAAATCAATATAATAACAAACAATGACCAAATATTATTCCATAAGAACTAGAAAAAGAGTCTGGCTTTTAACAAAAGACAGAAAAAGTCACAGACAGTGGCAGAAAACAACAGATAGAGAAAACCTGAGATTGAGGGGGAAAGATAACAGCCATTATCAAAGTACCATTGAGTAAGGTTAAGAAAAAGGTCAAGTGTGATTCTGAATGTTATACACTGACTAACAGAGCAGAGAGAAATAACAGTTTAAATAGAACTTATACATATTACATTACTACTGAAGGATTTTTGTTCCGGAAAACAAATATGAAAGAATAGAATCAAAAGGTGGACTATCAAAAAGGAAAGATCCAATGACTCAAATATTGGTCAACTCACAGCACAGTCTGTGGGGGCCCAATGTAAACTTACTTACTACCAAAGGAAAAAGAGTACCAGTGATATGGGGTGGGAGGGGTGCGAGAGACAGAAATAGAGAACTTGAGATAGAAAGAGAGAGAGGAGAAGGGGGAGAGAGAGAGCGAGTACATTTCTTTTATCACACACCTTGATTTTGTAAAAAGGACATCATACACAGCTTTTTCATCTTCTGAAAGTTTCAACTGGTGCAATCTGAACTGACGTTGGGGCAACACCACCTGATGGAGAGTAAAATACTGAGCTGGTGTGTACACGTACACACACACATTTATAATATGCAAGTATATTGTTATAAAGGGAAAGGTATTTTTGATATTTATCTCAGGATAGTGCAGAGCAGATTCACAAAACTACCAAGGAAATATGGCTCCTAGCCATTACTTAAACATTAGGAGAGCCTTCTAACAATGGTGCAATCACTGCATCAAGTAGCAATCCTGTGGTCTCTTCTGAAGTGGGAAATAGGAGCTACAGAACCCAGGAAGTCAAGCAGGTAACCATTTCAGCACAATGAAAAGGACATCATCTCCCTCCTACTCTGGCCACCCAAGTGAAAGATGTCAGTGAAGTTACCAGAGGTTTTCCAGTTGAATCCAGCTGGTCTTTTGTTCTCCTCAGTAAAAGACTCTTGGTTAAAATACTTAACCTCTCCCCTCCTTTTGATGAACCATTGTCAACCTGACTCTTCCACAGCTTGAACTCATCAAATGGAGAACAACGGAGGAACCTGATTTTTGGAGGGGATGGAGCAAGATGGAAAAAAAGAACAGCCGTGAAAGGTTAAAGTACAACCTGAAAGGAAAAGTAAATCATATTTTGTGTTTCATTTGTCATCCAACTACACTAAAAAGATCATCACAGCAAAGACCCATCAACCAGTCACTAAAACCACATGACAACATGGGAATTTCTCCATAAATATCTGTGAATGTTTGACAATCACAAGAGCACAATAACCAAGAGGAGAAATTCTCTGTAAGTCAGTCTTGTATCCCTATAGGAATACATTAAGGAACAACCAATAACTCATTTTGCTGGCCTTGAATAACTGGGGACCTTTCCCTAGACCCAACTTTTTGAAGAAGAGTGTGTTCATGACTTCTGTTGTCCTAAATGAACTTTTTGCTTCATTTTTAAAGTCAACTTTTTAGACATTTGAGAGGCAGGGTGGTATGACTGAAAACTGCATTATATTTGGAGTTGGGAGAGACCTAGATTCACATCTCACCTCCAAGCTTAATAACTAGGTAACGACATGTAAGTAACTTAACTGCTCCAAGTCTCAGTTTATTCATCTAAAAAACAGGAATAATAAAAACTGTAAGCAGCAAGGTACCCTAACAGAGTAGGCAGCAGTTCCAAATGGACCAAACTCCCCCCAACATTCTGACCAACACTTTCCCTCATATGTGAGTCCAAAACCCTACACTCAAGAATCTCAGTAATAGCAACACTGCCCAGACCACCCATCTGGCTTCCCAGCGCCCACAGCCATCATTCAGGGGGACAACCCTTATGGAGAAGAAGCCTCATCATACCTGCCACAACCAATGCCATCCACTGAACAACTGCCACCAAAGGACAGGTAAGCACAAGAATGCCAGTGCACAGCTCCTTCCCCTACCCTTACCAATCCTGTTTCTCACCGGCCCCTAGAGCCATTGCCCAAGGAAGCCACCCTTGTGGAGATGAGATCTGATAACTAACTCGGTTATAGTTAGTTATAGTTACTACAGACCAGAAAAGAAAGTGCTCACCCCTAAAGGCCTTGGCACTTGGTCAGAAATTGGAAGGGAATTTTATCAAGAGAAATAACACTAAATTACCACATCTTGAAGCTTCACCCTAATGACCAGTAGGCCTTTCAATTCCACTTGTAGCTGAAACCTCCTAACTATATTGTCACCCTCCATTTGAATGAGCTCCTCACAAGCAAGGATTGTCTTCTCTCTTTGTATCCCCAGCACTTGGCACAGTATGTGGTACACAGAAAGTGCTTAATAAATAAACGCTTTTTCTTTCACTCACTCATTTCATTCAAACATTCAGCTCACATCGCTGCTTGGTGAATCAAACAGAAGCAAATAGAAGAATGTATGTAAAGCACTTTATAAACCTTGCAGAATTGCATAAATGTGAGCTACTTCTAGAAATACAAGGACCTCTTATAAAGACACAATCATTCATCAATCAGCTATCAAGCACTGATTTATAAAGCCCTTTTGCTGTTAAAAAGAATAATAGACTCATCTTTAGTTAATAAGAAATCTGACTCATCTTCAGGTTCTCCACCTATGTGGAGAAGTTTTTAAAGTACTACAAAACCCAGCCACATTCCTCCAGAATCTTGGAGGGCTAGCTTACCTCAGCAATGAATACATGTCCAACAGATTGTTCTGAATGGGGGTTCCAGTGACAGCCCAGCGGGCAGCAGCGTGTAGCTTACATACAGCTATGGAAGTCTGCACCCGAGGATTCTTAATGTTGTGAGCTTCATCCAGTATGATGCGAGCCCAGACTATCTGGAGCAATGGTGATGTGGAGTCCTAGAGAAGATAAGAACCAACAATAGCTTGGAGCAATGAACATTCATAGATTGGTGATATAATAACTTCAAATGGAAAAGCTGATATTAAGAACATTAAACTGGGAACTGGTTTAGGACCTAAATTAACTCACAGGTGTATATATAAGCAAGTCATTTGAAGTCTTTCTACTCCACCCTATCCATATTTCTTCAGTAAGACTTAAGGTCTGGATAACACCTAAGAAGACCTTGACTTTCTAAAACAGAAAGCAATCTTTCAAAAACAAGGTAAAAGAAACCCTGACCATTCATCATGACCATATTCAAAAGACCACCACAAATGGATAAATCTGTAAACACTAAAAATTGTAATTGATACTTGCTGCAGCAGTATATAACACTAAAATGCAAATGATATGGAAAATATTGGCATAATTACCATTCAGAGACAATATAGATTCATGGGGTTGCAATATTTTTCTTTAAATTGAGTTTGTTGGGGAGGCTAGGTGGTACAGTGAATAGAGCACCAGCCCTGGAGTCAGGAGGATTTGAGTTCAAATCCAACCTCAGACACTTGACACAATTACTAGCCATGTGACTTTGGGCAAGTCACTTAACCCCAATTGCCCTCCAAAAAGCAAAAAAAATAAAAGTAAACAAATTGAGTTTGTTGCTGCCATAGAAAAGAACTTGCTACTAAAAAATGGATCCATTCAATAAAGCATTATCAATATCACACATTCTTCCTGATAGTACAAAACCACTCATAAGCTTACCTAACAAGTGAACTTTCTTGATTATATCCATTACTTTTCCTACCCCTTGACCTATCACTCATCTGCCACAAATCATTTCTTTTTTCTTTTGGATACCATGAATATGGATATTGACACGTTCCGTATACTGTAGAATTTGCATTATCTAAGTATCCCAAAAGTATAGTGACACCCTGATTACCCTTGTGGAAAAACTATCAGCTGACACACATAAGCTTCACGTATTCATGTTATTTTAACAATTTATGTAAAGTAGACCTATTTCTCCTTTAAGAAATAATTTGAAACATGCCTAATTTCAATATAAAGTAATATATAAAATATATACAAATATATACATAATGATAAATATTTTTGGCATGGGTAAGAGACTGATCACAGAAGCAACAAAAGTAGGTCAGGGAAACAGATATTCACTCGTATCAGTAAGGCATGTTATAAATGGCTTCCATTTTACAGAATTAAGGTGACAAGCTGTTAACTCCAGGAGTTAGGTAAAAAGTTCCTCCCCAGTTAATGATATATGGTCTCTAAAACTGTTTTCCCTCAATGTACCTTACCTCTACACAGGCATCAGTAGCAGGAACATCTCCCTCTTCCTTCCTGGTAGGGATCTCCTTGGCAAGAAGACTATAGGTAGTGATTACTACGTCATATCTAGAGAGGCTATACAAACATAAGACATGGAAATGAATAAACTAAAAAGGCAGAACTAATACTTAAGAAGTACCTGTGTCTACCTGATTGAGTTATTGGGGAGAAAAAATTATTTTATGAATATTTAAAGCCCTACATTAATGTGAATATTGTTCATGAAACTAACATCTCTCAGATAACTTGTATATATAATGCCAAAAATATAAACAATGAAATTCTTCTACACAACTTTTCAAATGTATTATCTCATATATACTATATAAGGCTGAGCTGGTTTCATTTCTAATAAAAGAAGAATATGAAGAAAAAAAATCATGGACACTGAAAATCCGCTCAACTAGGAGAAACATGGACTCAATCTTTCAAATAATAGTCGTCTTCTTTGGGTGAGTCCTGCTGCCACCTGGTGGCCAACCCAAGGAATCCCAAGGCTTTCTAGGTTATAGTCTTCAGCTTTCAATAAATGCATATCACTCTACTCTATAAAGAAAGGAACTAGGCTCCATTCTAACACCAAGCATGATGTCCTCCTCCTTTTCCAATGAGATTCCTGGTGAAAGATGGTTTGATTTTTTTTTCCCCAGCTCTAAACATGGGTCAAGGTAAAAGATTTTGAAATTGAAAATTTGTCTTTTGGCATCACCTATACTTGCAACATTAGTTAGTGGAATCTAAATGGAATACTAAGTAGGTGCCAGAAGAGATGCCACCATCGTGGTCTTGCTGGTGCAGGTCAATTCTAACCTACAGTCCCCCTTAGGCTAACTGGATATTGAATGCTTCCAAGGTCATAAATGATCTTGCACTTACACTTTTGCATGTTGCTCCCGATTAGACCCATGGTAAAGATAGATTCTGAGCCTGTTGCCACCCACACGTTTTTCTATTTCCTTTTTCCAATGATGAATCAGGGAGGCAGGGCAGATAATTAGAGTGCCAGTGCCGTGGGATAGGAAGCTAGAGGAATCTTAAAGGAAAAAACATGCAATCAAATTACTAACTTTTGCTTTAAGTTCCTGTTGACCCATCATCTTTTCTTGACCTACTCAATTTCTATTTTTGCCATTTATTACTCTTATTTCTAGAGGTTTCTGAATATGAGCTAGAAGGGATTATTTTTATAAATCAAATTGCTTTAACTTCTTTCCTTCCTTTCCCCCATAAAGATATAATCCAGGGAGATAGTACTGGATCCTTGGTGGTACAGAGAGCTGTGTTATAGGCCATTTTAAGCTGATGCTTTGTATATTCTAAAAAGTAACACTATATATTACGTCTGGAAAGGGAAGGAATAGAATAAGGGACAAAAAGGCATTAGATAATTCTCTAAATTTCTCATTAGTTAGGCCTTCAGTATAACTATTATTCTGAAATGCTATGAATCCCCAAAATAAAAACACATATTCAAAGATAGGTATGAAAAACAACCTCCAAAGCCAAATAGAAATTATTTGGGATGATCTCTACATGGGCCTCTCTGTTCACATAATTGAGAAGACTCTGAAATGTGTTCAAATATATGTATTAATCACTCTACTCAATAATGGAAGTGGGTTCCATTCTAACAATAAACATGATCTTCTCTTTGATTTCCAGTGGGACCTCTGATGGCAGATGGTTAGACTTTTTTTTTTAGTTTCTAGCTTAGTTTTAGAATTATTTGCATGTGATCCAAGACAATTTCAAAGGACTCATGAAAAAAGTATGATCCTCTTCTAACAAGAGAACTGATGAACTCTGAGGGCAAATTGGAGAATAACTTTCTCACTTTTTTGCCTTCTTTTTGCAATATTTCCATTATGAAAATGTTTTGTATGATTTCACATGTGTAACTGATATATTGCTTGCCTTCTCAGTGGGTGAGGGAGGGGTAAAAGAATCTTGAACTCAAAATTTGAAAAGAACACTATAAATAAATAATTTTAAAATAGAACATATAAACAGGAAACATTTAACAAAATGAAGAAAAATATAACAAGAAAAAAATAAAAACAAAACACTGGGAAAAAAAAGAATTGTGCAAATTTGGCTATAGTATATTATATGTAAATATGGATTCATAACTGGTTACATGACTAGACTCAAAGAGTAATAGTTAATGGTACAATGTCAATATATGAGGAAATCTTCAGTGGAGTGTCCAAGTAATCTATGCTTGACTTGTGCCATTTAAGATTTTAATCAATGAATTTTGGATAAAGGCACAGATGATATGCTCCTCAAACCTGTAGGTGTCAGTAGGATGAAAAGGATAGCTAACAAACTAGAGGACAGTCAGAATCCAAAAAGATCTTCAAAAGCTAGAGGACTGGGCTGAAACTGGTAAGATGAAATTCAATAGAAATAAACGCCAAGCTTCACACTTGATACAAGAAACCAACTTCACAAGTTTGGTCATAGTTAGACAACAGTTTTGTTTGTAAAAGCTCTGGGGGGTTGGTTCAATGAGTCAGCAGTGTGATGTATCAGCCAAAAATACTCATGTCATTTGGGGCTTCATGAAGAGGGGTTTGGCTTCCACGACTGAGAGTCCCACCACACCAGGCCCTGCTTGGGCCTCATATGAAGTAATATATTCAGTTCTGGGCACAGTTTAAAGGCAATGATAAGCAGGAGAGCATGTGGAGGAGAGCTATCAGTCATTCCCCCTGATAAACAGTTAAAGAACTTGAATAGGCAGTTTTCAGAGGAAGAAATCCAAGCAATCAATAGCCATATAAAAAATTATTCAAATCACTAAGAATTAGAGCAGTGCAAATTAAGGCAATTCTGAGAGTTCACCTCAGATTCATAAGATAGGCAAAGCTGACAAAAAAAGCAAAATAAATTTGGAGATGCCATTGGAAAATAGGCACACTGCTGTACTGTTGGTAGAGCTGTTAATTGGTCCAGTCATTCTGAACAGCAATTTGGAGCTATATACAAAAAGTTATTAAACTGTGTACTCTTTGAGCCAGTCATACCACTATGAGGCCTACCCCCCCCCACCCCCAAATCAGAGAAAATGGGAAAGGCCCTAGTTATACAAACATATTTACAGTAGTACTTTTTGTGGTGGTAAAGAGCTGGAACTTGAGAGGATACCCATCAGCTGGGGAATGCTAACAAATTAGTGTCTGAATGTGACAAAATTCTATTGTTCTGTAGTTAATGATTAAAGGGAAGACTTCTATGGACTGATGCTGAGTACAATGAGAAGGGGAAGGAAGAGAACAAGCATTACATGCCTACTAAGTGCTGTACAAGTACTATCTCATTTGATCCTCACAACAACTGTAGATGTCACTATTATCCCCATTTTATAGTTGAGGAAACTGAGGCAGAAGTTAAGTGATTTGCCCAGGGTCACACAGCTAATGTCTAAGGCAGATTTAAACTCAGTTTTTCCTGAATCTAGGCCCAACATTCTACTTAGGTGCCACCAGAAAACCAATTTACATAGTAATAACATCATAAAAACTTAAGTCTGAAAGACCTAAGAACTCTGTTCAACACAATGATCACTCACAATTCCAGAGGATTTGTGAAACATGTACCCTCTTGTCAGAGAGCTGACAGACTCAAGGTGTAAGTTAAGACATATTTTTTGAATGTGGCCAATGCAGGAATTTGTTTTTCATGATGAATATTTAAAAAAAAAGCTTTGGAGGAACGGAGGAATAGGAAAGAAGATGGAATTTTTAAAATAAAAATTAATTCAAAAACATTTTCTGGATAGAAAATTTGCTGATTTTAGTCAAGTCTATAGTTACTCTGAGTTTTTATTTAAAATGACACCTGGGAAATTAGTTGGCTCCCTCACGGATGGACCAAATATAACCCAGGGTGTTTTGGCTGTTTATAATTTGAAGCCTCCTTCTCTCAGCCAAGAGGAAACCCCCCTATCCCCTCTACCATCTTTGGAGAGACATAAAACAAGCTTTTGGTCTTTCTTTTTCTTCAGCTCTTGATTTTTCTGGGTTAAAATGAGTGCAATCATCGTCAGGGTCTTGCCTAAGCCCATGTCATCCGCTGGAAAAGAAGAACATAGAAGAGAGCTACAGTTACTCAGGTATAGGACTAACTTGCCTTCAAAGCCCACGTGTGTGGACATTTTTTGCTTCCCTTTCCCTTGACAGGGCTTCAACATAGTTACTCTTCCTCCCCTAAAACCCTCTAGCTGAAAACAGACCCAGGTTTTCTTCCCATTGCCAGGTATTTTGATTTTGATTCTTTGCTACTTGACTCAGAATTTCCAAAGTATTCAGAATTTACACACTCGAAAAAGGCTCACAAATAAATGTTAACCTTACACCAACCAAAAACTCTCAAAGTGCTTTTACTTGACCACTAAATTGAATTGCATTCCTAGAAGGGCTGGTAGTATTGTAAAATTTTTAAAAATGGAAAAAATAAGACCAAATGACACGCCTTCCAAGCAAAAAAACTTACTACCAAAAGAGAAGCAGTTAATTACATCACAAAAGATACAGAAACTTATGTTCTGCCCATTCTAGGAATTTTATGCTAGCTCCCCTCTGCTAATCACTGTGGATTTAAGAATGAGTTTAGTCTCATTAGAGGCAAGCCAGCTAAAATATAATTAAGTTGCAGAGATTCCTGTGATTAATAACTAGCATTATATTGTTTGAAAAGAAACAGCAGCTTGTAGAAGTAGGCTTAAGAACTTAACTGGGAAAAAGATGAATCAAGGGGCAGGACAAAAAAAAGTTGGGATTAGAACGAATTTTAAAGTAATTTAGGGATTTTAGAAAAAAGAAAACTGGAGACAGTAATATGGAAATGTATTACATCAGATTGTTTACCATCTCAGGGAAGGGTAGAGGGAGTGAAGGATAGAATTTGGAACTCAATATCTAAAAAAAAAAGGTTAAAAACCCCACTAAAAACCAAATATTAAAAAAAAAAAAGTAACTAAAACAAACTGATCCTGAATACATATGCTAGACATTCATTTTAGAAGAAAACAACCACAGATGATATTCTAAGTTTGTAAGTTTTATTATTTTTTCTTATTTTAATAAATAAATGTCTGTAGCAAAATGGCAAGAATAAAAAAAATGGAGCACTGAGGACAACCACCTGCAAAAAACCCAAACAAATCCACAAGACTCGCTCTAATTCCATCCTTCAACTGTTCTCCACTTCTTTCCCTGATACCTCTCTGCAGATATTCTTAGGCTACGTGCATTCACAAAGGCCAATATTTCTCCATTTACCTAGAATTCCTCCATGAGGTTTTTGATTCTCTCTCCATAATAACCACGCCAATGCTTGTTTCTGATGCAAAAGCAAAGGCACCTGAAAAGAGAAATGAAGTGCAAAGTATAACTTGCCCAGTCACGCTGTATTTAAGTTGTGGCTGCTCAGAATCTAACACTTTGTTTCTTTATTACATGCTCTTCATTTTCAAAGGAAATAACATTATGAAATCACCTAAAGTGTACAGCAGTCCTTCCATCTTCCTTTTCTCCTGTGTTATATTCTTCCTCTGTCTAATGCCTTGACTAAGATCAAGATTCTATTTGGCCCCTTCAGATCCTTACACAAATAATTTCTTCCATTTTTATAGGGGCATTTCATTCCATGTGATAACTTTTAGAATGAAGAGATATTCCTCAAACCTCATTATCTGGAAACCTGCACTGAAAGCATTAAGAGTAGCTACTTAGCTATGGCAGAAAGACAGAGAATATTCCATGTACATCACTGCAAAATGATCCCTCACGTTCATACTGGTTGTTGAAGTAGAAATGTCACGAAACCTTGGAAGTGACCATTCAACTCTCAGAGTTTCTGACAGAGTACAGGCAATCTGTCTACCTAATTATAGAAGAGCATACTACTAAGGGTTCAGAGACACCATAGATAAGATCCCAAGGACAAAGGAAAGTTGGACCAGGGAAAATGGGAAACAATAATAAAATTCTAACAACATAAAGAGAAATTATTTCAATGAAAAGGGTAAGCTGTCTAAAGAGACCAATGTGAATGCACAGGGGAATTCAATCAGTTTAGATTTTGAGAAGATAATGTATAGAAGGAAGTAGGGACAGATAAGGAAGACAGGAAGAATAAAAAGCATGTCTGATGAATAACAAAAGCATGGTACAAAAAGAGTACCATGAAAATAACGTGAGGAATGCTAAAACTTTGAATGATTTGATGCAAATAAAGAACACTACATGCAACAAATTCCATTTTGTTGTTTTTTTGTTAGGTTATTTTTTTTAGTTGTAATGGACAAAAGAGAAGGAGCAAAGAAAGGGCAGAGCTCAATGTGGATGGGACAATAGAAAGACAGCAGATTAACCATCCCACTTTTGCTTCTATTTCCTTTGCCAAGCAGAATGACCTTCAACTAGAAAAGATGAAAGAAAAGTGGCTATTAGGGTACTGATATTCAAGTTTTGTAGGGAGGTATTAAAGGAGTGCTTGGCTGCCCATCACCAGGTAGGATCATGAATTGAGAATGGGAAAATACCTTACAGGTCATTTAGTTTAACCTCTGAATGTTACAAGTGAAGACACAGGCCTAGAAAACTTAAGTGACTTGTTCAAGGTAACACAAGTAACAAGATTGGAGCAGGGGTGAAATGTGACTGCTGCCTTCAAGCATTTGAAAAGAAATCATATGGAAGAGGAATTAGATTTTTTTCAGCTATTGCTTTGAGTTTGGGCAGATTACCTCACTGGGCCTCACTTTCCTCACCAGAATGAGAAGGCTGATTCAGCAGGTGAGGTCCCTTCCAACTCTAAATCTATGAACCTATGAAATAGGTTGGACATTGCAGAGACAGGTCTAGACTCAATGTTAAGGAAAACTTTCCTCTTTCTTACAATCAGATTTATCAAACAACGGAATGGGACACCTGGGGAAGGGATGGCCTACCTCCCTAGAGCTCTTCAGAGAAAGGCTGGATGAGCACTTGTTGGCAATGTGATATAGGGATTCTTGTTTGGTGAACTAGATAAACTTCCTGCCACTCAGATCTGTTAGCACTCTATCAACTAAATCCAAGTAAGCCAAAACTCATTTTTTGCCAGTCATCCTTTCTGGGAAGTCCTATCCCTCTTTTCTCTGCCAATTCAAAATATACATTTTAAGGTGCATCTCAATGATCAACTCTGTAAATTGTTTCCTGAGTCATCTTAACAAACAATCTTAACAAACATCTTTGAACTTATTTAAGACTTTAACTGAAAGAGTCACTTCCAGGGCCATGATAAATTCACACACACACACACACACACACACATACACACACACACACACACACACACACACACACACACACACACACACACACACACACATAAGGGGACAAGACCTCTGGGACTCCTGCCTGCTTCCTTGGTCTTCTCCTGCACCACAGGTAGTGGGGACACCTTCCTTATCCCACAAACTAGCTAGTAAAATGTTAAAGAACTCATTATCTTTCTGCCTAAGCCCTCCCCCTCCTACCTTCCCAATTGCTGTAGAGGGCAGCACCACCCTCCCAATCCCAGAGTCCTCCAGGATCACAACCTAGGACTCATCCTGGACTTTACACTATCTCTCACCCTCCATATCCAACCTGTTGTTAAGGTCTGCCCATTTCACCTTTGCAGTATCTCTCAAATACATTTCCTATGTCCTCTGCTCCAACAAGTCCCAACAAAAATCCTACCTTCTACAGGAAGCCTTTCCCAACTCCCCTTAATTCTAGCACCTTTCCTCTATTAATTAGTTCCTTTTTATCCTGTATATAACTTGTCTACATATATGTTTCCTTGTTGTCTTCCCCATTAGATTATGAACTTCTTGAAGACAAGGACTGTGTCCTGCCTCTTTTTGTGTCTCTAAGTGCTTATCAAAGTACCTGGCACAGAGTAGGTGTTTAATAGATATTTAATGATTATGGATGTCACAAACTTAATAAATACTTAATGATAAAACTGGACTATATCATTACTAAACTTAATGGAAAGGATATTAGCAGGGAAGTTACTAAAGTATCCAGAGAAGAAATGATGTATTACAATCTCACCATGGTAGGCTATTTCATACAAATTGTTCATATAAATTATAGACTATAATAGTCTCTGTAATATAAAGGATTTCAGCTTTGAGGTTTCACCTAATGCCCAACAAACTGGCAAGAACGATAGATGAAGGGAACAGATTAGACTGTAAGATCCTTGAGGGCAAAGTTTGTCTTTTGCATGTTTTTGTATCCCTAGCAATCAGCACAGTTCCTGACCCACAGCAGGGGCTTAATAAATGTTTATTGATTGATTTACTGAATGCTGGAAGGGCTGTAAAAAGACAGGCACACTAAGGTAACATCTGGTAGAGCTGTGGATTGGTCTAATCATTATGGAAAGCAATTTGGAATTATGTCAAGAAAGTGACTAAAAAAAAAAGTGACTAAAAAAAGATCTATCATTTGATTCCATATTTCCTGAATGGGTCAATAACTAAAAAAAAAAAAAAGTCCTACATACACCTAAAGATTCATAGCAGAGAACTGGCAGCAGAGCCAAGATGGCAGAGTAAAAGCAGGAACTTGTTTAAGCTCCTGCACCAACCACCTCCAATACCTGTAAAATATAACTCTAAACAAATTTTAGAGCTACAGAACCCACAAAATGATAGAAAGAAACCAATCTCCCACTGAAGGCAGCCTGGCAGGCAGACAGGAAGGGTCTATCCCACTAGGCTGGGAGCTGAGCACAGTCCTGTGTAAGCCCCACAGGCCCAGACCCAGGGTGGCCCCAATCAGAGGCACACAATAGCCAGAGCAGACTTCAGGAGAGTGAATCACCAGCAACTGTGGTGGTTTCCAGACATCTCAACCCATAAACACCAAAGAGAAAGTAAAAGGTTAGTAGGGAACTCCGTTGGAAGCGAGTGACAGAAGAGCACTGTCTAGCCACTGCCCCCAGGGCAAGAAGTAGCAGAGGGTGGAGACTGCAGCTGCTGCCAGGTGGTTGTCGCTGGAGCTCCTGACCTACAGATTGTAGGGGGATCAAGTGACCATTCAAAGGGTAATCACTCTTGCTTTGACCTGCATGGATCTGGGTATCAGTCTTTCGTGGTGGTCCTGGGGTATGTGGCCAATGTGCCAGAACTTGTAGTGGCTGCAGAAATGGCACCCTCCTCATAGCTCTGACAATATTTGTGAAAACCCCTGCAATTTGGGACACAGCTCTCTCCACTCTGGAAGCAGAGTTCTACCATGGCAAAGAGCTCAAAAGACAAGTAATTGGATGGCAAGAAGATCAAGCAGAGGAAGTGCAATCAGACCATAGAATCCTTTTTTGGGGACAAAAAGGATCAAAACATGGAACCAAAAGAAGACAACAAAGTCAAAACTCCTGCATCAAAAGCTTCCAAGAAAAATATGAATTGATTACAGGCCATGGAGGAACTCAAGAAGGATTTTGAAAATCAAATAAGAGAAGTGGAGGAAAAATTGGGATGAGAAATGAGAATGATGCAAGAAAATCATGAAAAGCGAGTCAACAGCTTGCTAAAGGAGACCCAAAAAAATTCTGAAGAAAATAAAACCTTAAAAAGTAGACTAATTCAAATGGCAAAAGAGGTCCAAAAAGTCAATGAGGAGAAGAATGCCTTAAAAAGCCAAATTTGCCAGATGGAAAAGGAATTTCAAAAACTCACTAAAGACAATAATTCCTTCAAAATTATATTAGAACAAATAGAAGCTAATGACTTTATGAGAAATCAAGATACTATAAAACAGATGCAAACAAATGAAAAAATAGAAGGCAATGTGAAATATCTTATTGGAAAAACAACTGACCTGGAAAATAGGTCCAGGAGAGATAATTTAAAAATTATCAGACTACCTGAAAGCCATGATCAAAACAAAAAGCCTAGAAATCATCCTTCAAGAAATTCTCAAGGAAAATTGCCCTGATATTCTAGAACCAGAGGGCAAAATAGAAATTGAAAGAATTCACTGATCTCCTCTTGAAAAAGATCCCCAAAAGAAAACTCCTAGGAATATCATAGCAAAATTCCAGAATTCCCAGGTCAAGGAGAAAATATTACAAGCTGTCAGGAAGAAACAATTTGAGTATTGTGGAAACACAAAGAGGATAACACAAGATCTAGCAGCTTTTACATTAAAGGATTGAAGGGCCTGGGATGTGATATTCTGGAGGTCAAAGGAGCTAGGATTAAAACCAAGAATCACCTACCCAGCAAAACTGAGGATAATGCTTCAGGGGAAAATATGGTCATTCAATGAAATAGAGGACTTTCAAGTATTCTTGATGAAAAAACCAGAGCTGAACAGAAAATTTGACTTTCAAATATAAGAAACAAAATTTATAGCAGTACTTTTTGTAGCAGTAAAGAACTGGAAACAAAGTGGACAGCCATCAGCTGAGTAATGGTTAAACAAGTTGCAGTACTTGTTTAATAATACAGGAATAATACTGTGCAGTAAGAAATAACATGATGACCAGAGAAGCATGAGAAGACACATGAACCAATAAAAAAAAAAGTAAGCAGAATCAGGAAAACAATATACACAATAATAATGCAAATGCAAACACCAAAATAAACAAAACTGGAATTATAATGACTGGAAACCTCTTTACCCTCTTCTTTGCAGTGGTGGGGAACTATGGGTGTAGAACAATGCAAATGATGTGAGACTTTTTTGATATATTGGTTAGTCTGGCTGAGCTGCTTTTCAAAAATTCTTTTTTAATTCAGCTTACCTTCAACCCATCTGGATCTTCTGCTACTGTCTCCTTGCCAGGACATGATTCAAGAGACTTGTGGAGCTGATCAATGGCATCACTTGTAACTTTCCACACAGCCTGAAGGCGATCTTGGGTCATCCGGCCCCCATACAAATGGACTTTGTCTAGGAAAAGTGTTATAAATCTAATTTTACATAATCTGGCTGGACAAAGGCTATTAATTCTTTCCTGCTAAAATGGTGCAATGACTGAAAAATGTGAGAGGCAGTGCAATGAAATAAGTGTTAGTTCTAGAACCAGAGGACCTGCATTTAAACCCTAGAAAGATGGGAGACTATAATTGTGGAGGGCAACTAGGTGGTGCCATAGTGCATAAAGCATTGGGCCTGGAGTCAGGAAGACTCATCTTCCTGAGTTCAAATCTGGCTTCAGACACTTCCTAGTTGTGTGAACCTGGGCAAATCACTTGACCTTGGTAACCTCAATTTCCTCATCTATAAAATGAGCTGGAGAAGTAAATAGCAAACCACTCTATAATCTCTGCCAAGAAAACCCCAATTGGGGTCATGGAGAGTTGGATAGGGCTGAAAATGACTGAACAACAATGGGTATGGAACATTGCATACATTGGCAGACATGAGCCTTTTGTTGATTAGTTTTGCTAACCTGTTTTCCTTTGTTACTAGGTACAGTGTTCAGAGAGGTCAAGGGAAAATACTATGATAGGAAATGACTTATGTGAAAACAACAGGCATCAATACAACTCTGAAAATAAATAAATTTATGATCCTATGACAAAGTTTTTCTTAAAGTACAATCCTAGTTCTTTAAGCACACTAACAAGATGAAAAGGCATGCATGCATCCATCCACATAAAATTGGTGAGAAGAAAACTACCACAAGTACAAAATGCTTCAATGTTAAAAACTGGTCTATCCACCTCATAAGGACGTAAAGAATTGGATTAGGTCTAAATAATGAGCAAAACTTTCCAAACCATCATCTTCATTAAGATAGAGTTCAAAAGTAGCTTTTGCTTTCACATGGGCACAAGGGTACCCAAAAACTAGCACCTATCCATTATCCATAATATTTATGATCGTTAAATATTCACAACAAAAACTGATCTTACCTTCATAATGCTGGCTAGGTCCTCCACCAGATGCCTGCTTGTGAACGTGCAATCCCAAAGAACCACCTAAAGCATGAGAACCCTGAAATTGCACTGGTTTGGGTGGAGCTTCTGCAGTGATTTTAGTAAATGAACTGTGTGGCAGGTGGTCATGAGCATCACTTTCCTTATTACTCCCTGATTGAAAAATAGAAAACCATGTAAAGTTTAGAAAAATAAAGAGGTCAATCAATGATGTGAAAGTCATAGGAGCTAGATATTAGTAGGCATCACTACCATTTTAATTAGTGACAGGGAAAGCTTCCTGTTAGGGTTAGTGGGATTCCCAAAATTGCTTAAATGATGGAAATTAGAGAGCTGAACTTTGGGACAGGGAGGGCATTCCACAACTAGCATGAGTTTTGGAAGAAAACTCAGAAGCAAAAGTAGGAGGACAAAATGAAGAAGACGGTAAATCATCTCACATGTTGCTTGCCTGTGGCAAGCCTAAAGTGCTTTTTTGAACTACAACCAGATGTTTAAGCAGGGCATAACTCATCTTACCTTGTTCTGTACTTGTCACTGTGGCTAGAGATAGAGCGCTGAGTGCAGCCTCCAAATCCTGAACTTGCTTGAGGAGCCTCTCGCCCTTGTCTGGAAGGGCCTGGATGTTCACTGTTGCCAGTGTACTCTGAAAAGAAGATTTTGTTAGACTGATGCCCTTGTCTTCTCAGCATACAATGGTGAGAGAACTTTAAATAAAAACATAGCACAGTACTAAGCATCTTGAGGCTTAGCTGTCACATGGTGGTCTGGAATTATTTTCCCCTTAACATTTTTCTCATTCCAGAAAAGCAAAGGACAAAAAGGGAATAGAGGAGGAATGGATAATTTCCTTTATTCCTTCCTTTTCCTTATTTGCCTATTATGCTTAGAGCTTTTATGTGTTAAACTTCTGGAGCTCTCTATTTGCCCATAACAAACATTGACTACATGAAACCACTTAATCTTTCTTGCTGGATGCCTACTAGAGAATATGTTCTGGGTTCTTATTTTCATTACAGTGTTATCTGAAGTGTTCACATACTAAATTTCTCTCTAACCTGGCCAACAGTTTGTATCTAGGTTAAGTATCTAAAAATATGCTAAGCACAAATACATCTAAGAGCCATTCCTCAAAGTATTACCTCTAAATGACCATATTTACAGACTAAAGTTACTCTCACCACAAACAAACATCTTAGTGTCCAAAGTCACCTTTTTTTGTTTAAGTTGTTCTGTGAGATGCAAATGTTGGGCCACAGGGTCTAAAGGCTCCACCTTCTTCAAAGTCTTGGTGAATCCTGGGATTGATCTTGGTTTACTTGTCTCAGGTACTTTAAGATTCTTTTTCTGTGATGAATCCTCAGCCACCTGAACATGTAGGGAGTTTTCTTGTTTGGAAGAAACTACAACATCTTCACTGCCTTTACTGATGCCTTTCCTTTCTCCTGGAGCTGTTGATGATACTTGTGATCCACTGGTCCCTCTCTGGGGGACTTTAGGAATCTCTAGCTGTCCCAGGCTTTGAGTCTTTGGTTTTGTCTGTGGGCCAAGATCAGCCTTGACCTTTGTTTCTCTGGCCTCATAGTTCTTAGGCTGCTCTCTCTGGACCTTGCTCACAATGTCCAGACTGACAGTACCCAAAGGCCTATGCTTAGTTTCACTCTCCCCCTGAGGTGCTGATTCAGCAGAGACATCTTTTGATTTCTTCTCTTTAACAGGAAAAGACTGTTTCCTTAGGTCTTCCTCAGTGGGCAGGTCTTGCTTAACCTGAGAAAAGCTTCCTGGGTGTAAAATTTTGTGATCTTTTGCTTTATTCTGAAGCACCGCTCCTTTCTCTGGTACCTGTGATTTCCTTATTACCGCATCCAGCAGGGGCTTCCCTTGCATGCTGGATTCTGGCATAGATCTCTGCTCCTGGTTTTGTGGCAAAAGCTGATCTTTCTTTTCCTTCAGTTTCTTTTCAGCTCTTTTTTCCTCATTTTCACCACTGTTTAGCTGTTTCCAGAGGGACGGTTCTTGGTTCTTGTCTAAAACTTTAAAAGGATTTCTTGGATGGCTGGAATGCTGTTGCCAGTCAGATGCATCCTGGGCCTTACTGCTTAATTGTTCTTTAGCACTGGGTTCCTGAAAGAAGCAACCAAAGAATAAAATTCTAATACATAGTTATAATGATGATATATATGTGTAAAATGTCTGTCTCATAAGAAATGGAAGGAAAGGAAAGCATAAACTTATATTCTTTAACTTCCTTAAAACAGTCTCTCCAGGAGGTATCCCTGCTTCTAGAATTTAGGAGACTCGTTTACAGATCCACTTACAATCTGCTATAAGACCCCATTGTAATGCACTAGTTTAGGCCTTGGTCTCAGAAAAATATTGACCAACCTCTACAGGATATTATACGGAATCAAATCAAAAGCTAAAAAAGTTATTATCAAAATGCTAAGTAGTAAATATTTTGTCTTACCATCATAAAGCTGTCCAATGCCTATCTCTCTTTTTGCTAGTTATAATATTGTGAGCAATCATAATGATCCAAATGCACTCTGGGAGATAACAATTATAGCAGAAAACTTAGAAATAAGAGACTTGTATTCAAATCTTGGCCTACTGTCCTACTATAGGTAAATCATTCAACTCTTGGGAAGGAGAGGTTCCAGTTTCCTGTGGAATGAGATAAAACTCTTGCCTTAAAAAGTTGTTGTGGGGAAAATACCCAGTAAAAGAGATATCTCTCTATTAAGAGACATGAGAATTAGCATTATTCTCCTTTCAGTAATCAAGCACTACATAAACTTTCTGAAGTGAAAAAATTTCCTGTACCTACACAATGTCATCAAATGGGGATTTTGAGCAGGCATTTATTTTCACCTTGCAGTTTGGCATAGTAGATACAAGATAGGATTTGTCAGGAAGACCTGAGTTTCAATCCCACCTCCATTTAGTATTTGTGTGACTAGAGGTCAAGTCACTGAACTCCTTTGAGCCTCAGTTTCTTCATCTGTAAAATAGTGAATATGTATTGTAACTACCTCACAGGACTGTTAAATTCAAATAAATTAATGTGCATAAAGCACCTTGCAAAACCTAAATTGGTAAATGAACATCAGGTGTGATGACAATGATGCCTAATCAATCAGTATCTAATAAGACCTTTCAATTACTCTGAGTGAATATACATTATCTTCAAATAAAGGTAATGCTGACAACTTTTAGGATATAAAAACTGCATCAAATTAGTAGAAAGAACAAGTCCTAATTTTGATTATAACTGTCGAGGTCTACAGCCCACTCTATAAGTCAGTGGGGCCATACTGATCCAAGAAGAGCAATTCATAATGGGAAAGGTGTCCCAGGTGGAAGCTGGAAGACCTGAGTAAGCCCTGTGTCCAGCCAACACCTGAAACCAAATCTCCATGTGCCAGAGAAGTGGTCAGTGTGCTTCTGGACAGTACTCATGGTTACATCAAGCCTACGTTTGCCTCTTGCAACTTCACCCATTTCTTTAGATTGCATCATTTAAACAAATGAATCAACAAATGCTCATTTAGCACAGGCTATGTGCAAAGTATGGTGCTAGACGCCACAGAGACAAAAAGGAAGCAGCATCTATTCTCAAGAGGGATAGAGAAAGAGACTAGAAAGGTAAGTCAGAGCTGGATTATTATTATTATTATTTTTTTTAAAAAGTCAGGGTAAGGAGCTTTCATTTCGGTCTAGAGGAAATGGGGAGTCACTGAAGATTTTTGATTGTTTTTGTTCAAAATAAAACAGGTCAGTACCCAGATCTCATGAGTACCTTAGGAAGATTTGAGAAGCTCTATGAAGGGCCGGACTGGACAAGGGAAGAGAGTGAAAACAAGGAGGCCAATTATCCAAGCAAGAGGTAACGAGGGCCTGATCTAGAGTGGTAGCAATGAGAATAAAGAAAAGGGAGATGTCAGAGAAATTATGGCAGCAGAATCAATTAACTCTGGCAAAATGACTAACTACAGAGAGTAAAGGAAAGGAAGAGGTCAAGGATGACTGTAAGATTATGAGACAAAGTGACTGGGAAGATAGTTGTGCCCTCAACATGAATAGGGAAGGTTGGAGTAGCATGTTTTAGAGGAAAACAGTTTGAGTTCAGTTTTGGAAAAATCTCACTTTGAGCTACTGGTAGGTAGGACACCCGAATGGAGAAGCAGGTCTAGAATTCTGACAAAGATCAGGGAAATACACACGCATACATGTGTATATATTTGCTGTTGTTCAGTCATTTTTCTGTTGGGTCAGACTCTCCATAACCCCCTTTGTAGTTTTCTTGGCAGAGATACTGGAGAAATTTCCTTCTCCAGCTCATTTTACAGATGAGGAAACTGAGACCAACAGGGTTAAGTGATATGCCTATGGTCATATAGCTAGTAACCGTCTGAGGCTGGATTTAAACTTAGGAAGATGAGTCTTCTTGACTCCAGGCCAGATACTTGATCCACTTTCCATCCAGATGCCCCATATGTATGTATATGTATGTGTATATGTTTATGTATACATATATGTATACAGAGGGCAGAATTTGGAGTCAGGAAGGCCTGAGTTCAAATCCTGACTCAGATATAAGCTATATGACCAGAGGCAAGTCATTTGCCTTCTCTCTGTTTCAGATGCTCTGTGAATGGGGATAATAATAGCATCTACCTCTTGGGGGGTGCTGTAAGGATAACATGAGATAATATCTGTAAAGTGCTTTGCAAACCTTAAAGCATTATAAAAATGTTAGCTATCATTATTATAACATCATCACCATCATTATTAACATTGACATAAAACCACAGGAGCAGAAGAGATCTCTTAGGCAAAGAGTGCAGAAAAAGAAGACAGAGGGGCCTCAAACAGAGGCTTGGAGATGTCCATGCTAAGGGAGGAGAAGAATGATGATGATGGGAAGATGGAGGGAGCTGCACAAGGAGAACTAAGGGAGGTCAGTGTCACAAATGTCAAGAGATAAGAGACTATATAAGAAAAAGGATGACTAGTGGCAGAGTTTTTTTGTTTTGTTTTGTTTTTAAGATGAAGACTTGGAAAAGGCCACTGCATTGGATTGAGCAATTTAGGGAGTCACTGACAATGTGTAAGAGAGTACCTTGTAAGAGAGTTTAGCAGTGAAAGGAAAAAAGAAAAAGGATGAGAACTTGAGGGAATGGCAGGCCCCAACAAAAGCTTAGGGTTTGGGTTTGCTTTTTCTTTTTAAGACATGTACATATTTACAGACAGCTAATGGGAGAAGAGACAAGAGGAAATAAGGAGGGAGAGAGGGAAAGAATATGAGACGGAGACAGAGAGGGGAAGGGAAAAAAAGAGGAGGAGAAGGAAGGAGAAAGGGAAAGGGTTTAAGCAAAAGAGAGGGGTAAAGGGTGACTAAGGGAATAAGAAAGGCGATGGGACAAAAAAGGAGAGAAAGCAAGAGGGAGGAAGACAGATAAAAGGAGAGAAGGAATAATAGACAGTTGGAAAGTCACTGAATCTACTGAGAAGGGAACAAAGTAGAGAGTGGGTGAAGGCTCAGGGAAGTTTTGAGGAGCAAAATAGAGCTGAGGAAGCTCAAGATGCTTGGCTTCAATTTTCTCAGTAAAGTAAGAGCTGAGGTCATCTGCTAAGAGTGACAGACTAAGAAACTTGAGAAGAAAAACAGTTTAGAACAGCTATCATGGATTGTGATAGTCAAAGCAGGGATAAATGAAACCCCACAAGCAGTAAGGGCCTCGTTGGTTAAACAGATGTGAGGTTTAACATATGGAGTTATTGGTTTAAATCAAGACAAGACATTCCTACCTTCCAGGGAATGTTTCCACACCAATGTTTCTTGTCTGCTTTACTTCGACTACATCGATAGAACAATCTAACAAAATATAGAACACAAAGCAGAACTGTGAAAGCCCAATCACAAGTGCTAAGTTTATTTTTTATACCCAAGCCCAAAAGCTTTGTTAAGGCAAATGTCTTGTTTGTGTTCCATAATGTGTAGTATATATGCTGGATAGTACAGTACTAAGGGCATTGAAAATGAAGGAAAAAAATGATTATGCTGCTGTGTACCCAGAGGACACATACATTTCTTTTGCTCCCTTAAAACTTAACTGAGCATTGATTTAAGCTTTCCTCAAAATTGATCCATTTTTGCCTTACTTGAAAGGCAGTTATAAAGACTTGAATCACAGCTGAATAAGAGTTTTTATTTAATATGTTCAACACCCAGGGAGTCAAATTATTTGCATTCAGGAAAAAGTATCCCAGAGTTAAATCGTTTTAGTCTTGATTATAACTGCTTTATGCAAAATAAGTCAATCAAAAGCTATAGAAAATTATCATTGAATAAAAAAATGCAAGTGAAATAAAGAATTCCAAGAAATGGTGAAGAACTCAAGGCTGTTTCATGCTGGATCTGTTCGTTACACCTCCTGCTGGCACAGTGTAGAGCCTGTGATTTCCTTGGACCTCCTTTCTTTCCATCTCTCTCTATGTTCCGCCTGTCTAAGTATTTTTCATTCTCACTGGAGCCTCCAGTACTTTCCCAGGCCAACACTGATTTGGACTTCATTCTCCTCTGTCCCAATCTCAACCCTGTACTTTAACCACTTCAAATCTATGCCTATCCTCTATTCTCAAATCTCCTGACCTTTTACCCTGTTGCTCAGGGACCATGTCCCACCTGACCACCTCCTAACCCTGGATTGCTCTCTCATCATGCACCTCCTCTGCTGCTCCTATTTACAAACTGAAGGAGACGAGAAGATGCCATACAACAGTGTTGTCTGGGTCCACAATAAACTTAACCAGTCTCTACTGGGCCCTCTCTGAAGCAAGGCGATCCTTTTACTCCTCCAAAAAACTCCCTCACACTGCCCTGCTCCTTAAGCTAAGGACTTCAGCTTAATGCTTTACTTAAAAAAAAAAAAAATAGAAACCACTTCCAGTTAACTGCCTCTCTTGCCTTTCTCTAAGAGGATTTTGTTTCAAGGAAAAGCTTCAGGTCATTAAAAGAACTTTGCAATGTTCCAAATGCAAACTTTTCTATTCAATTCTGATGCCAATTCATTCTTCACCTACAACCTATTCAAGATACACACACACACACACACACACACACACACACACACACACACACACACACACACACACACACACATATATCATATATACACCTACTGAAGGATCAGCTCCATGGGCTATCTCATGTATTTAAATATCACAGTCTGGCCATTCAGCATTATTCATCTGTTTGGTTTTTCCTAAGGACATTAACTGGACTAAATACTTCTTTGACTGACTTTGGATCCAATTTAGCAGGTTCTGCAATATCTGGGGCTCTGATGCAATCAGAACAATGCTGTGCCCAAACAGAGACATCTGGAAGACCACCATTTATAGGGAAATCTTCCATTTGAATTCTGTGGTGGATGTCCTCCATGACAATGAAAAATGTCTTTAGTGAGCATACAGAACACTGTTTATGCCTCATTTGATATTAAGGATCAGATGGTTGGATAAAGTTATCTCTTTTGTTACATCTTTTAAGGAATTAAAGAATCACAACTTGAGAATTGGAAAGGACCTCGGTGGTCAATGAATCTAAGCCAAACTCAAAAAAAAAAAAAAAAAAGGAATCCTCTACCACATATGCAGCATCAACTTTTTCTAAAAGAACTCTAATGAGCAGAAGTCTAATGCCTTTCAAGGTATTTCATCCCATCTGTGGATAGTTCCGTTGGCAAGTTTTTCCTAAAACAGTATCTGAATTTATCTCCTTACAGCTTCTGCTCATTGTTCTCAGTCCTGCTCTCAGGGAACCAGGACAAGGGCCTCTTTCTCATAGGACAGCCCTCCAAATACTTTGAGCCAGCTATCACTTTTCCCAAATCTTCTTTTCTCCTGGGCTAAACCATCCAGGGTTCCTTCAAGGCTCATGACCATTCAAGGTGCCTTCTTCTTGATACTTTACAGCAGTGGTGTCAAACTGAAATAGAATCAGATTCCTGCCTTAGAAAACCAAATTAACATTATCAATGTTGTACTGTATTTTTATTTATTTTGTTAAACACTTCTCAATTACATTTTAGTCTGGTTCCTGCAGCAGCCTCAAGGCTGACACTTCTGGTCTACAGCTTATCACTGTCCTTCCTAACTTGTGGTGCCCTAAACTGAATATAGTAGTCTAGATGTGATCTGACAAGGACACAACACAACTAGACTATTGCCTTTTTATTTGTGGAAGTAACACCTCTTTTAAGGACATCCAAAATCCCAAAAGCTTTCCTGCCTGCATATACATTATTGAATGACTGAATGAAAAATCCTTTTAAGCATATACTCTTGAGAAAAGAAATGTACTGATTGATACATGCTGAGTTTGACAATCCACTAAGACTCCCAGATCTTTTTTTCAGACAAACTGCTGTCTAACTAACCATTTCCTCCCATTTTGTATTTGTGAAGTTGATTTCTTGAACCCAAATGTAGACTTTCTAATTATTCCTATTTCATCATATTAGATTCAGCTTTTAGACAAGACAAGCTCCAACAGGCTTGTTATGACATGCGGGAACTTCACAACACCTTTTCACTAAGTAATGGTTTTGAAGATCTAGACAAGCATCTTCTGACCCAGAGCCAGCTTAAGCTGACCCAAGCCCAGGGAAATATAGAAAAATTGTTTTGTTTCTTAGAAGGTAGTATTCCTTCTGATTAGATTGTAGGACCACTTTGCCCCACTGAATATCCCTTCCCAGAGGTAATAACACTCCCTAAACATAAAGCATCTTGAATTGTGATATGGCATCAGGCTGATATTTTCAGATTCCTGGCAAGCAGTCTTCTTCTAATTTATAGTTAATAACTGCACTTTGTACACTTTTTCTGATTATACAAATAAAATTGCATTGGAAATTTAAAAAAAATGAATAATTTGATCATATTAGATTCAGCTCTGTCAATATTCTAGCTTTTACAGATCTGTTTGTATACTGTCAGTTAGTATATTAGATATCTCTCCCAGTTGTGTCTTAACTCCATCTCTGATAAGGAGATAAGCCATTATTCAAGACATTAATCAAAATGTAAAAACAGCAGAGGTGAAATACAATCCCTAAGGCACTCGCCTGGAGACCTCCTTCCAAGATGACATTAAAACTGTAAAAGATTATTCTGGGAATCCAGTGATTCAACCAATTCTGAATCCATCTGACTTATTTAACCCAGACCACATCTCTTCATCTTTTTCCATAAAAACAACAAAAGATACTTGATTAAATACTTTGTTAAAATCTAGTTAAACTCTGCCTGCTGCACCTCCCTTGACTGTTAATCTAGTAAACTTGTTCATCTCTTTTTTTTAAAGAGATGAGGCTAGTCCAGCACAATCTATGTGGATGTTCTTTAGTCTTTTCCTTAATGATCTTTCTAGAATTCTCCCAAGAATTGAAGTCAAGTTCACTTTCCTACAGTTTATGCTGGTATTTTTTCTTTTTTTCAAAATCAGGCTAATTGGGGCAGCTAGGTGGCATAGTGAATAGAGGACCAGCATGGAGTCAGGAGGACCTGAGTTCAAATCTGGATGCAGATACTTAACATAAAAACTAGCCATGTGACCTTGGGCAAGTCACTTAACCCCAACTGCCCTCCAAAAAGCAAGGAAAAAAAAAAAGAAAATCAGGCTAATATCTGCCCTTTTCCAGTGCTATAGCACTTCTATTTTCACAGTCTTGTGAATGTCACTGACAGTGGTTCAGAAATCACACTTACTAATTCTTTTTAGTATGTGAGGAAGTAGTTCATCTGAACTAAGTGACTTGAATTCATCAAGAGCAGCTACTTGCTCACTTATCATCTCATTAACCATTTCATTATTTACCATAGGTATATTTTTAAAAAAATTTATGTTTACTTTTAGTTTACAATAATCATTTCCACAAGATTTTGAGTTACAAATTTTCTCCCTGACTTTCCCCTACCCACAACTCCAAAACAGTACTCCCAATGAATACCCCCTCCCCCAATCTGCTCTCTCCTATATCCTCCCCCAGCCTGTATATCTTATTTCCCAGTTGCATGTAAAAAAAAAAATTTTTTTTTAAATATTTGATTTTAAAACTTTGAATTCCAGTTTCTTTCCCTTCTTCTCTCATCACCCATTGTTACTGGGAAGATAAGCAATTCAATATTCAATATAGGTTGTATGTGTGTAGCTATGCAAAACATTTCCATAGTGGATATATTGTGAAAGACTAACTATATTTCCCTCCATCCTATCCCACCCCCCACTTGTTCTATTTTCTACTTTGACCCAGTCCTTTTTCAAAAGTGTGCTTCTCACTACCCTTCCCCCCAATCTGCCCTCCCTTCTATCATCCCTCCTCTTATCCCCTTCCCCCCTACTTTTCTGTAGGGTAAGATACCCAATTTAGTGTGTATGTTATTCCCTCCTTAAGCCAAATTCAATGAGAGTAAGGTTGACCCATTCCCTTTTGCCTTCCTTTCCTTCCCCTCCTCTGTAACAGTTTTCCCTTGCCTCTTTTATATAATTTACCCTATTTTGTCTCTCCCCATCTCTTCTCATTATATTCTTCTCTCACCTCTTAATTTTATTTTTTAAATATCATCCCTTCCTATTCAATTGATCCTGTGCCCTCTATGTATACCTGAACACATATATACACACACTCACATATGTATTCATATGCACATATACCCTCCCATACACACACACACACACACATTTATATTCCCTTCAACTATTCTCATACTGAGAAAAGTTTTGTAAGTTACAATGATCATTTTTCCATATAGGACTGTAAATAGTTCAACTTTGATTCAACTTTTCCCTGTTTACCTTCTCATGCTTCTCTTGCTTCTTGTATTTGAATGTCAAACTTTCTATTCAACTCTGGTCTTTTCATCAAGAATGCTTGAAAGTCCTCTATTTAATTGAATGACCATATTTTCCCCTGTAACATGATACTCAGTTTTGCTGGGTAGGTGATTCTTGGTTTTAATCCTAGCTTCTTTGGAATATCATATTCCAAAGATCTTCTGTTATCCTGATTGTGTTTCCACTATATTCGATATCAGAGGTTTCAACATGTAAACACAGGTAAAGGAGAGAACACTAATAACTAATAACTGCACTAATAACCAAAAAAAAAAGGTAACTAGACAGCTCAGTGGATAGTGCACCAGGCTTAGAGTCAAAAAAGACCTGAGTTCAAATCTGACCACTTAAGTAAGTGACCATTAGTCACTTACTAGCTGTGTCACCGTAGGCAAGTCACTTAACCTGTTTGATTCAGTTTCCTCATCTGTAAAATGTGGATAATAACAGCACCTACCTCCCAGGGTTGTTGTGAGGATAAAATGAAATAATAATTATAAGGCTCTTAGCACAGAGTGTGGCACATAGTAAGTGCCATATAAATACTAGCTAGTAGCAATAGAATCCCCCAGATCACAGTTTTAGAGCCAAAAGGTTACCTAGAGGTCACAGTACAACTCCCACTCTATTGCACACCTTTCAGAGTTGGGACTTTAGTTGATCCTCAAAGGAAAATAAATATTCTAAGAGAACAAAAAGGAAGAACATCAGAGAAAGAGCAGATAAGTGGGAGAAAGGAAATACTGGGTTCAATTTGACTGGAGCATAGATGGAATGAAGGGGAATAACAGAAAATCTTTCTGCAAAGGTAGGTACCAGACTATGAAAGGTTTTTAAAGTCAAGCTGAGGAGTTCTCTTATCTTCAGTGGCATAGGAAGGCACTGAAGTCTTGAGAAGTGGAGTGACAAGATCAGATCTGTACTCTAGGGAGATTATTTTGACAGTTAGATGGAAGATAGAAAGAAGAACGAAGAAACTAGAAGTATGGATACCTATTAGGAAGCCACTGTAATAGTCCAGGGGAGTGGGGTAGAGGTCATGTGAGAACAGAGAATGGTGTATGTGAGAGATATTATGGAGGCAGATCCAATAAGACCTGGCAGCTTATTGATTATGGGGGTAAAGGAGAGCAAAAAGCCAAATATCATTCCAAGATTGCCAACCTGGATGATCGGAGGGTTGGTAATGTTCTCCTGTGAGAAACAGGAAAGTTTGGAAGAAGTAGTAAGTTTCATTTTGCACTTACTGAGTTTGAGATACCTGTAGGACATCCAGATAGAAATGTCCAGCAGATAGCTGATGAGGTAGTACTACTGGACTTCAAGAGAGAAATGAGGCCTAGCTATATAGATCTGGGAATCATCTGGATAGAAGTGATAACTAAAGCCATGGAAACTGGTAAGATTTCCAAGAGAGAAATGTAGAGAGAGAAGCCTTGGGGAGACACCAAAGTGGGACATAAATTATGATCTCTCAAAGGAGCAAAAGCAGTCAGATAGGTAGAACCAGTCAGTCAAAAAGCACTTATAAGTGCCTATTATGTGCTAGGCACTGTGCTAAGAAGGCAAGTCACAAAAATCAAGCAAAGAGAGAGCATCTAAAGGTCTAGGACCACAGTAAAAAGTTAAAGGAAGTCATGTCATCTCAAAACACTTCAATAGCTTTCTTGAAAATATCTAAATTATTTAGTGTAGTATCTCTGAACTAAAGTGTATGATTGCCTCCTAATGTTTTGAAATTACACTATTTTAAATAATATTTAAAATGTCTCATTCCCTTATGAAATGTAAAATGTATAATTTTGACTATATAAAATTAAAGTTTTTTGCCCAAATGAAACCAATGTAACCAAAATTAGAAGGAAAGTAGAAAAGTAGAGAAAAAAGCATCTCTGATAATGGCCTCATGTCTCAAATATATAGAGAATGGAGTCAAATTTATAAGAATACAAGTCATTCCCCAACTGACAAACGCTCAAAGGATATGAAAAGGCAGTTTTCTGAGAGATATCAAAGCTATCTGTAGTCATAGGAAAACATGCTCTAAATAATTACTGATTAGAGAAATGCAGATTAAAAACAACTTTGAGGTAGCACCTAATACCTATCAGATTGGTTAATATGACAGAAAAGGAACATGATAAATGTTGGAGAGGATCTGATAATTATGGAGGGCAATTTGGAACTATGCCCAAAAGACTATAAAACTGTACATATCCTTTGATCCAGCAATACCAGTACTAAGCCTATCTCCCAAAGAGAGTAAAAAAAGAAAAAAGAAAGGAACTAATTTGTACAAAAATATTTATAGCAGCTCTTTTTTGGGGTAACTAAGAATTGGAAATTGAGGGGATACCTATCATTTGGGGAATGGCAGAACAAGTTGTGATATATGATTGTGATAGAATGCTATTGTGCTATAAGAAATGCCAAGCAGGATGATTTCAGAAGAATGTGGAAAGACTTATATGAACTGATACAGAGTCAGGTGAGCAAAACCAGGAGAACATTATACACACTAGCAGCAATATTGTAAGATGAAATATTGTAAATGATCTAGCTATTCTCAGCAATACAATGATGTAGGACAATCCCAAAGAATTCATGATGAAAAATGCTATCTGCTTCCAGAGAAAGGACTGATAGGTATAGGCACAGACAGAAATACACTATTTTTCACTTTCTTTTTTTTTTTTTCGGCTCAAGTGTTCTTCCACAAAATGACTAATGGAAATGTTTTACATCTTTGCACATGTATAACCTATATAAAATTCCTTACCTTCTCAGGGAGGAGGACAAGAGGAAGGAAAAGAAAGAATTTGGGACTCAAAAAAAATTTTTTTTAATGTTAAAAATTGTTTTAATATGTAATCAGGGAAAAATTATTTTAAAAAAGAATAAAAAGAATTTCTCATTCCCAGTAATAAGTGGTCTAAAAAAACAACCTCCTACTTTACCCAGGTCAAAGTAATGACAGAGTTCAGTTTTCCTTTATCCTTCCACCCATCACTTTTAGACAAAGAATGTTATACTTCAAGAAATATGGGAGTAGCCCACTGTTGGGCAGTGAGGTAGCACCATGGATAGAACACTGGGCCTAGAGTCAGGAAGACTTGAATTCAAATCCAGGCTCTGACATTTACTAGCTATGTAACCCTGGGCAAGTCACTTAATTCTGTTTGCCTTGGTTTCCTCATCTGCAAAATGAGCTGGAGAAGGAAACAGCAAGCTACTCCATTATTTCTTCCAAGAAAACTCCAAATGAGGTCACGTAGAGTCAGACACAACTGGATTAAGTGAACAACAATAAAAGTCCACTATTTGGAGAGGGGAGGGGTGTGTGTGTGTGTGTATGTGTGTGTGTGAGAGAGAGAGAGAGAGAGAGAGAGAGAGAGAGAACAGAAGAGAGAAACTATGCATGCAGAATATTGCATATACAGTGAAGCCCAGTTGCTGTGTTGGCTGGTTTTACTGATCTGGTTTTTTTTTTCTTCTTCTTATTCTGTTACAAGACACAGCTCATGCAGTTGGGAAGGCAGGGAGGGAAACATGCAGCAACAAATACTAGATAAAAACAAAAGATACTGACTTTTTAAAAAACTCTAAAAAACTTTAAAAAACTAATCAACTCAAAGCAAATCTCTAATTTCTGTCCTCTTGCAAGGTTCTGATAGCTTACTTACTGCAAGCACTCAAAAGCTACTCCTGGGAAATGACTGGTCTGTGGAGGGGCTCATCAGATGCTAGCCAGTAGTACCACCTAGTGCTAAAATTCAAGAAATACACCTAAAAGGAATCTAAAATGATTTTGTAGTTATATTCTCAAGAAATGAAAAAGCACCATATTAACTTTGTCTTTTGCAACTATGAATATGTTGTAGGATTAATATGATGGCCCTGACTAAAGAATATAAATTTTTTTTTTATGTTCTTTGGAGGAAAATCAGGGCATATCACTTTTGGAAAGAATAAAACTAATCTTCCTTTTCTGAAGTTCCTGTCATTTTAAAACATTGGAACTCTTAAAAAATTTTAAACACAATGTATTACAGTACTTCGTTATATTCAGTCATCAGCAATTCAGTGATTTGCTGACCTCATGGCCCTGAATAAATTCAAAGTCTCTTACAAAGAACCATTTCATCAAATCTTTCTTTGCAGCATCGGGAATAGTTATTACTTTCTCTCCATACCCACTGCCTCCAGGCTAATGGAGACCCTTATCACCACATACCTACATTGCCACTGCCTTCTAATTGGTCTCCTTCCCTCGAGTATCTCATCTGAAATCAATCCACCCTGTATAATGCTGTTTAATATTCCCCAAATATCATCTTTATCACATCATTCCCCTGGCTAAAAAATCTTAACAGCTGCTTACTATTACCTACAAAATAAAAGTCCAAACTCTTTAACCTGGCATTCAATTTGACAATCTACCTTTCCAGGTTCATTTTGCATCACTTCATGAATATTCCAGTCAAACTCAAACAATTAGC
This sequence comes from Gymnobelideus leadbeateri, assembly GCA_011680675.1. Lineage (NCBI taxonomy): Eukaryota > Metazoa > Chordata > Mammalia > Diprotodontia > Petauridae > Gymnobelideus > Gymnobelideus leadbeateri. The sequence goes on from WOXC01003282.1 coordinate 374,980, forward strand.
TGTTTCCCCATTTCCCCACATCATTTATTACCTTCATAAATTCACTAACAAAGTAAATACAGAGCATTCCTTCCTCTTCCTTAAGAATCCTTATCTCCCTGAAAGGCTGATGTCAAATGCCATTCTCTGACAGTCCCACCTTAGAGCATCATCACCAGACTCAAATTTCCCTCCAGTATTGTGCCTGGCTCTCTCCTTTGCCTTTCTTGCATTATATTCAACTCTGTTGTGTTGTATCCTTCCCATAAGAAGATTGTAAGCCCTTTTAGAGTTAGGACTGAATAAATTTTTATCTTCATAACTCTGGTGCCTAGCATAGTGCCCTGCAAATAATTAACAAACTTTAAAAAATGTTTGTCGAATTTCTCCTTCTCCCACATAGCCTATATCCAGTCAATTGCCAAGTGCTACGAATTCCAGCACCACAGTGTCCTTACCATATGACCATTTCTTTCTATTCCCCCATCATCACTTTAATTCAGGTCCTTATTCTTTCTCACAACAGTCACCTAATGTAATGGGAATCTGAAGATCTTCCCTGCCCTTTGGCCCCTTGATAGGCTTAAGAGAATCTGAGAACCTTCCCTGATTTGAAAATATACTCTGCCCCCTAATAGGCTGAATGTGGTCACGTGGAGCCTGTGGCAGGAGGCTTGTTTTTTCAGGACCGCCCATAACTTGTTACTTTGTGACTGGGCAATGGGTCAAGAGGGTTGTGACATTCTCTGACCCAGGAGAAAGCTATATATACCTTGATGTGAGGTTTTCCTTTGAGGCTCACTTTGGGAAGAGTTATGTGATTTGGCGAGACGAGACTCTGGGCAGCTGTTGAGCCCCCCAACTTTGAAATGCAGATATTGGTGCTTCTGTCTCTTGTAATTAACTAGATATGGATGTAATGGTCAGACAGCCAGAAGCCCTGTCTGCTGAATGGAATTATTTTCTGTTGTAACTTCTGTTTGTATTCTCTGAAGTTCAGGGTGCTGACTTTTTCCCCGAACTAGGTAAATGATATATGTTTGACCGATTAAAGTAAGATTGTTAACCCATTTTGAGTTGCTTTCCTTTAGAAAAGTAGATCTAAGAACCTGTGCTAGCACCATCCTGGTTATGCTAGGGTGCTCGCTGCTATCCCTAACAAGCCTCTCTGCCCAATCCGTCCTTTTTACTATTGGTGCATTAAATCTGCCTAAGCACAGCTACATTCTGGTCACTCCCCTAGTCGGGAAGTCTCAACGCCTCAGATCTGGAATCTCTAGCATGGTATTCAGGTCTTCTACAATGTGTTTGTTGTTGTTGTTGTTCAGTCGTTTCAGACGTATCCAACATTTTGTGACCCCAGGAGTGGTTTCACAATTCCTTCTCCAGATCATTTGACAGATGAGGAAACTGAGGCAAACAGGGTGAAGTGACTTGCCCAGGGTCACACAGTTAGTAAGTATCTGAGGCTGGATTTGACCTCAGGTCTTCCTGACTCCAGGTCTAACACTCTATCCATTGTACCACCTAGCTGCCATACAATACATTCTGTAACATACTCCAGCCTATCCTTCCAGTCATCTTTAGCACTATTCCTCTAAATGATGCAGTCAAATTGAGCTAATCACTCTTTTCAGAACACAGCCCTCTTTTGCTTATGTGATTTCCTTTTTGTGGAATGCCTCTCATTCGCATCCCTAACGACTGAGATCCTACCTACTTCCAGGACTGCTTCCTTAGGAAGCCCTTGCTGAACTGTGTGTCTCTCATGGCACTTACCAGAAAAGAATAAAGACATAGAGACTTATACCTTGGAGGCCATTCAGTCCAACCTCCTTGTTTTACAGATGAGGACACCGAGGCCCAGAGAGGGGAAGAGATTTGCCCAAAGCCAGGTGGTAAGCAGCAGAGTTGGGATCCAGATCCAACTCCCAACCTCAAACCCAGGGCCCTTTCCACAACACTATACTGCTCCTCATAGTCTGCCTTACACTACAATTCACTGGGCAGTTATCTTCCACTTCTGGCAAATCACAAGCCTCTCAAGATGAGGGACTGGGACTTACTATAAGAACAATTATTATTATTGATTTAATTAAGGATAGCTTAAATTTCCAAGCTCTTTACGTACATTACATCTTTGTGCAATGTGGGCAGTATATGTATTCACAAACAGGCTCAGAGAGATTAGTGACTTGCCCAAGGTCACACAGGAAGGTCTCATAACTTCAGATCCAGAGTTCTTTCTACTACACATGCCCAATAGTGTTTTATACATGATTTGTTCTGAATTAACACATTTTTAATTGAATTAAAAGAAGAAATTATCAGAAACAGTCAAAATCAAGGAAAATCTATCAGCAAACTATTGTGACAGCAATCTCACAACTTATGTGTACAATCAAATAATTCACAATATATGTAATGCACATCTAGGGAATCAAGAATTAACTGTAACCATACATTGAATATCTTTTTTCCCCACAATCACTGCTACCACTCACTTGCTGAATTTCCATGTATAGAATGTTTGCTTTCCTAGGAATATAGTACTAAACTGTCAAACCTTCAAGAGAGATCATATGGGGAAACAGAGGCAAACAACTATCATTAAGGAGAGAATAGCAATTACTATCTTTTTAACTATGTATGGCTCCTTGGATTTCCCTAAACAATTCCAAAACATGAGGAAAAGATACATAATAACCTATTTTTTAAAATGGCATCCTAAACCAGGGGTCCTCTATCAGTTCACTAAAGTCCAGGTTGAATGGGAAACCTGGCTAGTTCCTGGGAAGAATGTTAGAAGGACTCTGAAACTATCTAGTCCAGCCCTTTTATTTTATAGATAAGAATTCTGAGGGGGCACATACTACCTTTCCCCCAGAGTTATTCCCAGTAGAGAAGGAGGCATAGTATTAATGGTCAACACTACAATCAACAAGCTTGTTGTTCCATTATCAACTAGAAATATCTTCTCCATTTTCTTTTTCTCAAACTTAACTACCGATGTACATCCTATAATCAATGTGCTAAAGCAGAGGTGTCAAAATTCCAAATGCAGTCTGAACCAGATTAAAATATAACTGGGAAATGTTTAAGAAAATGAATAAAAATAAAATACAACACAGTGCTAATTTGTCATTTTTAAGTTAATATGCTATTATATGTTTCCATTTAAATTTGACACCACTGTCCTAATGCCTCCCAAATTTTTCCTGATGACATATCTTTCATTTTCCAGAAATGATCACCAATAAGGATGGGAGTGGGATATCTGCTAGTCCTATGATTAACCATATCAATATTTGAGATTAACTAGACAGTTAGAATCAGTTGGTCAGGAGGAAAAGATATGCAACAATTAACCCATTAATTATTTAAATAGTACAAAAGTGTTAGGAAAACTGAGCAAACATTTTTATATGTGTGTGTGTGTATGCATACATATACATATATTAGACACACGTGTGCACAAACATTCCTTGGTCATACCTGTACTCTTTCTTGTCCTGCAGCCGAAATAAACCCTGAAGATCTACCACACAATCTTCATGTAATAAACAATGAGAAACAGGACCACTAAAGACAGAAAAAGGACGTCAGACTTTTTTTTTAATTTCAAAAGGCATAAAATCAAGCAGTCAATAGCCTAAGATTGAATCCTAAACACAACTTTTCTTAAACATAAGAGAAACACAAAACTCATTTATGAGGCCAGAACTCTAAAAGCATAGCTGTTCTGTAAACCAATATGACATACATCCTGCTGTTGATGAATTTTGCCTAAGACTTTGCCAGATAACTGAAATTACTAAGCAGTAAAGCTCCCTTTTGGCCATTTTTGATAGAATCTTTTAAAAACACATAATAATCATCATCTCCTTAAACAGGAGATAATAAATATAATTTAAAAGTTTTTCATAACTCTAGGTTGTTATAAATATCAATTATTGTATTGTTTTATAATACAGTCTTTCCAATCAATAGTTAGATACTAGGGATATAGCTCTCAAGGTTCTTAATATATATAGTCAAATATCTTATGCTAATTAGAATCAGCATAAGTATTTTGTAAAAGGTCAAGGGATTTTTTTTGGGGAATACTGTCCCGTCCCGTCCCCCCCCCCCCCGGCCAAAAAAAGAAGTCAGGAAAAACTTTACTTGAAGAGATACCACCTGAGCTGGGTCCAAAGGGAGGGATGGATTTCTTTCCACAGATGCAGATAGGAAGGAGAGAAGGAAATCTATTTGAAACATGGGAAAGCCTGTATGTAAATGCTCTTCAGGGGGTAGAGGTTGTACGAAACAAAGTAATATAAACAGTTGCTTCTCTGGAACTACTAAAGTATGTAAAGGGAGAAATACAAGGGCTTAGAAGGTAGAATTATGTGTAACAGTAACAGGTTCTGAGGGACTTTCATCTAAGTGCATGATCTTTGGTGAATGAACCTTATAACAAAGATTTTGACTGCCTAGGGACCTTTGTGGCTTACCTGTCCTTGGCTTTGTTCAGCATAGTTCCAGTTTGCAGGTAAGCAAGGTACAGGTAAGAAAAGGGCATCTCTGTCTATAAATTAGCATGTGTGTAGATATGTTGCCAGTGGCTGGTCTGCTACCAAACACCTCCTGCTTTACACCTGTCTTTATTTATTTAACCCAGATCCTGAACTGGTTAGAACTAAGCTACTGAACCTATGAAGAATTAGTTTGCAGATCTTTAAAGGTGGGTACAGGAGCAAGACCCATGATTATGAAGGTGGGACAGTTGTGACAAAGTTTAAGCATTTTAGATACTTGAACTTATAAACTTGATACTTTCTTCAATTTGATAACTTCTTATAAAATAAGAAACTAATTTTCTTTTTTGCTTTTTGGAGTGGGGAAGGCAGGGCAATTGGGGTTAAGTGACTTGCCCAAGGTCACATGGCTAGTGAGTGTTAAATGTCTGAGGCTAGATTTAAACTCAGGTCCTCCTGACTCCAGGGCCAGTGCTCTGTTCATTGTGCCATCTAGCTGCCCCCAAACTGATTTTCTTATTCTACATGTAGTCTGTTATTATAGCTGTTAAATTGTAAAAAAAAAATTTCCAACTAGTCTATTCAGTATTTTCTCTACTCCTAAGAGTCTAAGACAATATTTATCCCAAAACTTCATTTTTTGCAAGTACAGGTAAAAAGAAAGTATTATTTAATTATGTTTTTCAAGAAACCCATGTTTATTACTTAAAAAATACAAAGCCAAGGGGCGGCTAGGTGGCGCAGTGAATAGAGTGCCAGCCCTGGAGTCAGAAGGACCTGAGTTCGGAGCCGGCCTCCAACACTTAATCCACACACACAAAAAAAAACCTAGCTGTGTAACCTTGGGCAAATTACTTAACCCCAATTGCCCTAAAGGGGCGGCTAGGGGGCCCAGTGAGTAAGAGCGCCGGCCTTGGAGTTGGGATGACCTGAGATCAGATCTGGCCTCAGAAAATGAGCACCCACACATAAATAATGACTAGCCGTGTAACCTTGAGCAAGTTACTTAACCCCAATTGCTTTAAAAAAAAAAAATACAAAGCCAAGCTAAGAGCACGTACTGAGAGGGTGAACTTTCTTTCTTGAAACTAAGCCTAATACCTCATACTACCTGCATAAGTATTGAAACTTTTTTTTAAGCCAAACTTAGTTAAAAATCAATAAATAGTAAATAAAGAACACAACGGGAAGTTAGAAACTTATTTTCTTATTCTACGTGTAGTTTGTTACATCTCTTAAACTTCAAAACTACTCCAACTGTCAGTAGAATATTCTGTCTTGGGTAGCATTTCAATAATCTCTTCCTTTTATTAGCATGTGAGATATGAAGCTAGAAGTTTTCTTAGGAGTCAGAGGGACTCAGCTCAACTAGGTTTGTGGGTTAGAAAACCAATGTCATACTCACTGAAAGGCCACAAGCAAATTACTTCACAACTGTGTATCTTCTTTCCCCATTTATAAATTTCATATATGTGAAAATGTTGACTGGGAATTGATTCTAAAATGGGAATGATAAGCCGCTGCCAATTTAGTGTCGGGAAGGCCTAACCTGAGATCCTCCCTCAGACACTTAATAGTTAAGTGATCCTGGACAAGTCATTGAAATTCTTCTCCCTCAGTAAGTCATTTAAACTATCAACCTCAATTTCTCCATGTGCAAAATGGGGATAATATTAGCACCTACCTCCCATAAGATAACTGTAAAGCACTTAGCACAGAGCCTGGCACATAGTAGGGACTATACAAATGCTACCTATCATTTTAGCAAAGGGGCAAATTAAGAATTATTCTATTTTTGTCTTTATGTCCCACATTCCTAGAAATGCACCTTGCACAGAGTAGACTTTTAATGTTTTCATTAGGTTTGTTTAATTGAACTGTGGGATAAACAAGTAACCCATGCTAAGGGTGGATATAGAGTCATAGAAATTTCCTCAGGGAAAGGTCTCCACAACTAGCTGGAGGCACAGTGGGGACAGCAGCCTGCCTCCTAAGTCCATTACTATCTACTTTACCATATTGCTTTCTTTTAGACCATCCTGAATTTCCTACTCCCACTCCCATCTCCAATCAGTTAAAAGGCAACAGGACTTACAAAGAACGGTGGCCTTGGAATCAGGAAACCTAGATTCAAATCCAACTTCGTACACTGTGATCCTACAATTGGTATTAGCTCTCGTCATCTGTAAAATTGGGATAATTGTGTCTGACTACCTATCTCACAGGATTTGGGTGAGGAAAGGAAACTTGAAGCTACATAAAGATATGATTTATAACTAACCATCTGTTCTACTTTGTTCATATCTAGCTGACCCAAGAATTCTTAACTGGAGTCTGTGAACCTATAGTTCTTTTTTTTAATGCTTTGATAACTATTTCAATATAGTTGCTTTCCTTTGTAATCCCTATGCATTTAAAATGACATGTAAATTCAAGTTACTATTTTTTTTATCAACTATCTGCCAGGCACTAATATGAATATAGAAGTGGTACAGACTCTTTGCTCAAGGAATTTACATTCTATTGGGGAAATATGTGTTTACAGATAAGTGAATATGAGGATTATATGAAACTGATACAAAGAGAGTGGGGCTGGGGCTGAGAGACAACCTACTAGCCCAATCAGGCAAATGCTCTTGAAGTGGAAGGAACATGAGTTCGTTCTTAAAGTGGGCCAGTCCTTCCAGGTACGGAGGGTAATTTATGCAAAAGCACAGCCACAGGACATGAAAGGCCCTACTTGCTGCTCCCCAACAAGCAGGCCAGCTTGGCTGAAGCCAAGAGTGAAAGGAGTAGAACACAGGGGTGTGTCAGCTCAAACTGAAGCCAAATGTTGAAATTTTGGGGTTTTTTCTTTTTTTTTTTTGCTTTTTGGAGGGCAGTTGGGGTTAAGTGACTGGCCTAAGGTCACACGGCTAGTTTTTGTGTTAAGTGCCTGAGGCCGCATTTGAACTCAGGACCTTCTGACTTCAGGGCCAGTACTCTATTCACTGCCTAGCCACCCCCAATGTTGAAAAGACTCTGCACGTGGGCAGGGAGAGGGGCTGGCCTTGGGATTTCATCAGCACTGGGAACTTCCAGGTGAGCAAAACTCCCTTCATCAATGCAAGTCCGCATTGAGGGCTGGTGATGTGACTTGCCCAGGGTCACACAGTCGGGCGTCTGAGGCAGGACTTGGCGGCAGTGTGTTAGCCTGGCTTGGGGAGACAAGCATAGGCTCCACAGGTGGCCGCGGGAAGCGCCGCACCCCCCACAACCGGCACCTACTCTATTGGCCGCACGAAACCACACGAGTCTTCCCGGCACACGAAGAAGCTCTTGCCTTTACTGGGGCCCTCGCGGATGCCGGTTTTCAGAAGGCAAAGGGTCCCTGAGGAGAGAAGGCGACACTGAGGACACGTGGACATGGACCCCGTGGAGGCAGAAGACACTGCCTCCTGTTCCTCCGCTCCTCCCTCCCCGCACACACCCACCGAAGTCCTCGGCCCGAACCCCTCACCGTGATCTGGACACTGAACCCGCTCCATAAGTGCAGCCGAACGACTTCCGCTCTCCTTTTCCTCCGAAGCTGGGTCTACCTGGAGTCAATCAGCCGCCGCAGCTCGCAGTCTTCCGCCCTCAGTTGGCCCTCCCTGAGGAACAGCCAATCACACTGGAGGCGGAGCTCACGAAAGCCAATCAAGATCGCCAGCAGCCTTGACGCTTCGGAAATTTAAAATGACTAGTAGATTGATTGGTCAGGACGGAAGGCTCGTCCCCGGAGTTCTATTGGCGGAGGAAAAGAATGACGTGAGAGCGAGCCAATAGTAGCAAGGCTCCCTCGTCCTAAAGTCCGATTCAAGGGCAGTGGATGCCCGGGAAAAAGTCTGGAGCGACTGTGGGCTGAGAATGTAGCTCAGTGGAGTCCAGTCCCTGGGGGAGTGCGCGAGAGCCTCTCGGTGTCTGCTACAAAACACGGGGCGCTTTTATTTCAGTAGGAGGCTCTGTCTAGTGTCCAAAGCCTAGTGCGGTGGTGGTGGTGATGATGATAGCATCAACCAAAACATTATCATTAATTATAAGAGGCACGCGTGGCTTCAGCCGAGCAGGCCTGCTTGTTGCTCCCCTCCCCCATACAGATAGGTCCTTTCATCTCCCACCTCCGAGCTTTTTCTGGCTGTCTGCCGTATGCGCAACCGATACTCTTTAAGGTTCAATTCAAACAATCTGCATCAGATCTTCAAGCTTCCGGAGAGCTTGCCTGATTGCCGCATTGTTTGTCTCTCTCCCGGTCCTCCTCCCCCATCACCTGGTGTCTGCGCTGTACTTATCTTGAATTTATTTATCCGTGAACAAATATTCCCCCAATAAAATGTAAACTCCTTGAGCAAATGGTCTGCTGCTGTTCAGTCGTGTGAGACCCTTCATGATCCCATTTGGGGTTTTCTTGCTGGAGATACTGGAGTGGTCTCCAGATGGTTTGCCAGATGAGAAAACTGATTCAAACAGGGTTAAGCGACTTGTCCAGGGTCACACAGCTAGTAAGTGTCTGAGATTGGATTTGAAATCAGGAAGATGAGTCTTCTTGACTGTGGGCTTGTCACTCTATCCACTGTGCCACCTAGCTGCCCCAAAGGGATCTGTACTACTTTTGTGTTTGTTTCTCCAGTGCTTGGCACATAGTTGGTATTTATATTTTATATTAAAATGGTATTTATAAATTAAATATATTTATATTTATTAAATTTGTATCTAGGATTGCAAAACACTGTACACATATTAACTCATTTGATCCTCTCAATAACCTTGTGAAGTAGGTGCTATTACTCTCCCCTTTTTACAGATAAGGAAACTGAGGTTGAGAGAGGTTAAATGACTTGCCTAGGGTCACACAGCTAGTAGGCATCTGAGGGAGGATTTTAATTTAGACCTATGCTGACTGCAGGTACAGCACTCTATCCACTATGACGCCCAGCTCATAATGCTCATAGATGCCCTTGATTAAGCAAAAAGTCTACACCAACTTAGTTGCAAAATTACTCACTGACAAGAATGCACATTTATTCAAAATTCTTTGCCTAATTGACTGTATTAATAACAAAACAAAAAAAACTACAATTGCTAGCAATTGACATAGAAAACAGAACATTTTTTACCCCTAAAAACCACAGCAATAAATAAATCATTCTTATAAATAATAAACAACAAACCTTAATATGGGCGGCTATCTATATACTAACACCAAGAACTCCCCCATTAGGCTGTGGGATCCTTGAAGGCAGGTGCTAGTTTCTTTGTTTGGTTTGGTTTGTTATTGCTGTTTGCTTTCTTTGTATCCCTAAGTGCTTTGCACAATTCATGGCACATAGTGGATGCTTAGTAAATGTTAGCTGACTGACAACTAATATCTGTAACACCTTACATCAGATACCACAATAAGTTCCAAATTGATCCAGCACCAAAATATATAAGGACATATAAAACTCAAAAGGGGAGAAGAACTACTTTAATAACTATGGATAGAGGAATAATTCTTAACTAAACAAGGGATAGAGATAACCATAAAAGATAAGATGGATAATTTTGATTACATAAAATTGAAAAAATTTTGCACAAGCAAAATCAATTCAGTTAGAATTAAAAAGTTATCAGGTTAAAAAAATTCTTTGCAACAAATTTCTCTGATGAAGATGTGATATCCAAGATATATTGGGAACTGATTATATATATATGTATATATATGCATACACATATATGTGTATATGCTCATAGATATTCATACAAAGACACACATACAAGAGTCATTTCTGAAAACGTAAGCGATTAAACAAGCTGCTAAGGGGTACTGATAGAATCCTAATAAAACTGTCTCCAGCCCCAATATTCTAACTTCTCTATGGGCCCCACAGAACAGCAGGCAGGTCTTGATTTAACCACACAATCTGGCTTTAACCATACTTCAGGCCCCCAGACCCAATATAGCCACTACCCCTAGCTAACTACTGCCCTCAGATCCAATTCACATATTTGAACCGGTGTGTTTTTGTATTCAACCACAATCACATCATCCATCTAGCCCAAGACAGGACCACAATAGCTGTCTCTCTTGACCAGACAAGACCACAATAGCTAGCCAATTGGAGGGCAACGTGACTAGAACATTTAACCAAGGAGCTGTAGAAGGGACCCCTCCTCCATTACCTAATCCCTTAACAAACTCCTACTGAACTTTTAATATTAATCATATTCCTATATTCTATGTAAACTTTGATTGTATAATCAGCATTATATTCTCTATAAAATTGTATGTCTTGCCTTACTGAAGTTGCTAATTCCTCCAAGGAACTTAACCACTCACCAAAGCATGAAACTATAATAAATCTTTCCAACTGGCTCTGTTGGAGTCAACCCAAGTCTGAAATTCTTTAGAGACATCCCACTGCAACTCTACATGAAACCCCAACAGTACCAAGGGCTGCTAGGTATGTTAGTGGATAGAATACTAGACCTGGAGTCAGAAAGTCCTAAGTTCAAATCCTACCTCTGGGGCGACTAGGTGGTGCACTGAATAGAGCACCAGCCCTGGAATCAGAAGGACCTGAGTTCAAATGAGATAATACTTGTAAAGTTCTTGGCACATAGTAGGCACTTAGTAAATATTTATTCTCTCCCCTTACTCCCCCATCTAGGCAGCTAGGTAGCATAGTAAATAGAATGCTGTTCCTGAAATCAGGCAGACCTAGATTCCAGTCCTGTCCCCAGACACTAACGAATTGTGTGATCATGGCAAGTGACTTCAACTATCAAGTACACTTATATACAGTGTTGTGATGAGGAACAAATGAAACAATATATGCAAAGAGTTTGATAAACCTCAAGGCCTTATATAAACATTACCTATTATTATTATCTCTTGGCAAAGAGGTAGGAGGATTGCATATAAAATTGCAATTCTCTATTACATACAGTTTTGTTGTTTTTAAAAGTACATAACAATTCAGCATATTAGTCTCAAAGCTGTTTTGCTTATTCATGTCTCCCTTTGGACTTTCTTTTGTCCCTTTCTCTGAATTAAAAAAAAAAGACATTATTGATACTGTTTACTTTAAGTTTTTTTTTTTTGTTATATAACTATCACTGTACCCTCTCAGCACCTCCTCCCCCCCAAAAAAGTCTTCTATTGTTACTAAAGCATGCAGTCCAGCAAAGGAAATCCACACATTAGTTATATCTAAGATTGTATGTCTCATTCTGTATCTCTAGCACATTACCTTTCTGTCAAGAGGTGGAAAGCATATTTCAGTCTTCTGATTGTTCATTGTATTGATCAGAGTTCTCAAGGCTTTCAAAGTTGTTATTTTTATAATGTTTTATTTTGTAAATTGTTCTCCTAGTTCTGCTCACTTAACTCTGCATCAGTTCAAACAAGTCTTATTGGTTTCTCTAAATCAATTCCTTTAATAATTTCTTATGGTGAAATAATTTTTCATTAATCCATCTATTATAATTTATAGTATGGTTATTATTACAATATTGATGTTATCACAATTCAATCAAATTTAAAATATAAATCATACTTAGTTAAATTACATTTTTAAGATTATCATAATTTTTCAGCCTTTCCCTAGTTTATGAACACTCCCTACTTTCCAGTTCTTTGCTAGAACAAAAAAAAATGCTGTTTCTTTTAATATTGGTCCCTTCTCTCTTTCTTTTATCTCCTTGGGACTTTTATTAAATTTAATAGATTTTTTTAAAACTATATCAAAGTCATGGGTTCATATGTAATCCTCTTTTTCATTCTTCTTTATATGCTGAAATGTTTATGGATGATTTTTAATGTTAAAAATAATTTAAACAAATGATTTTTGATTCATCTGGACATCTAGATCTCCCATTCTTTTTTCTTTTTTCCCCCTTTTTTTTAGGCCTCCATTCTTTAATGGCTGTAATCTTTAATAATTTTTTCTTAGTCATTACTTCCTAGTTTTTACTTCTGTGGCAAAATGAACAATGTTGCAGCAGTTACAATGCTTTGTGATATATCATCTATAGATTATATGTGTATTCTATGCATAAAGATATACTTTTGCCCATTTTTAGAACAATTTGGAATTATTCAAATAAAATGAAATAAAAATTCATATTCTTTGACCCAGAGATTCCACTACTAGGCATATACTCCAAAGAGGTCATTGATAAGAAGAAAGTCCTCATATACTTGAAAATATAGTAACCATTTTTGTGATAACAAAGAATTGGAAACAAAGTAGCTGTCCTTTGACAGGGAATGGCTAAGCAAATTGTAATGCTTGAATGTAACAGAATGGCACTATGATATAAGAAGTGACAGATACAATAAACACTGAGAAGCATGGAAAAACTTACATGATCAGATGAAGAGTGTAAGTAAGCAGAGCCAAGAAATCAATACACACAATGACTACACCAATATAAACAGAGGAAACAGCCATAAAAAGTAAAAAAAATGAATGTTGCAAAGTTACAAAGAACAGGCATGGCCTGAAAGAGGTGAGACAAGATGCCTGCCCACTCCTTTGCAGAGGCAGGAGGTACATAGGTATGGAACATCACTTATACTTTCAGACTTTTTCAATGAATAGAACAGTTTTGTTGAGGTCCCCCCCCCCCACCAAATTTCTCTAAAATATTGTTTTAAATAAAAATAAAATAAATAATTTTAAGTTAAATAAATAATTTTCAAATAAAATTTTGTTTTCTTTAAAATTTTTTGTTACATGGAATGGAATGGCTCTCTGAGAAGGCTGGGGAAAGGATACTGGGAGAAATTTAATTATATAAAATTAGAAAATATCAATAAAATTTATTTTTAAGAAATATGGTTTTGATTTTTAGAATTTTGTAACTGCAAGTACTATCCTTCCTCATTTTGAAGACTGTAAGGGAATCTTATTGTGTTATTTGCTGTAGATATATGCATACATATATACACACTTATGCAATGCCATATTAATAAATAAGTCTTTGTTAGGATCTGAGTGTATTGGAAGTTTATTCTTCTTTCCCTGTGGAATCTGAGTTAGCATTTCATATGTAGAATCCCAAAGGAAAAACAAAATAAAACCATAAGTACCTCTAAGGAGCTACTTTGATTCCTCACTTGAAAGAATAACCCAAGACCTTCAAGATTCAGCTCAGGTGTTGCTTTCTTCATGAGACTTTTCCCTGATCCCCCAGCTACTAATGCTTTCCCCTCTAAGGTTACCTTCCATCTACTCTGTATTTATCTCATACATACCTATTTGGGTACATGTTGTCTCCTTTATTAAAAGATAAGCTCCTTGAGGGCAGAGCCTGTTTGGTTTTTTTTACTTTTTATTTTTATCCCTTGTACCCAGCACAGTGCTCGGCATATAGTAAGGTCTTAATAAATGCTTGATTGATTGAATCTCCTGATTCTTGCCAGATAATTGGTATCTATTAAAAAATATGAATATTTCCCCCTTTGCCCCTAAAATCATCCAAGAATTTTCTTCCCAGTGATAATTTCCATAGATAAAGTGTCTATCTGGGCCAAGACAGCTCCATAGCACCTATATCAGAGATAAGATTTTTGTATCCCCCTTGAATAAATCAGGAAATATTCTACTTTTCACACTCCTCAATTACTGGACTCATAGATACAAAAATGTTGATCTGAAATGGATCAATAGATAAGACCTTATTCTACCAGTCACTATCTTGGAACCCCCAAAAGTCAAATCAATAAATCTTTTATTTTATTTTATTTTATTTTTTTGCTATTTGAAGGGGGAAGGTAGGGCAATTGAGGTTAAATGACTCACCCAAGGTCACACAGCTAGTAAGTGTTAAAGGTCTGAGGCTGAATTTGAACTCAGGTCCTCCTGACTTCAGGGCTGGTGCTCTCTATTCACTGTGCCACATAGGCACCCCCAAGTCAATAAGCCTTTACTGACCATCTAGTATTTGTCAGGCATTGTGACAAGCCCATTGTGTCATCCCATTGTGCCAAGAGAGGCAAAAATAATCCCTGACCTCAAAGATCTCACAGTCTAATGGGAGAGACAACTACATACAGATAAGATATCTACAGGGTAAATCGGAGATATTTTCAGAGGAAAAGCATTTAAGGGGGACCATGAGAGGCTTCTTACAAATAGTAGAATTTTAACTGTGACTTGAAGGAAGTCAGGGAATCCAGGAGGTAGAGATGAAGAAGAATGGAATTCCAGGCCAGTGAAAATACCCCACATCTCCAGATGGAGTATCCTGTTCAAGGAAGAAGAAGGTCAGTGTCACAGCATTATATAATACATGGAAGATAATAAAGCAGAAGATAACTAGAAGGTTAGGAAAGGATTAGCTTCTAAAAGACTTTGAACAGTAAACAGAGGATTTTATATTTGACCCTCTAGGTAATAGGAAGACGCTAGAGTTTATTGAGTATGGGGTGCATGGGTAACATTGTCAGAACTGTTCTTGAGGAGAGACTTGAGGCCAGATGACCAACAACCAGCTGTTGCAATGGTCCAGGGTGGTGAGGTGATGAGAGTCTGTACCCATCTGCTTGCAGTGTCAGAGGACAGAGTATATGAGAGGTGTCTTGAAGGTCCATTGGTTGGACATGGGGGAGGGAGGTGAGAGAGTGAGGAGTTGAGGATGACACATAGATTAGGAGTCTGACTGGGAGGATGGGAATACCTTGGATAGTAATAAAGGAGCTACAAAGAAGGAAAAATTTTCAGGGAAAAGGGGTGAGTTCAGTCTTGGATATGTTGGGTTTAAGATATCTATAGGACATTCAGTTGGAAATGTACTGTAGGCAGCTGGAGAAACACCAGCTATATGACTGAGACATCTCCTTACATCAGAGATGACATCTTTCTGATATAAAGGAAGCCATCTTTGGAACTGGTTTATACCAATGGGATTTTAACAATACCCCATTTAGAGAACTCTAAGATCTGACTTCCATCTCCAGTCTTCCTGAGGCCTTGGTTGGCTTTTTAAAATATCTTGTAATAGATCTTCACTGGACACATACATATTGTCTGTAGATCTTTTCCCCTCCCTAATGCAGACATAAGGTAAAACAACCATTCTTTTGAAGAGGTATTTAGGAAGAAAGAAACTACACACTTAATAAATGCTTTTGTTATATAAATAAATAATCAAACAAACAAATAAATGCAAATTAATAAGTGCCATTATTATCCCTACTTTATAGTTGAGGAAACTGAGGCAGACAGGGTGATTTGCCTAGAGTCACACAGCTAGTAAATGTCTGGGGCCAGTTTTGAACTCTACTGGTTAACTGCCATGATACCCATTTCTACTCAACTTCAGGGGTGGTCGGTCACACCTGAGATGTCACAGTCACCTGGGAAACTGCTCTGGCTCCAGGATCCTAAACTTTGAAATCCTCTTCTTTAACCTTCTTCTCCCACTTTCCTCTGGTCCCCCTGATTCCTGGCCCTTGTGATCTCCTGCCTTTAATCCCTTCCTCTTCTCCTAGATCTTGACTTGGTTCAGTGATCCATCATGCTACTTAGTGACCTCATGCCTAATGTCAAATGAAAGAACTGATCAAATCACTTCCTCATTTTTAAATTCTTTGAACTCAAGGAACTATCCTTTTAATTGCTGCTGTGAGAGGCACTAATTTATTTCTTTTTTCCCTGAATAAATAAATAATGTTTTAATAGTAATGAGTCAACAGGTTACCATTAAGTCAGATCAACTAATTCCTCAGTAATCAGTGACAGAGGAGTTATTTGCAGAACTTATTTTTATAACAGAAAAAAAGGATTAAAATGTTACAGCAATCTTAGGAAACTTGTTCTGAATATAATTCAATTGGACAGGACAGGTCATCTGATTAGTTTGTGTCTCCCAAACTTTCTTAACCCAAATTCATACTGTTGGCAACATTTAGCCATCAGTGTGATTACCTTAGAAGTCTTTGCCCTGCAGTTGATGCCTTTTGTTACCAGAAAACTAACTTTATTTTTTATACATGTACATTCATGTTAAACATATTTCTTTATTAGTCACATTGTGAAAGAAGAATCAGAACAAAAGGGAAAATCCACAAGGAAAAAAAAACAAAAAATGAAAAAAAAGTGAAAGTAGTATGTTTCGATCTGCATTCAGATTCCAAAGTTCTTTCTCTAGATGTGGATAGCATTTTCCTTCACGAGTCTTTTGGAACTGTCTTGGATCATTGTATTGTTGTGAAGAGCTGGAGGCACTAATTTAAATCCCTTGAACTAATGCTGTCATCAGTTTCTAACCCGACCCTTCTTGAATACAGAATTACATAAAGTCTTCACAAGCTTCATACCTATCATTCAAGAAAAATCAAGGGGTTGGAGAGTGCTTATTGTCCAGGCTCTGACATGTATTTGGAAGGCTAGTCCACAGAACTGACCTATTCATAATATATCTTGAAAGGACACTTTAAGTAGATAATAAATTGTAACTAGAATTGAATAATAGGAAAAGAGTGGTCTGTTATACACTTGGGAATTTGAATATCTACTTTAAGCACCCCGAGCTCCTCCCTGAGATAAAACCCCATCTTTTACCATTATTATTCTGGTGGTGCTATATGACTGAGAATCATGGAATATCAGCTTCTGAGGAATCAAAGTTGCAAGTCACCCAAAAGGCAATGGAAAGAGTCAGAATAAGCAAAAATAGCACATGGTATACTACCAGTGAGGAACTGAATAAATGAACGAGTCAAGTTAAATATGTGTAGAAAGGCATATTGGAAAGGAGTTTATATGCCAGGCTAAATAGAATTTTCTACTCTAGGCATTGGGGAGGCCCTAAAGGTTTTCAATTAATGCAGATAATATGAACAGACTTCTGCTTTAGAACGTGAATTTTGGTTGACTATATGACAGTGGATTGGTCAGAAAACTAGAGAAGAGGAGACCAGTTAGAAGGCTTTTACAATAGACTAAGTGAGGGAGTGATATGAACAAGAACTAGGGTGGTGCGATGAGTAAAGAGAAGAGGATATAACTGAAATACTGTGAAGATATAATTGACAGAACTTGGCAATTGACTGGAAGTGAAAGAAGGAAAAACCAAAGATGACCTTGAGCTTTGGAGCATGGGAAGATGTGGGTGCCATCAACAAAAGTAAGGAAAGTGGGAAGAGAGGAAGCTTTATGGGGTAGAGGATGAGTCAACCTGAGGCAAATGGGGATGTAGCAGTGAGTGTCCAATTACGGATAAATAGCATGACCCAGTTAGCTCAGTTTTCTTTTTTTGTTTTTGTTTTTATTTTTGCTTTTTGGAGGGGGGAAGGCAGGGCAATTGGGGTTAAGTGACTTGCCCAAGGTCACACAGTTAGTAAGTGTTAAGTGTCAGAGACCGGATTTGAACTCAGGTCCTTCTGACTCCAGGGCTGGTTCTCTATTCACTGTGCAACCTCGCCACCCCTTTACATTTGTTTTTAGCAGTACTCCATGGTGGGAGTAATTCTGGGTTGGGAATTAGCAAAATAGAAATATCAGAAGAGCAAAGGGACAGGGTGGAAGACAATGTATTGTTGAGTCAATTGAACTAGGAGACCATAGAGTAAAAAATAATAGAAATAGATTAGGAGAAGAGGGAGGGATTAGAGGCAAGAGATCACAATGAGGGCCAGAGATCAGGGGGACAAAGGGGAAATGGGAAAAGAAGGTCAGAGAAGAGGATTCATAGTTCAGGATCTTGGAGTCAGAGCAGTTTCAGGTGATTATGACACCTCAGTTGTGACCACCCCTGAAGCAGAGCAGAAATGAGCATCATGGGAGTTGACCAATAGAATATAAACTCCTTGAGGTCAAGGGTTGTTTCATTTTTGTCTTTGTATCCCCAGGCACAGTGCCAGACACATAGTAGGTGTTCAGTGGTGCTTATTATAGAATCACAGAATTTAGAGCTGCAAAAGACTTCAGCAGTCAGGGAGTTTCACTCTTATTTTACAGATGAAGAAACTGAGATTAAAGACTTATCTGAAGTCATACAGCTAGTTGAGGTGATATCTGAACACAGGTCCAATATCCTATTTAGTATACCACATCGTCTTGAACTAAAGAAAGAAAATATGTAATCGTTGTTTTAGTACGTAATCTGAGCCCCAGAGTCCATTCATATAGGAATCTCTCTTCAATGGCAGAGATCAGTGCCTTGAGCCTGCTTATGGGGTAGAGTGGAAAAGCAGAGAGATCCAGTCTCTTCAGGTTCTTCTAGCTTCCATCATCAATAGAGAAGACTGGGATTCCAACTTCTCTTCAGTGCCATGGAGGGAGAAAGATTCTGGGAAGAAGTTAACATGTAGAACTTCAGTCATGTTCTTATTCTTAGCTTACTACAATGGGAACTGGGGAATTTTCCCTTCAATGAGATCTGCAATGCTCTCTCTCAGTTGAGTTATTTGACTCCCAGAGGGATAGTTTCTTTAATTTGTATTGTCTGGTAAATATTCTCATATGTGTGTATGCATATATATATACATGTATGTATGTATATATGTATGTGTATGTATTTCTCTGATTTTGGTTTTGTTGTCAACTTGGAGTTTCTTTATTATTTTCTACGTGTGTGTTCTTTGTGGAAGTGGCATTTGGTGGGAGGGGAGTCAAGCCTTGGCTACAAAGCTGCCTGTAACTTCCCCTCATGCCCAATTAAGGAACAAAAATCAGGAGTTTAGCTTGAACTTGAATATTATATCTCCTAGACTAGTGTCAAATTCAAATGGAAATGGAACTCTGTGGGTGCGAGCTGCATATTGACTTAGAAAACCACAAATTAAAATGATCTAAGTTGTATTGTATTATTATTTATTTGTTAAACATTTTCCAATTACATTTTAATCTGGTTCGGCCCTGTGAGTATTTGAAACCTCTGTCTTAGGCTAACAATATTTAAGGGAGCAGACAGATATAATTCTAGCCTGTTACCCACCCCTGCAAGGACAGCAGAGTGGCCCTCTTCTGCCTCCCAACCTCCTGCTTCGTCTGCTGGCAGGAATTGAAGTCTCCCTTGGAGAAAGTTTGGAGGAGATGCTAGAAATGTTTATTCTTGTCTCCCTAAAAACCACACACAACACACCATACTACAAATATATTTGAGATGGATTAGACTAGACCAAAATTTTCAGGCTGTGGCCTATCCATTTGCCCTACTCCTATTTTTCATGATAAAGTTTTGAGGTTTTTTTTTTAATTTGTGAGTGACTCTTTTGCTTAGGTATATGTAACAAAAATGACTACCTCTTTTTATCATGTATTGTGTATCTTGGCATAAACTTAATCTGTTGGAAATACATAGTGCATGTATTACATGGGAAATACATATTACATATACAAATACATATTACATATTTCATGTAGTATGATAAAAATTTATTTTGGATTAGTCTGCCAACTACTGGAAAGAATTTTGCTGAATGTATTTTGAGGACTACTCAAAGCAACTGGTATATATAAAGAAACACAAGTAGAATCATTTGGGTAAAAATGACCTTTTATCTTTTGAGAGGAAAGATTTTACTACTGCTCAGTCTTGAATTAATAGGATATGTTGCCATTACCGTTTATACCAGGTTGGTCAAAGGCCAAACTTTTTTTTTTTTTTTTTTAGCAGTATCTAGTTTTATTTATGCCTGCGAATAGGCAGATGTCACAGCACACACCCCTTAGGAGTGGAGTGCCCGCCATTTATCCAAGGGGCCCGGGCTGGGGATGTACTTAACTCCACAGCCATCAGGAATGAGTCGCTTCTCAGCTATCATATCCTCAAACTCATCAGCATTGAACTTGGTGAAACCCCATTTCTTGGAGATGTGGATCTTCTGGCGGCCAGGGAACTTGAACTTGGCCCTACGCAATGCTTCAATCACATGTTCTTTATTCTGGACCTTGGTTCGAATCGACATGATAACTTGGCCAATGTGTACACGGGCTACAGTGCCCTGGGGCTTCCCAAAGGCTCCCCGCATGCCAGTCTGGAGCCTATCAGCCCCAGCACATGACAACATCTTATTGATGCGGATGACATGAAAAGGATGTAGCCGCACACGAATATGAAAGCCATCCTTGCCACAACTCTTCACCATGTACTTGTTGGCACAGATGCGAGCGGCCTCTAAGGCTTCGGATGACAGCTGTTCATATTCATCTGACACCATGTGGCCACACAATGGAAATTCATCCACTTTCGCTTTCTTTCTACCAAGATCAAAGATTCTTATCTTGGCATCAGGAACTCCCCTGCAGAAACGGGACTTCGGGTACGGCTTATTTTTACAGTACCTATAACAGCGGGCGGGACGACGGCCCATGGCGCCGGCGCCGGCGCCAGCAAGGACTGTATCTGCAAGGAGAGAAGGGAAACAAGGGTGTCTGTCGGGGTCGGGGCTGGAGCTGGAATACGGGGCTGGGCGGGGGCCGAGGCCGAGGCTGTGAAAAAGACAGCACAACCACACACATTCACCTCGCCGCAGGGAAAGGGCTCAAAGGCCAAACTTAAACAATAATAATAATAGCCAGGGGCAGGTAGGTGGTGCAGTGAGCAGAGCACCAGCCCTGAAGTTAGGAGGACCTGAGCTCAAATCTGGACTCAGACACTTAACACTTATTAGCCGTGTGACCTTGGGCAAGTCACTTAACCCCAATTGCCCTCCCCACCCAAAAAAAAAGGCCAAAAAAAAAAAAAAAGAATGAGTATGGGGCAGCTAGGTGGCTCAGTGAACAGAGCACCAGCCCTGGAGTCAGGAAGACCTGAGTTCAAATCTGGCCTCAGACACTTAACACTAACTAGATGTGTGACCTTGGGCAAGTCACTTAACCCCAATTGCCCCTCCAAAAAAAATAGGCAAAAAATAATAATAATAGCCGGAATTTATATAGTACTTTAAGGTTTGCAAAGTGTTTACAAATATTATGCCTTTTTATACTCACAACAACCCCAGGAAGTAGGTACTATTATTATCCTCCTTTCACAGTGGAGAAAACTGAGATGGACAGAAGTTAAGTGACTTATCCAGGATCATCCAGTTGGTAAATATCTGAGGTGGAATTTGAACTCAGGTCTTCCTGACTTCAGGTCTAGCATTCTAGCTGCTTAAGTTGTTCCTTTAAAAAGGTCTGGGTAATAAAAGTCCCTTCCCTGCCTCCAATAGAAAGAAATCTTATTAGTAGAAAAAAGACTATGCCATCAGTATATCAAGCCTTGCATAGGCATTGATTTTTTTTTTTTTAGTATTGAAAGGGATCTTGTCATTGAACCTCAGCTTTGGGAGGAACCCGAGAGGTCATCCTGTTCAACCTTTTTGGCTAATGCATGAAATCCTACAACCACATTCCCAACAAATCGTTACTCAGCTTCTGAAGCACCTTCTCCAGAGACTAGAAACTCAACTACCCCACAAAGCAGTCCATTCCATTTTTAGACAAGCCTAATTATGAAGTCATTCATCCTTATTTGGAGTTGAAAGCTGCCTTCCCGTAACTCCTGCCCACTGGTCCTAGTTACCTCTTTCAGAGCTGCCACAAAATAAGTATCATCTTCTTATTTTATCAATTCAGAAAACTAAAGTTTAGAAAACCACATATCTAAGGTTATCTAGCTAGCTGGTTAACACCATGTAGTCTAAGACTAGAACTCAGATTTTCTGACTCTCCCATTCCTGTGCTCTTATCCCTGCTATATATTGAGAAAACACAAATAATTCAGCAACTCATTCAATTATTTGACCTGCCTTATGTCAAACACCATTGGTTGCAGTATTAAAAATGCTTTTCATTAATTGCTCAGCTATTCAAAAAGCATCTAAATTTCTTCCATTTTCTGAATGGGTGACCACCAGGGAGCAGCATTCTAACACTAAATGCAATAAAGTCAGAATGAAACCCAGGGCTTTGTAACTTTCTTGCCAAGAAAAAAATATGGCAATTTACAGAGCTCAATTCATTTCATTTTATTTCCCTTAAAAATGTGGCTGTCTTAAACAATGTCCATACTTTATTACAGTCATAAACTAGATATACTATGATCCTTTTACACTGAGCTCTAAGGATCAATCCACATGTGGAGGGTGGTATACTGGAATTTTACTGTATTGAATTTGAGCCAAATTAACTAAAAATCATAATCACAGACTGGTTTGAAATATGTGTGTGTTTGTGTGTGTGTGTGTAATTGAAACAGTAACTTTCTTGAAAAGCTCTTGTAGTTGTTTGAGTGAAAACAGAAATGGAAAGGATACTTTGGGTTCAGAAGGGTTAGAACAAACTTCAATAAATGTGATCTATCCCATGAGTGACCCAAGCAATGTGCTGCTACATTCTCATCTGACTCTCTTGAGGGTATCCCTTTCCAGCTACACAGCCCAATGTTTGCTGACTTTTGATCATTAATATGTGACCTACCACTAAGGTCAGTAGTAAGAGTTGGCCTTTGGAAATGTGGACCAGGGACAAGAGAACACTTGTACAATCTCAAATCTCTTCAGAATGGGGAGGGGTGCTTACGGGGGAGGGGATTCTCTTGCTTTCTACTTTCCTTGTTGGCAAGGACACAAAACAAAAATGAAACTATCATAAATCTTGCTCCCATCACCTTCCCACCCTACCCCCACCCCCATGTCACCAAGGAAACACAGAGTTTACTAACTCTGGCAAAGATGTACTTACATGACCAGCTCCACTTATATCCCCGGAGGATGCTCTGACTCCAGTTTAGTCCTGGGCTCTAGCTTCAGAACTGGGATGTGAATAGCTCTGAGAGTCTAATTATCCCTAAGTCACTCGTAAATTGAAGGAACATTTGGGTTGGATGGACTTAGTCTATCCTAGACTTCACACCAACTTTGGTTCAGTGTTATACCAGGCCCTCTATGACATGGACTCACAGTGCTGAGGGTTCCAAGCTGGACCAGCTGTTAAGATTGTGAGCACCAGAGATTACAATTGGAGCAGTTCCTTGGAATTCTGCCCATTTTCTGCCTCTTTTCCCCTGCTCTTATTTTTTCCTGTGTATACTCTAACTCAACTGAAGGAGAAACAGCATGCTTCCCCCCAGGACAGTATGCTGTGTGCCTTATTGAAATTTCATGGAGAAACTGGCCGAGAATGTTTTCTTAGCACCCACTTGGCATTTCCAGCTTCATCCTTCCCAAATGTGGTTCTTGTTATCTTATTTCCAGCTTCTGAAAGGTAGAACCAACCACTTTATGCCCAACACTCCATGTTCTCTAAGCCTCGTTAGTGACTTTTATGGTTGTCTCTTTGTCTAGGAATTTCTTTATGACAGTCCTCTGGAGGGAACAGACAAATCATTGTATTCAAGAATAAAGAGTTAGGTAAACTCCAAATGGGGCTTTAGGAAGATTTGTTCTCTTTCACTGCATCTCCCTCACATAGAAGAAAAAGGAGTAGAGATCAAAGAAGCCTCCCCACTATGTTTATGCCTGCCCAATATGTTCCCTCTGCAAGTCCATGCTAGAGCAGTCCTGAAGAATTCTGAAATTGAGTAAGACCTTAAGAAGATAAACCAATTTCCCATCTAACGTAGGAATCTGCTACAATAAAGCTAGGAAGTAGTTATTTATATTTTTATAAACACTCCTAGAGATTGGGAGCTTACTCCCTCACGAAAGTAGTTTGTTTCAGTTTTTAATAGTTCTAATGGTACATAAGGACCTTGGCTGGCTGCACACTGGGACTGGGAAAGGCTTTTTACTGAAGGTGGGACTTTATCTAAGACTGAAAGGCAGCCAGAGAAGATAGGAAGCAAAGGGAGGGAATTCTAGCATTGAGGACAGTTAGTGAAAGTTCCTGGAGTAGGGTGATGGAACATTTTGTGTGAGGGATAGTAGAATCCAGGGCTATTGGATTGCAGAGTATATAGAGGAGCTGCAAGTTTTAAGAAGCCTGGAAAGGTAGCAAAGAGTCAGGTTATGAAGGGCTTTAGAAGCTAGAGAATTTTATACTTGATGCAGGAGGCAACAGGAAATCACTGGAGTTGATAGAATGGAGGGATAGACCTGTGTTTTAGGAAAAGCAGTTAGACAGCTGAGTAAAGGATAGACTGGAGTGGGGAGAATTTGAGGGAGGAAAACTAATCAGCAAGTTATTACAATAGTCCAAGGTAATGAAGTGAATAAGGTTTGTACCAGGCTTCTTGCACATGAGAGGAGAGAAGAGGACATATATGAGAGATGGTATGAGGGTAGAAACTAGGTTTGAGCACTGTTATGGGAATGGGAATTTAAGATCTTCCCTGTCCCAGGCCCTTTGATAGGCTTAAGTGACTCTGAGAACCTTTCCAGATTTGAAAATATACTCTGTCCCCTAATAGGCTGAATGTGGTCAACCTGGAGCCTGCGGTAGGAGGCTTGTTTTCCAGGAATGCCCACACCCTGATACTTTCTGTGTGGACATTGAGTCAAGAGGGTTGTTACATTCTCTGAGCCAGGAGAAGGCTATATATACCCTGATGTGAGGTTTTGTTTTGGGGCTCACTTTGAGAAGAGTTGAGTGATTTGAACAGATGAGACTCTAGGCGGCCGTTGAGCTTCCTCCCCTTCCCCCCACCTGGCTTTGAAAACCAGATGTTGATGCTTCCCTCTCTGGTAACTGACTAGGTATGGATGTAATGGTCAGGCAGCTGAAAGCCTGTCTGCTGATCTGTTTCTCTGTCTGTATTTTTTGTCTGCTTGTAACCTCTGTATTCTCTGAAGTTCAGGGTGCTGACCTTTCCCCCCTGAACTAGGTAAATGACATATGTTTGATTAAAGCAAGATTGTTAACCTATTTTGAGTTGCTTTCCTTTAGAAAAGCAGATCTTAGAACCTGTGTTGGTAGCCATCCTGGGGATGCTAGGGTGCTTGCTGCTACAACCACTGATTGGATATTGGGAGTGAGAGAAAGTGAGGAGTTGGGGATTATACCTAGGATGTGAGCCCGGGTGACTGAGAGTAATACCCTCAACAGTAACAGGGAAATTAGGAAGAAGTGATGACTTAGGGGAAAGATCGTAAGTTCCAGTTTTGACATGGTGAATTTAAAATATCTTTGGGACATCCAGTTTGAGATATTTAAAATTTCTCAGTTTTTGGAGCAGTGAGATTTGAGGCTGAGAGACAGATTAGGGCAGGAAAGTAGATCTGAGATGATAATCAAAACCATGGGAGCTGATGAAATCACCAAGTAAAATTATATATACATATATATGTGTGTGCATATGTATATGTCTGTGTATGTGTATATGTATATGTGGTTGTATGAAAAAGAGAAGGAGGGAGAGGGAGGGAAAGGGAGGAAGAGAAAGGAGGGAGGGAGAGTGAGAGAAAGACAGAAGGAAGAAAAGAGAGGGGGGAGATAAATGGAGGGGGAAAAGGAGGGAGGGGGAAAGTGAGAAAAAAGGTGAGAGAGAAGGAGGGAAAAAGGAGGCAGGAAAGGAGGGAGAGAGAGAGAGAGAGAGAGAGAGAGAGAGAGAGAGAGAGAGAGAGAGGAGGGAGGGTGAGAAAGAAAGAGAGGAGAGGGAGAAAAAAAGACAGAAGAGAGAGAAAAAGGAGGGAGGAGAGAAGGAAGAAGAGGGAAGGAGAGAGAGAGAGAGAGAGAGAGAGAGAGAGAGAGAGAGAGAGAGAGAGAGAGAGAGATTCAGAGCCCCTGGAATTCTCCCATAGTTAGCAGGTATGATATGGATATCTGGCAAAGGAGTCACATATGTAGGAGAGAAATGCCATTAAAACCTAGAGAAAAGAGGGCATACACACACATTTTGTAATTGGTTCCAGTCTGCTAGCCTTGTGGGTAGGAGAAACTTTTTTTTGATTGCACATGAAACCAGAAGCATCTTCAAAAAAGACCTAATTCAGCCCCAGTTTAGTCTTTTCACCTCATTCCCAGCTGCTCTACTCTTGATTTGATTTTTTCTTCTCATGTTACCTGGTAAGAGACAATGCTATAAGCCCTTGTACTTTCCCCACTCCAAGGCGTTGAAGCTGTGGTAATATAGGCCTGAGTTCTTTGCCTGCTCTGGCTTTTGTTTTAGATAAAAGAAGAACAAAATCCCATTGTTTCAGCCTCAGAGACTGGGGTCAGCTCAGCATCAATTTTCTGAGGAACCTAGTCCATAGTAGTTGTGATTAGAACTCATCAATAGTTTTGTGGTATCTACATATGAACTTGATGGAACCAATGTTTTGCAATAACTGTGCTAAGAATGCACCCACTCCTTCCAGAGACCAAGATGATTTAGGAGACAATGTGCCCGTGATGTAATGTGGGGAAAATTTTGTACTTTGTTCTTGCTATATTTTCAGAGTAAATATTACTTTAATAATTGCTAATTGTTTTTAAGTGGTTACATGGAACTGGAGTACTAATCAGTTATTGACACCTAATAGTGAGGGGAAGACAGCCAATGTGGGATGTGAGCTAATGGTGATAAAGAAAAGATATCTTCCAATCCCTCATGGTACATTCTAACCATAAGTAGGAAATGGAGCTAGCCTTTTATAACTTTCAAAGTTTTCTAGCTTATCTGAGTTTCCTTTGGGTCTTTTTGCTGTTTTCTCCTGAGAGTATGTTTCAAGTGACCTTCTCTTTTCAGTTTATTTATTTGTTTTGACAACCCTTTATTAAGTAGTTACCATCTCCACTCTGAAATCTTCTACCCAGATTGAAAAAGAAAAAAGAAAAAGAAAAAAAAACACCTTGTAACAAATACACAAATACACTAGTCAAGCAAAACAAATTCCCATATTGGCCATGTCTGCAAAATTAAGTTTTATTTTGTACCTTGAATCCATCGGTTCTCTTTCAGGAGGTTGGTAGCATGCTTCATCAGTCCTTTGAAATCATGACTGGTCCATTGCATGGTTCAAAGGTCTTGAGTCTTTCAAAGATTTTTCTTTTTTATGAAGTTGTTAATTATATTATATGTTGCTGTTATATGAATTGTTGTCCTGGTTCTACTCACTTCACTTTATAATAAGACATATGTTTTTCCAAGTTTCTCTACAATTGTCCCTTTTGTCATTTTTGTTCAGTCATTCCTCACTTGCTGGGTATTTCCTTACCTTCCAGCTCTTCGCTAGGGCAAAAAGAGCTGCTATAAATATTTTTGTGCATATTGGTCCTTTCCCTTTATCTTTGATTTCTTTGAGGTATAGGCTTAATGGTAATGTTGCTGGGTCAAAGGGTATGAATTTAATGACTCTTGGGGGAAAAATCCAAAATTGCTTTCCAGAATTGCTGGACTAATTCATAGTTCTGCTTTTGAGTATGTTCATGTACCTGTTTTCCTGCAGCGCCTCCAGCAGTTGTCATTTCCCTTTTGTGTCATCTTTGCCAATGGGTATGAGGTAGAACCTTAAAGTTGTCTTCATGTGTATTTTTCTAATTATTGGTGATTTAGAACATCTTTTTCTTATGGTTTATAATAGCTTGGATTTCTTCCTTTGAGATAATTTCCTTTGACCATTTATCTACTGGGGACAACTCCATCATTTAGCAGATGAGAACACTGAGACCCAAAGAGTTTAACTGACTTGCCTAGGGTCACACAACTTGTAAGTGTCTAAGGCAAGACTTGAATTCAGGTCTTCCTGATTCCAAGTCCAGCAACTGTATACATCCGGTTCTCTTTTTAGTTGTCTATGTCATTCAGTTAAGTCCATTAATCATACTCTTTCAGTATGGTTTTCCAATCAGCTAAGAATTTGCTCAATCAAACTATCAGTCCATTTGTCACCTTCTTGTCCACAAGTATATTAGAGACTTTGTCAAATACATTGCTAAAATTCAGATATACTACATCAACATCATTCCCTTGACCCATCAGTCTCAAAACCTTATCAAGAAAGGAAATGATATGAATCTGGCATATTTTGTAGAAGAATACAGGAAACAGCTACAAGACTAGATAGGATATGGATCTCTAGAGCAAAAGACCACTCTCCACGTTGAATGAATGATTCTATCAGTTGTATCACCTTTCTGCCCCTTCTTTTTCCTTTTGCTGTGCTATTGCTACCTTATAGAAATCTGAAAATTTTCACTTTTCATCTAATCACTAACCTTATTACTATCCCTTCAAGTAATTTCTCAAGGCTTATTTCTGCAGGAAGTCTCAATTAATATAAAGGTTATGGGGAAGGAGAGAGGGAGGACAGTGATGGTGGAAAGATCCCAGACCCATAATATTAATAGTTTGAAGACTCATTGTGGGAATGATATCCATTGATGCAGATCTGTATCTGACCTGGAACATATAAAATCTCAGAGTTCCTTAAGGATATTGAAACATTTATATAGTGGCTTTTAAAAATTCCTTCTTATGTCTTTATTTTTTAAACAGTATTTTATTTTTTCCCTAATTACATGTCAAGACAATTTTTTAGTATTCATTTTTACAAGATTTTGCGTTCCAAATTTTTCTCCCTCTCTCCCTCCCCTCCCCTTTCTGAAAATGGTAGGTAATTTGATATAGATTATACTTGTACTATCATGTAAAACATATTTCTGTTTTAGTCACAGCTATAAAAGGAGAAATAGATCAAAAGAAAAAAAAAGCCACGAAAAAAGAATAAAGTAAGTAAAAAAATATGTTTCAATATACAGTCAGAGTTCATCAGTTCTTTATCTGAATGTGGATAGCATTGTCCCTCATGAGTCCTTTGTATTTGTCTTGGATCACTGTGTTGTTAAGAAGACCTGAGTCATACATAGTTGAATAATCACACAATGTTGCTGACACTGGGTAAAATGTTTTCCTGGTTCTGCTCATTTAATTTTGTATCAATTCATACAAGTCTTTCCAGGTTTTTCTGAAATCTTGTTCATTATTTCTTATTTATATTATTATTTTTTTATATTATTATTATATACACAATAGTATTCCATTACATTCATATAACATATCTTGTTCAGTCATTCCCTAATCGATGGGCATCCCTGCAATTTCCAATATTTTGCCACCATAAAAAGGGCAGCTATAAATTTTGCACTTGTAGGTCCTTTCTGGATTTTGTTTATTTATGATCTCTTTGGGATACAGACCTAGTAGTGATATTTCTGGATCAAAGTGTATGCACAGTCTGGTTGCCCTTTAGGCATAGTTCTAAATTGTCCTCCAGAATAGTTGGATCAGTTCATAACTCCACCAGCAAAGCATTAGTGTTCCAATTTCCCCACATTTCCAACATCTATCATTTTCCTGTTTTTTTCCTGTTAATACCCACACCTAGTTTTTGTCCATTGTCTTCCAGTTTTCCCAGTAGTTTTTGTGAAATAGTGAGTTTTTGTACCATAGGCTGAGGCTTTTGAGTTTATTAAACACTAGGTTACTACAATCATCGACTACTTTGTCTTGTGTACCTAATCTACTCCACCATTCCACCACTCCATTTCTTAGCCAGTACCAGATAGTTTTGATGATTACTGATTTATAATATAGTTTGACATCTGGTGTTGCTAGGCCACCTTCTTTTATATTTTTTAATTAGTTCCTTTGATATTCTTGACCTTTTGGTCTTCCAGGTGAATTTTGTTATTTTTTTTCTAGCTCTAGCAAATAATTTCTTAGTAGTTTGATTAATATGGCACTGAATAAATAAATTAGCTTAGATAGAATAGTCATTTTTATTATATTGACTTGGTCTATCCACAAGCAATTGATATTTTTCCAATTGTTTTAAATCCTACTTTATTTGTGTGAAAAGTATTTATAATTGTGTTCATATAGTTTCTGGGTTTGTCTTGGTAGACTGACTCCCAAATATTTAATGTTGTTTACAGGTTTGGTTTTTTTTTTTTTGCAGGGGGGAAGGCAGAGCAATTGGGGTTAAGTGACTTGCCCAAGGTCACATGGCTAGTAAGTGTTAAGTGTCTGAGGCCAGATTTGAACTCAGGTCCTCCTGACTCCAGGGCCGGTGCTCTATTCACTGCGCCACCTAGCCACCTCTGTTTACAGTTATTTTAAATGGAACTTCTCTTTCTATCTCTTGCTGTTGGACTTTGTTATAGAAAGAAATGGTAATTTATATAGATTTATCTTATATCTTGCAACTTTGCTAAAGTTGTTAATTATTTTAAGTCATTTTTAGTTGATTATACCATCATATCATCTGTAAAGAGTGATAGTTTTTGTTTCCTCATTGTCTATTTTATTTCCTTCAATTTCCTTTTCTTCTCTTATTGCTGTAGCTAACATACTATATTGAATAGTATTATATAGTGCTATATTGAACAATAATGGTGATAATGGACATCTTTGCTTCACCCCTGATCTTATTGGGAAGGTTTCTAGCTTATCCCAATTATAGATAAGGCTTGCTCATGGTTTTATATAGATACTGCTTATCATTATAAGTAATGCTCTCTCTATTCCTATGCTCTTTAGTTTTTTTTTTTTAATAGGAATGGGTTCTGTATTTTGTCAAAAGCTTTTTCAGAATCTATTAATGATTTTTGTTGGTTTTCTTATAGATATGGTCAATTATGCTGATAGTTTTCTAATATTGAACTACCCCTGCATTTTTGATAGAAATCCCACCTGGTCACAGTGTATAATCTTTGTGATGTGTTGCTACAATTGTCTTGCTAGTATTTTGTTCAAAATTTTTACATTGATATTCATTAGGGAAATTGGCCTATAATTTTCTTTCTCTGTCTTAGTTCTTTCTGGTTTAGGTATCAATACTGTATTTGTATCATAAAGGTAGTTTGGTAGGACTTCATGTATTTTTCCAAATAGTTTAGATTGTTTTGGAATTAATTGCTCTTTAAATGTTTGATAGAATTCACTTGTGAACCCATCTAACCCTGGGAATTTTTTCCTAGGGAGTTCATTAATGGCTTGTTCAATTTCTTTTTCTAAGATGGGTTATTTAGGCATTCTATTTCCTGCTCTGTTAATCTAGGTAATTTATATTTTTGCAAATATTTGTCAATTGCATGCAGATTGTCAGATTTATTAGTATAATTAGGCAAAATGTATGATTGCTTTAATTTCTTCTTCATTGGTGGTGATTTCACCCTTTTCATTTTTGATATTGGATATTTGGGTTTTTTCTTTCTTGCTTCAAAAAACCAAATTAACCAATGGCTTATCTATCTTATTGGCTTTTTCATAAAACCGACTCCTAGATTTATTTATTAGCTCAATAGTTTTCTACTTCCAATCTTCTTAATCCCACCTTTGATTTTCAGGATTTCCAATTTGGTGCTCAACTGGGGATTTTTAATTTGTTTTTTTTTCCCCTAGTGCTTTTAGTTGCATGCTAATTCATCAATCTGTTCTTTTTCTATTTTGTTGATGTAAGAATTTAGAGAAATAAATTTTCCCCTAAGTACTAATTTGGCTGCATCCCATATGTTTTGATATGTTGTCTCATTGTTGTTATCCTCTTTAATGAAATTATTGATTGTTTCTATGATTTGTTCTTTGACCCAATTATTCTTTAGGATTAGAATATTTAGTTTCCAATTAACTTTTAAACTATCTTTCCACTGCCCTTTGTTGAATGTAATTTTTATTTAATACATTATGATCTGAAAAGAATCTGTTCAGTATTTTTGTCTTTCTGCATTTGATTTTGAGGTTTTTATGCTCTAATGCATGTCAATTTTTCATGTAGGTACCATGTACTCCTGTGAAAAAGATATATTCCTTTCTGTTCCCATTTAGTTTTCTCCAAAAGTTTATCATATTCAACTTTTCTAATATTCTATTTACCTCCTTAGTTTCTTTCTTGTTTATTTTTGGTTGGATTTATCAAGTTCTGAGATGGGCC
The DNA here is from genome assembly GCA_011680675.1 of Gymnobelideus leadbeateri. NCBI lineage: Eukaryota > Metazoa > Chordata > Mammalia > Diprotodontia > Petauridae > Gymnobelideus > Gymnobelideus leadbeateri. The sequence continues at coordinate 407,266 of WOXC01003282.1, forward strand.
AGTTGAGGTCCCCCATTAGTATAGCTTTGCTGTCTATTTCTTCCTATAACTCACAACTTCTCCTTTAAGATATTGTATGTTATAATACTTGGTGCACACATTTTAGTATTGATATTATTTCATTGTCTATGGTACCTTTCAGTAAGATGTAGTTTCCTTCCTTATCTCTTTTAACTAGGTCTGTTTTTACTTTTACTTTGAGATCATGATTGCTACCCCTACCTTTTTTTTTTAACTTCAGCTGAAGCATAAAACATTCTGCTCTAGCCCCTTAACTTTAGTTTGTGTGTGTCTCTCTGCTTCAAGTGTGTTTCTTATAAACAACTTTGTAGGATTCTGGTTTTTGATCCAATCTTCTATCTGATTTCATTTTATGGGAGAATTCACCCTATTCATATTCACAGTTATGATTGCTAAATGTATTTCTCTCCATCCTATTTTCCCTCCTGTTTGTCCTGTCTCTCCTTTTACCCTTTCCCTTCTCACCAGTGTTTTGCTTCTGTCTACCACCTCCCCTAATCTGCTTTCCCTTCTGTCAGTACCCCCTGGACCCTTACTTAATATTCTCCTTTCCTACTTCCCTGTCACATAAGATAGAATTCTATATTCAACTGATTGTGTATATTATTCTCTCTTTGAGTTAATACTGATGAGAATTGCTATGTTGCCTTTTCATATCTCCAGTGTTTCTTATGGTGCCTGGAAAATATAGGATAGGAACTGATTTTTCTGACTTGAATAAGAATGAGCACATTTATTAAGTATAGGAGAGTGCTTAATAAATTTGTGATTGCTCAACGAATTAATTATGTATGTTTAGTAAGTATACCTCCCTCATTTTATTTTATTTTTTATTTTTTGCCTTTTGGAGGGCAATTGGGGGTAAGTAACTTGCCCAAGGTTACACGGCTAGGTTTTTTTTCATTTGTGTGTGTTAAGTGTCTGAGGCCGGATCTAAACTCAGGTCCTTCTGACTCCAGGGCTGGCGCTCTACTCACTGTGCCACCTAGCCACCCACCTCCCTCATTTTAAAGAAAGACTTCTTTGAATGTAGTTGAGGGACATAACATGGGTAGGCATATTACCAAAGTTAAAGCATCCTGTGTTCAGAAGACTAGCAACATGGTATAGAAGGAAAAAGCTCTGGACAAAGGGCCAGGATTCCTGAATCTGAATCCTGGCTATGATACTTATCAACTATGTCACTATGGGCTGGTCACTTCATTTCCCTGAGCTCTAGTTTTATCATCTGTAAAATGGACATATTCATATTTGTATTAGCTACTGCATGGGATTGCTGTGAGAGGTGCTTTGTAAACCTGATTTCAGGCTTGGCATTCCTGTGTTTTTTTGTACTCCTGTTTCAAGCTCTGCCTGAATACTTCTGTAGTGCCTCACCATTCCTCCAGCCCTAAGGTTCTTCCTGCTAGAACCACCCCTGCTACTTAAGTAATATCCTATTTCTGATAAAGGAGCTGGAGCAGAGCTAAGTTGAAAGCTGGAAAAGTTTTGTCATTTCACTTCGGCTAGGTTTGTTTTTGAATTGTCCATTATCCCCAAGTGTGTTTGCAGAACAAAATTAATAAACAAGTGGCATTCTAAGGACTCATTTCATCTGAACTGTGTCAGTGGCTGGGAAGAAAAAGCCTGTGGACAGGTATAGGGTAAGTCACAATTCAATATATTAATTAAGTGGTCAATTCCCAAGGCAGTTATTTGCTGTCTTCAATAACATTTGTTTTCCAAAGAAATGTCCCAGATGCACTTAAATCTACATATAAATTGAATTAACTAATTAATATAGGAATAAAATACCCTAGGATAGGAGTCTCTGATGACTCTATTTCCCATTAATTCCCAGGTCACTTGAAAGTCCTGCATAAAACTCCATTGGTTATTCACTTTGCTGAAAAGCCATCAGGAATATTGTATCAAGATGCTCTTTTGTCCCTACTGCCTTAGCCTACCAACTCTTACCCACATCATCATCATTACTATGAAGTTGGGAATTAGGAAGCTGAATACAAATGTCTTGTTTACTAGTCAGTGTGGAGAACAGGTAGATTAGCTATCTTGTAAGTTAGAATAATATACTTTACTTTTATGTAGTCCTTTACAAAATAAGCAATATATTGTAATGGGAAAAACTCCAGAAAATCTGCCTTCAAATCCTGGTGTGATCCTGGAAAAGTCATCTCTGGACTGCAGTATCCTCATCTGTTAAACAAGGGAATTGGACCCTGTAATTTCTAAGACCCCATTTTAGCTGTAACCACTATGATCCTGTAGCTTACAAAATATTGTACAAATGTTAGAAAGGTACCAACAACAGCTTTAGGAATGAAAGAGAGATTTCCAAGTTCACCCCAATTCTCTAGTGTTACTAAATGAACTTTGCACATAATCTACATGACACTGAAGATAGCTAGATGGTAGAAATTGAAAAGAATGTATTTACCCTAACCCAAATATCTAGTGAGCCCGGGGAAGTTCCTGATGAGGAAGAACCGGGTAGTCAAAAATATAGACTGACCTGAGGGACTCTTTGTTGGCTGGGTGCAGTGCTTGGAAGCCTGACTGACAAAAGAGTTAAAGTGCCTTGAGATAGGAGTTGTTTCCCAAAATAGCAGCAGATGGTATCAACTCAGTGATGAAATATCCTAGTACCAGCTTCAGTGGCAGAGAAGTATTCCAGCTGAGGTACAACCCTACAAAAACAAGATGTCTAGGAAAAAGTGTTCTTTCTTCCACTAGTAGTTTGGGAATCTGAGAGACATCATGTCTCTAAGTGTATGGAGATGGGAAGGGGTGGGACATTCCTTGTTATTTACCTTATTATGCCATTTCATTAAAAGTGCTATGTTTTTGATAAATGATCAAAGGATATGAACAGGCAGTTTTCAGATGAATAAATTAAAGCTAACTATAGTCATATGAAAAAATGCTCTAAATCGCGATTGACTAGAGAAATGCAAATTAAAACAACTTTGAGGTACCATCTCACACCTATCAAATTGGCTAATATGCTAAAAAAAAAAAAGGAAAATGATAAGTGTTGGAGAAGATGTGGGAAAATTGAAATACTAATGCATTGTTGGTGGAGTTGTGAACTGATCCAACCATTCTGGAGAGAAATTTGGAAATGTGTTCAAAGGACTGTCAAACTGTGCATATCCTTTGATACAGAAATACCCCAACTAGGTCTGTATCCCAAAGAGATTAGAAAAAAAGGAAAAGGACCTACATATAAAACCATATTTATACTAGCTCTTTTTGTGGTGACAAAGAATTGGAAATGAAGGGGATGCCCATCAAGTGGGAATGGCTGAACAAGTTGTGGTATATGAATGTAATGGAATAATATTGTTCTATAAGAAATGATAAGCAGGCATATTTCAGAAAAATATGGAAAGGTTTACATGAACAGATGATGAGTGAAATGAATAGAACCAGGAGAATACTGTATGAAGTAATAGCAACATTGTGTGATGACCAACTTTGATAGACTTGACTCTTCTCAGCAATAGAATGATCTGAGACAATTCCAAAAGACTTGTGATGGAAAGTGCTAAGGATATCCAGAGAAAGAAGTATGGAGTCTGAATGCAGATCGAAGCATATGATTTTTTCTCTCTCTCTTTTTTCTTTCTCATGGTTTTTCCTTTTTGTTCTGATTCTTCTTTCATGACATAACTAATATAGAGATATATTTAATACAATTGTACATATATAGTCTATATCAGATTGCATGCTGTCTTGAGAAGTGGGGTGGGAAAAGAGGAGATGAGGGAAGGGGAAAATTTGGAACTCAAAATCTTATTAAAATGAATGTTGAAAACTAAAAATAAAATAAGTTGATTTTTAAAAAAAAGTGCTTTGTTCCGAATTGAGGTATATTCTTGTTTAATCTAAAAAAAGGAACATTGCTTAGGGAATTGTGAACCACAAGTTTGAATAGATGCTGACCCAAAGAATACTTTGAACCTGAATATAGCTTTCAGGGGACCACAATGAGGAAGTGCTGAATTATAGATATATTTGATCCTTACAATATCCATTGAAAGTATTATTATTCCCATATTACAGATCACATTATCATAGTTTTAGAAATGGAAAGGAATTACAATGCCATCTAGTCTAACCTTTTCATTTTAAATGCAGAAGATGAGATCCTGTGAAGTGACTTACCCAAGGTCATACATACAATGACAGAAATAAGCTCTGAATTGAATTCTTCTAACTCCAATGCACGCACTAAGGGTTACCTTTCTCCTGTGCTATGCTATATCTCTTTTGAAGAAACTAAGACTCAAAGAGGTAAAATATTGTGCCCAAAGTAAGTGGCAGAATCCAGATATATTAATCTACCTATCCAAGGTTCTTTTCATGATCCCAAACTCCCAAGCTTATCTCTCAAGCACTGTTTGTTAATCAATGGGTAGATGAAAGTCAAATTAATGGAGTAATTTTGAAGTGTCGAGTATTGATGTCCTTGCTAAAATGATCTTCTCCCAGGGGACCAGCATGCCTTTTGGAAAGAAGGACTGGCATTATTGATCTTCACTTGATATATGGCATTTTTCATTTATCCTTGTCTTTTAGAGTAGCAACTTCTCTGTATTTACTACATTGAAGTTATCCATATTTAGTCCTATAACTATATTACTTTTATCAATCAAAGAAAGAATTGACTTTCCAAGATGGTGTTTAGGGATTTATGTTTATGGATCACTGACGTCAGCAAAAGCAGTTGCCCCCAGAATGAGTAGCCTTTCTTTGCTATGAAAGCTGGACTCAGCCATCTCAGATAGTTGAAATTTACTCTCTTTAATTTTTCAAATGATTTTTTTTTGATCGAGACATTCTAGTTCACTAATCCCTTCTCTAGAATTAATAGTAATTAATAAATTATTATTAATTAATTAATACAGAATAGCACTATTTCATTGGTCTTATTATGTCTCAGGAATGGAAGATAGAATTCTCTCCAAGTATTTTTCACTGCTGCCTTTGTGACAGAGTGCTATTGGCCACCCTGTTAACAATGCAAAGATTTCTTTGCCCACATTGCCATATTGCTTCTTCCTGTCTTATACAATATATAAAGTGCTTTGTATATTTCAAGGCATGCTATATATGGACATTTACACACATCTGTGCATATATGTATGTATGTTTATGAACAGTGAACATTTAGTCATGTGACATGGTAGTAAAAATGTACTTGGAATGACCTAAAGCATACTTCAGGTGTATCTAGGCACTCAATAAATAATTGCTGGATTGAATTGATACTAGCCACGACCAAGAAGGAACAGTGTAAAGCCTTCTTGGACTATTGCAGCCTTCATTTCCCTTTATTGCTCTGAAACACCATTGAGGAAATGAGATAATATATCACATTTCAAGAATGTGTCATACACACACACACACACACACACACACACACACACATTTTTTTTACTTTTGGAGGGCAAGTGGGGTTAAGTGACCTGCCCAAAGTCACACAGCTAGTAAGTGTGTCAAGTGTCTGAGGCTAGATTTGCACTTAGGTCCTCCTGACTCCAGGGCTCGTGCTCTATTCACTGCACCACCTAGTCACCCCAAGAATGTGTCATTTCAATGGTGTAGAAACTCCTTCCTCATGAAATACGCAACCTTAAGGGCAGCTAGGTGGTGTAGTGAATAGAACTCCCTGGTGGGGTACTGAATAGAACCGGCCCTGGAGTTAGGAGGACCTGAGTTCAAATCCAACCTCAGACACTTAACACTTACTAGATGTATGACCTTGGGCAAGTCACTTAACCCAAATTGCCCAGTCTTCCCTCCCTCCAAAAAGCAAAGGAAGGAAGGAAGGAAGGAAGGAAGGAAGGAAGGAAGGAAGGAAGGAAGGAAGGAAGGAAGGAAGAAAGAAAAGACACAACCCTTCTCTTACCTTATGCTTTTAGAAATTTACCTGAGGTTGAGAAACATTAAGTTACTTGTCCATGGCCAAACAGGTAGGAAGTGTCAGAGATGGGATTTAAATATAGGTTTTCTCATTCCAGGTTCAACACTCTATTCTCTATACCTGTCTTATGTAGGATAGGGATAGAAACCAGATTTATGATTTCATTGATATCTAGAATTTCAAGATGAGAAAACTCCCTCTACCAATGTAGGCTGGTATCTTCTATCCAATTTATAATCTTAGGCATTTGACTAGATCACTTAGAGGTTAAATGACTTGTTCAGGGTCACACAGCTAGTATGTGTTAAAGATCAGAATCCTAGTTCTAAGGGTAGTTTCCTATCCACTGTCATATTGCTTCTACTTGTGTTATGTAAAGTATATAAAGTGCTTTACACATTTTAAGACATTGCATAGGGGCATCTAGGTGGTGTAATGGATACAGCACCAGCCTTGGAGTCAGGAGGGCCTGAGTTCAAATCTGGTCTCAAAAACTTACTGGCTGTGTGACCCTGGGCAAGTCACTTAACCCTAATTGCCACCAAAAAAAAAAAAGATCTTTCACATAAGACTGGTACTATAATTGTTTCATGTATGCATATCATCTACCTCAAATTCCTTTTTAACTGCTTGAGGGCAAAGATTCTAACTTATGTTTCTCTTCTTAACTCTCATAGCCCTAGCATAGGTAGCCCTGTGGTTCCAAGACTGACCTAAAAGCATTCTTATACTCAGAGAGTTATGGTGATATCCATTCATCTGCTCATTTCATAGATCATAGAATTTTTGAGCTAGAAGAGACTTAGATCACCTAGTTGGTGCATATATATGATTATATCATCAATACATGGTCAGAGGTTAAGTGACTTGTCCAAGGTCACACAGCTAGTATGTATCAAAGGTCAGAATCCTGGTGCTGAAGACAGCTTTCAATCCACTGGGGCATGTTGTTCCATGTATGCGATATATATATATATATATATATATATATACACATATATGTATAAAGTGCTTTGATACTTTAAGACATTACATATTAGGTAGCTACTATAATTGTTTTATATGTGTTTACTATATGGTAGGCACTGACTACTTCCCCATCAGTACATCACAAAGAAAAAAAGGAACTCCTTTAAAAAATTAATTGGCAAAATTTCCTTTTCTGAAGTTGATATTAAATGGGACTAAGTATAAATAATATCCAAGAAATGTTCATTATAGGCCATGCTACCAAATTTGTCTCTTAGGACACTAACAAAATTCATCGAATTTTAGAGCTGGAGGGGCCTTTGAAAACCTCCTTGGTAGGAATATAAACTACTAAAGGTGCTAAATGAAAAAAAAGTGTGCGGGGACAGTTCTTAGCTTTGCTGTTGACAGCAAATAAAGATAGCGCTTTATAAAAATATCAGCTCTAGATTTCTGAATTAAGCTTACACAAGTCTCACTACATCATGCTCCACAATTAGATCCTACAGAGGAAAGTTACAATATGTGAAGAATATCAGGAGAAATGCTCAGAAATTCACAGAAGGCAAAATCTAAGAAAGGAGCCAGTCTAAGCTATCCAGAGACAACTGCACAATGTATGGGTAACAAAAAGTCTGAACCAGAGATACTAAGGCAAGGAAATAAATTTGATTTCACTGTATCACTGAGACTTTTTGGAAATGGGATACATGACTAGACGATGCCTAGAAGGAAACCATAACTCATTCAAAAGGAATAGAATAGGTAAAGAGTGGGGTAATAGTACAAAATAGCATTGTAGAATAAGAAGATATACTCATGTAAGGAAATTCAAGCACCAGATTGGGGAAAGCAAACCAAAGAGCACCTGAGTGAAGAGTAATTCAGGGGGAAAGAAAGGTATTATGTCATAGACCACCTGAACAGAATGGGGAAGTACATGAGGTCTTTAGGAAACTATCCCCAAGCTTGGAACATAGGCATGACATAGTAGTGAGAGGTAGGATGGTGTGAGAAAAGGAGCACTGGACTTGGGTGCAAGAGACCTAGGCGAGTGCTGTTTCTAAAACTTAATAGTTGTACAATCATAGGCAAGACATTTTGAGCCTCAGTCTCTTGACCTATTAAAATGGGGTTTAGGACCTGTGGTCCCTATCTCACAGGGTTGCTGAGGGGAATGAATTAAGCTTTTTTAAGTCTCAAAAGTAATATAAAAATGCCAGGAATTATTAATGATGGGGGGGGGGTTCAATTATACAGACATCTCCTGGAGAAGTCTGTGGAGAGTAGATTAAGGGCTGGTTCAGAGAAATGACAGGTTTCTCAGGTCTAAAATTCCACCAGTGAAATCTGCTAAGAATAGAAGTTCTCCACAATGATTTTTTTCTTATTTTATACTTTATTTCTATTAATAAGCATTTATTTTCTCTTCCTCTTACCCTACCTTCATTTAAAAAATAGACCAAAGTTTTATAACAAATAGGCACATTAAAACAAAACAAATTCCCAAATTGGCCACGTCTGAAAATGTATATTTAATTATGCATTTGGATTCCATTGCCTCTCTGTTCAGGATGCAGTAGCATGCTTCATGATCCATCCTTTGGAATCATGGTCAGTCATTGCATTGATGAGAATTCTCAGATCTTTATCTTTATTTATAATAACAATGTTGCTATGACATAAATTGTTTCCCTGATTCTGTTCCCTTCTCTCTGCGTCAGTTTGCACAAGTCTTCCCGAGTTTCTCTGAAGCCATACCTTTTGACATTTCTTTTGGCACAATAGTATTCTATTACCAAGAATGAAATTCTAAAGATACAAAGTGAGACAATTCTGATGAGCAGGAAAAAATTTATCTGAAGATAACAATTTGGATGCATAAGGAACTTAATGATAAGTTTAGATTTCAAAAAGACCTGTACAGAAGATGGAAGCAAGGACAAGTAAAGGCTAAATGCAAACGTGCCATTTCTCCAATGCAGAAACTTTCTCTGTTACGAGGTAACACCATTTGGTGAATTTAGGCCATCTGGCCCTTTCAAACTCACAGTGTTACCTCCAAGCCAGGACATGTCCATCTTGAGGTCAATATTTGGTCACCTATACTTAGGAAAGAAAATACAACAGAAAAGGAACCTAGAGCTCTGGAATCTAGTCTTAGGCTCACCTAAGCAGGACATATATATATATTTTTAAAGCAATTGGGGTTAAGTAACTTGCTCAAGGTTACACGGCTAGTCATTATTTATGTGTGGGTGCTCATTTTCTGAGGCCGGATCTGATCTCGGGTCATCCCAACTCCGAGGCCCGCGCTCTTACTCACTGCGCCACCTAGCCGCCCCTCTAGGGCAATTGGGGTTAAGTAACTTGCCCAAGGTTACACGGCTAGGTTTTTGTTTGTGTGGATTAAGTGTCTGAGGCCAGCTCGGAACTCAGGTCCTTCTGACTCCAGGGCCGGCGGCGCTCTATTCACTGAGCCACCTAGCCGCCCCAGGACATATATTTTTAGCTGCTATGTACTTATGGATTCCAGGGTAGACAAAAAGGGTGAGATGCCCTTCTCCCACCCTTTGCAAGAAGTCACAGAGTTATATGATGGTGCCTGATGGTTTGAAGGAAGAGAGATCCAGGGGTAGAGTTGTTTTTTTGTTTTAAGCCCACTAGTTATAATCTCTTCCTATTTGGTGGTTAAAAATGGGATTTCTTCATCATCCCCAATGAACACCTGTGCTGTCACACATGACCAGGAACAATCAGGGCATTTATCAGCACCCCCTCCCAAAGCACTCAAGCACATTGATAGCACACATAGTCAGAATCATTCAGGGGAGCTCTGCACTGGTTATAGGAGAACACACATCATGAAGGACCAAAGGGCAATGGAGAGATACATGATGGAAAGAGATGGGCTACCACAAGATACAGCAAGGACCTGTATGCCCAAAGTGGCATTAATGGTAGTCTCTAGAAATTTATCACCAGAAAGGAGGGAGGCTGATCATATAATGAATCCAGAAGATAACAGATGTATAGCTGAAGTCTTATACTTGTCTCTACTTAATATTAACCAATGTGAAGAAAGGCTTCCAGTACATTGTGTAGATAGACCTAGACATATGGAGAGGGACATCGTCTAGATAGAATGACAAGGCAAGAAGACATAGATGACTGGGTACTCTACATCAGTAGGGGGAGCCCCCATGTTAAGGAAGTCCTGGATTCAGTTAAGCACTCCAACAGATCTATTATTTCGCCAGTGTAGACATTGCCTCTGGTGATGCAAGTCACAGCCCATCCATTTCTACTATCACCTAGGTAGCTGGGCACCTAAGTGGTTAGAACACTGCCCTAGAGTCAGCTTTCTGAATTCAAATCTAGCCTTGGATGCTTCCTAGCTATGTGAACCTGGGCAAGTCATTTAACTTCTGCTTCAGTTTTCTCAGCTGTAAGATAGGGATAGTAATAGCACCTGTTTCCCAGGGTTGTTGTGAGGATCAAATGAGATAGCATTCTTAAAGCACTTAACACAGTGCCTGGAACACAGTAGGTGTTTAATAAATGCTTTTTAATCCTTCCTTTCCTCCTCCCCCATTATGTATGATTATTATCCATGTCCCCTCATAACTTAATGGTGCAAATTTAAAACTTTATTAAATTTATTTTTTATTTTATTACATATACTATTATATATTTATTATAAATATAAATTTATTTATTAATCCCTGCCTTAATTGTCTTTCATATAGACTATTTTCTCTCTGCCCTGCCCCTTGGTATTTTTCCCCTCAAGATTTCTCAACATTCTCTGTCTAGATCTTTCTTTTTCTCTATCTCTGTCAACTTTGGATTATAGTTATTTATGCATATGGAATATTATTCTTAAGCTCTCTGAGGGCAAAGACTTATCTTTGTAGCTCTTGTCAGGACCTGTGATTTTTATCATTGTGGGGGACTCCCAGATAAAGAAACTCATCAAAATGTGGATCCACTACTGGAGAGTGGCCTGGAACATTGAGAGGATCAATGACTTAGCTATAGTCACATAGCCAGTAGGTGTCAGAAGTGGAGCTTGAACTCATATCTTCCCGCCTTGAAGGGCTAACTCCCTATCCCACACTGATTCTCTAGGAGGCATTTAATAAGTATTCGTCAAATAGCATCGTCAGTAAGTTTGCTTTTGACAGGTAGAGTTAATTGAAGAGGAAAGGCAGATTTTCAGTCATGAGTACAGATCCATGATCCACTGAGCTGTCATTATAGGTGGTGTTCACCACCCCTGAAAGACTGCATGACTCTACAGTCAACTGAGAGAACAAAGGAAGAATGGGAATGATAAAGAAGAATGGGAAACCATAAAAATGACTTCCTAGAGTTCATTACCAAGCCTTTATTGAAAAGGCATGAATGAGCTGAACATGGTTCCTAAGCCAACATCCAGGGTGGGGTAACTTAAAATGCAGGGAGAAGAAGACTGTAAAATCAGGGGAAATGACAGTCCCAAAGGCATAGCATAATTTTAAAATGAAAAACATAGCAATTTCCAAGCCCTGAGCCAAATATCTAATAAACAAATCAAATATAAAAAAAAGACAAACTTCAAAAAGATAAATCAAATTTTAAATGGAAGGGCAGTTATAATGGTGACTTGTCTAATTCTCCTCCTGCCCAGCCCTGCCCCCTCCCACTGCACTGGAGTGTTAATTGATGCAAACATCTTATATAATTTTACTTTGATGTAAACATTTTTATTCTACATTTTCTTTACCTTCTAGATATAAACAATACTCCATGTCCATCGACAAACCTTGTTCCTTTAAGGTATTCCTAAATTCTGTACTAACAGTAGAAAGTCAAGTACAAGCTCCTATGTTTATTAGATATACTAGAACCCTATAACAATGATGAGTCTAAAACACCCTAGGTCAGATTGTGTGCCCCCAAACATAACAACTACATAAAACAAACACTGATATGATGTAGCTTAAAATGGAAGGGATTCATCCTGTTCTCTAACAGTAATCTTAAAAATAGTTCTCTGCAATGTAGAAAAAAGGGATACCCCTCAAAGTAGAGCATGAGTTGGGCTGCAGGAGGTAGAGACAGACTGGGAATGTGAAATCAAGGACCTGAGTCCTACTTTGCTATTTATTATTCTCATGTCATTGGACAAGTCCTTTACCTCTCTGGGCTCTGGTTCCTCATCTATATAAATAAGGATGCTGGGTCACATGACCTTAGGCCCTTTCCACAGCTATATCCTTAGAGTGAAACTTTTGTTGTTGTTCAGTCATTTTTCAGTCATGTCCAACTTTGTGACCCCATTTGGGGTGTTCTTGGCAAAGATACCGGCATATTTTGCCATTTCCCTCTAAAGCTCATTTTATAGATGAGGAAACTGAGGCAAACAGTGTTAAGTGACTTGCTCAGGGTCACATAGCTAGTAAGTGTCTGAGGCGGGATTTGAACTCAGGAAGATGAGACTTCCTGACTTTAGACTAGGAACTCTGTCCATTTGCTCTGACAATCTTCTTTTCCCCATCAAAACAAAACAAAATAAAACAAAGCCGTGGCATTCTAGAAATAGATCTACCTTGCCTTCTACTCTTATGTCTCTGTAGCTTGATCTATGGTATGTGCACCCCCTACCTGTGAGAAAGGAATAATATATTTGTTGCCACTGATAATGACTTTAAATGAGGCTATAAAGGGATGAATTTAAGGAACCAGTGGTTCTGTTGGGGAATTCTTACTGCTGCCAATGACTCCCTTGTAAACTAGTTAATTACATTTAGAAAGGACTTGTGCCTGATAAAATAATTAAAAATAAATAGCTCTCCTTGGAAATGCAAATTGCCCTGCATTAAAGCAACCTTGCTGCCTACAGAGGCAGTAAATAGACTGATTCTCTCAAGTCTGTTTGTTACATGGGACTTAAAGCTACCTATTCGGTCTGCTGCAACAGTCTCTCTTGACAGTTTCTGAAGTTCATCTGAGGGACACATAGTTTCTTTAAATTAAATTTTATTTTTTTCAATCAATGAAAATCTATCTGCCTTCTCTCTTTACTACCTCCTCCAACCCCACAATGAGAAGGAAAGAAAAACAAAGCCCCAATAACAAATGTGTAGAGTCAAGCAAACACATTCCTGCATTAGCCATGTCAAAAATACAATACGTCTCAATCTGTACTGAGTCTGTTACCTATCAAGACGTGGAAGCAGTATGTTTCATCATCAGTCCTCTGGAATCATAGTTGGTCATTGCATTGATTAGAATATTTAAGTCTTTCAAAGTTGTTTGTCTTTACAACATTGTTGTTATTATTTAAATAGTTCTTTTGGTTCCGCTCACTTCACCTTGTATCAGTTCATACAATTCTTCCCAGGTTTCTCTGAAACCATCCCTTTCATCATTTATTATAGCATCATATTCAGATACTATAACTTGTTCAGCCATTCTCCAACTGATGGGCACCCCTTCTGTTTCTAATTCTTTGCCACTACAAAAAAGAGTTTCTATAAATATTTTTGTAAATCTTTAGCTATAGTTGGTTTTGTTTAGGAATAATCAGGGAGTATGATTTTTAGGGGGCTTTGGTCCCAATTGTTTTGGGAATCCTTTTTACTCTGAGGAGTCAGTAGGAGCCCCAAATCATGACCCTTTCTAGCATCTGACCCAGTACTTTCCATGCAGCAAGTACTGCTTAGTTGAGAACAAAGAGCTTAAAGGAATAATATTTGATCTACCCAATTTATTTATTCCCTTAAGCTCATGGCTCATTTGGAGGAGGAAAAGGTGGGTGGGGGGTACTCATGACCTTCCTAAGTCACTAAGAATGATACCATTAGCATAATTTTTCTGAGCTAACTCAGTAACAAAAGGATTGCATACACACATTAAAACAAAACAAAATCAGAGACCATTTTGACTTGCCTTAAGTTACAAGAGAATTTGGTTCATTAAGAGCACTGGATTTAGAGTTGGAATACCTGGGTTAAAATAATGATGCTACTCCTTATTATCTGTGTAACTTTGGAGAAATCATTTAACTTCCATTTTCTTTATAATACAAGGAGGGGGGTTGGGCATTTGTTATCTAAATGCCCCTTCTGACACTAAATCCTGTGACTAATTTTAAACACTACCCATTTCCCCTTCTCTATCCCTACTCCCAAATAGCCATTGATTAATCAATATTAAATACCTTCTGCATATAAAGGTCAGTCTAATTTGGAGGAGGTAAGTGGAATATAAGACAGCTAGGCGGTGCCATGGATCCACTCCAGGGCCTGAAGTCAGGAAGACTCATCTTCCTGAGTACAAATCTGATTTTAGGCACTTACTAGTTGTGTGACCCTGGGCAAGTCACTTAACCCTCATTGCCCTCAGTTTCTTCATCTATAAAATGTGACAGAGAGGGAAATGGCAAAGCACTCCAGTATCTTTGCCACGAAAACACCAAATGTAGTTATGAAGAGTCACATACAACTGAAACTACTTAACAACAGCATAAAGGAGGATATAAAGTGGAATTTTTGCCCTTAGGAAGGTTACAATTTTGTAGGAGTATCAGAACTCACATGTATGAGATGAGACAAGAACACATTATTTCTTTCTGCTATGCTAGCTGGGTGCCTTCTTAACCACCACAAGGGCCTGTGAAATGGACAGTGGAGGCCTTGAAACAAGAGGTGGGGAATGGGTGCAACTAGAGTGATTCAGTCCATGTGAGTATTTCCAGACAGGGATTCCTTTCAGCATTCAACTGATGTCATTTTCTTCCTCCTCTGGCTTCTCATCACTCTTATAGTTATTATAGTTCAGGAAGCTTCCTCTAGCCCCTTTCAAGTCCACCCAGAGGGCATCTCCTTGACTGGCTTTAGAACTCTGTAGAGACACCTTCTTGGCCTTCCTGTGTAAGCAGCACGTGAAAATAAGGAGGGGGATGAAAATAACAAGGGGATAGATAACCAGGAAGTACAATAAAAGTGATGACGAACAGATTCTGGATAAAAATGTGGGCTCTGCAACAGAAAAAAGAGAAAAACAATCATTTGAGGTGGCAGTTAATTCTTTCCTAGTTCATTTATATCGATCAGTTAGAAGCAATTCCTGATACGTTACAAATAGTTATCTATAAGCCGGGATTAAATAACAGTAATAAGTCTCTTAAATCATAGGAGATGGAATACAGAGGGAATAATGTGTAGAAATTGAACCCGTTTGTCTAAGTTATAGTGTTTTATCAACAAAAATATCCTTCTCCTCCTGTCGAGCTATTTATCATGACTCCAGAAGTCTAGGGAGTGCTGAGCATATCTTCGATCGATATGGGATTCTGGAATTGGGTGAATGACTCAACCAGTAACCACTGCTAACTCCTGGGAAAGGATATCGATCATTTGGCCCTAAATCCTGAAGAGTTTTGAAGGTTTTGTGCTATCTTTTGTTTCTCTGTCACCTCCCTTTCTGGTGGATTTCCTCCTCTTCTCTTCACCTCCACTCTATTCCTCTCCTTC
Source organism: Gymnobelideus leadbeateri (assembly GCA_011680675.1). NCBI lineage: Eukaryota > Metazoa > Chordata > Mammalia > Diprotodontia > Petauridae > Gymnobelideus > Gymnobelideus leadbeateri. The sequence goes on from WOXC01003282.1 coordinate 422,707, forward strand.
CCCCTTCCCAGAGAGCTATTTCACATAAAGAAAAAGAAGAAAAAAAACAGTTCAGTAAAACATATTGAGAAAGTTTGACACAATATAAAATGGTCCATACTCATAGTACCTCCCCCCCCCTACAAAGAAAGCTCTGGTTTTTCAACTATGGTTCCCAGGGTTACCATTCAAGATAATAAACTTGTATTGTGGGTTCAGGTGCCCAAAGCAGAGAGCTTAGTTGGTGATGGCAAAGAAGTTGGGCTGAGAAAATGTCGTATTCAGAAGCCTAATGAGTTAAGCCTCTGGCACAGTTGAGAATTACTGAGATGAAATGGTAGGCAAACCCAGAGGCCAATCTAGCAGGCAGGGGAGGTACCAGAGAGGGCAAAACTGCAAACAGTAAGGGGCCCTCAGAAACAGTGTTCATGTCATTCACTGGACAGAGTTTATGTGAATTAATCAGGAAAGGACACATATTCTAACACCAAATGTAGTTCCTTATTTGAAGATGAAGGTGTTGAAGTTAGAGAATCCTAGAATTTGGGAGCAGGAAGGGCAGTTAGCTCAACTTCACACCCATTTCCAGAATACCCTCTGAAACAAGCATTCTTAACCCAGGGCCTATAAACCTCCAAGGAGTCCATGGATAGATTTCAGGGAGAGGTGGGCTATGAACTTGGATGAGAAAAACAAACACCTTGATTTT